>JADDMT010000071.1:0-162267 GCA_021401465.1 Teratosphaeria epicoccoides | reverse complement strand
ACTTGACATAGGCGTATGTCAAGCGCTCGCCGAGTCTCCTGATGCTTCCCTAGAAGTAGTGCTCAAAATGTCATAAGGGTAGGTGCCGATAGCAGGAAGGTGACTAGGTGTTAGACTCGGGAGCTGTAAAGAATATCGACAATGGCAGTTAACCTTGTAACTAACTCTCCTCTAAGCAAGAGAGGATTGAATTAAGATTAAGCATGAAGCTCCTAACTGCCTATCCTAAAGCTATCCCTATATACTAGAGAGCGACAGAGCAGCTCTGTTAGATCTGTCGACAGACCCGACAGATCCGTGTCTGTAGATCTGTAGACTAACCCCATAGATCCAAGGGTCTGTCATCACGTGACAGATCCCTTCTTCCTTATAAGCCTATAGATCTGTAGACTAACCCTACAGATCCGGGGATCTGTCCTCACGTGACAGATCCTTTCTTCTATGACTATGCCTATGACTCATAGTACTCCTATGACAGTACTATGACTCATAGCACTTAGGACCTACATGATCCTGTATCCTACAGTACTCTGGACAGTACTCCTGACACTCATGACAAGCAGGTACATAGAGCCTATTATCAAGGTACTACAAGTTACCTAACTTAGTCTAGTACTTTAGACTGCCTGCAGTGTCCTAGAGGGCTACACCCTTATTAATTAACTCCGGTTCTTGCTCTTGCAACTACTAAATAAGTCTCGAGACTTCTTTAAAGGGTTCTTTAGACATTACATGCTTACTACATGTAAGCTAGTTAACTACTACACAGAACAAGCTAGACATAGTCGCTACAACTACTAGATAGGAGGGTTCGTCGCTAGTAGAGGCTATGAGGCCCTATTAGACCTGTAGTTAACCTACAAGAGGAGCTAATAACAGATTACTACCCTAAACTATAAGCTTTGTTTGTAGTATAAGGAGAAGCTATTAGTTACCCTACTCCCTAGTGTTATAGTCTAGTCGTCATGAAGGACTATTAGCTAGATTTGTCTTTCTAGAACAATGCTAGATAACGAAGTTAAAGCTAGCAAGGAAAGTCGCCTACCTTGCTTACTAACTACTTAGCTACTTTATGCCTATAAAGCTATAAAGGTTATTATAGTTAGTAAGTACCTTAATAGGGTACGCTGCGCCTTTAAGGTAGTATTAGTACTCCTTGAAGCTGTTAATAATAGCTAAAAGCTCTTAGTTATAAGTTATGTAGTTAAGCTTAGCGCCTTGTATCTTCTATAACTAGAAGGTAATTAGGTACTATTATGTACTACCTTTATATAACTAGAGCTGCAATATAATTGCGGCTATTGCGAATTTTGAAGCATTAGTCTCTATTTAGATCTTCGTAGTAAGGTTAAAGTGCTAAAGTATAGGCGTAGTTTGAAAAGCTGCTTTAGATTACGTAAGCCTCGATTCACGACTACCTTCTTCGACTTTGTAACTAGATTCTTCTTCTTCTAATAATAACAATCAACACTAACATGCGAAACCTCTGTAAAACCTCTTGTTTCTCAACTGTATCTGCCGTAGCAGCAGTGGCGAGATGCACGCGGCAGCTACCGACGGCAACTGTATCTGCCGCAGCAGCAGTGGCGAGATGCACGCGGCAGCTACCGACGGCAACTGTATCTGCCGCAGCAGCAGTGGCGAGATGCACGCGGCAGCTACCGACGGCAATGTCGTAAAGAGTCTTGCAGCTGGACTGGCTTTTCGGTTGGACTGTGCCAGACATGCTGAAGCCAGAAGCACGCGTGGAAAAGCTGTCCTCGACTCGATGGCTTGAGCTGGCCTCTTGTTGAGAACACAGCGACCAAGTATATCAACAACACCCCGTCCATTTCATGCTTGGCAGGCTCGACTTGTACTGGGCCGGAATTGCAAAATGCTAAGCTATCAACACAACACGAGTCTGCTACGATCAGTTGGACCGCGACGCAAAAGCTACATGTGCAGTCAGTTTGCGTAGCCGTCCCTAACAGGGTCATTCTCAAGAACACTCTAGGCCACAGCCTTGGCAAGGTCCCGACCAATAGGCCCTCCTGCGCACCACGGTAGATGCTCCATCAGGGTAGACATACATGGTCTCAGCGCGGATACGCACCCTGAAACAAGTTCAACATCTCGCACAGAGTTGCGAACAGACTGTAGACGCTAAGTTCGGTTGAGGATGATGCTTGATATCAGCTCATTCGGCATTCGTCAGCCAACAAGCTGTAGGACTGCGATCAGCTGCAGGCTCAACGCATCGGATCACCAGCTCCTTACAGCAGTACATAACGTCAGGACCACCCGCCACTCTCGACGGAAAACAACGGTTTCGAACACCTTGCTGCAACAACACAGCTTGAGTCCTGCTTGCCTCAACCATCACCCCGAACATGCATTTGACAAACCTCACCGTGTTGTGCACATTGATATGGGCGCTCCTGAGCCCCTCCGTCAGTGGGAAAAAATGCAATTGCGACAGCGTAAGTCGCCCTCCACAATTATACGACAATTGTATCCAGACCTAAGCACTGGCGAAGGACTGCCAGGATCAAGCTCCGAGCATAAACGTATGCGTGATCTGTTCGGTCGGCGCTTTGGAAGGTGAATGCGGAGTGAGTACTTGCGTAGATGGCTTTGCCGCCTCCCGATTTCTGTGAACTCTGCTAACGAAAGCTTGAAGAGTGGTTCGGAGTGTGGTGGTCAGTGCTATTGCAACCGCCCTCAATGCGGTCAATGAAGTTCTTCCACGCTTGATTGGCGGTAAGGAATGATGGCACGTCGCGTCGGTCGGAAGACTTCAGGTGATGGGTGAAAGGCAACGAGGTGCAGGAAGCGCCAGTATTGTTTGACTGGCGGACGATTGCGGAATATGTTCGATGACTCCGCGACGGCGACTCTGATGGCACTCGATGTCCCATATGTTCTCTGCAGATTCCTTAAATACTATCTTTCAGCTTTCACGAACTATCGAAGCGCTGCGGGAACGACTGCGCCAATTTCTAGAGTGCTGCAGATTAGAACGGTCAGGTCAGATATTAACGCTTGCGCAGTAGAAGTCTTGCATACCGTTTCAAGTCCAGCAAATGCAACAGTGAATGGCATGCCTGGGACTCGTTGCGGGCATGACCAGCATAGCAGACACATGGACTTGCCAAGCAGCACTTTGTGACACCGGCCCCAATCTCGACGATCGATTTGCTGCTGTTGAAAGCAGAGCATCACTAATCCGGCCAAGCCAAACATGCGCCTGGAGCGCCCCATTTTGGGCAGTCGCAAATGGAACCATCATGTATCAAGCGTCGAAAGAGCAATCTCGTAGGCTCTTCCCTTTCTCCACTCATGAGGAGCACATGGACGTAAAAAACCTAAAGCGGTAGCCTATCCAGCTCCACCTCTGACGTATCACACTTTGCATGGCAGTCTGTCCGGGTATTCTCTTGCACCACCTCTCAGACACTCCCAAAAATGGGACAATCAAGGCGTGCCTTCAATCCCCAGCGGTGAACCTCAATATTCCAACGCTCCGTTCAGGCTCTAACACAAAGAATAGATAGAGCCCGGCGACTCCTACGAGACGCATCGCTGGTTCGCGCCTGCAGAGGACATTCGCGCTCAGGAAGAAGCTAGGTTAAGGAAGTAAACAGGTCAGTTGTGAAGCATCATTGGCAGCTCTGTCCGCTCCTCGAGCGAATCTGCAGTATGCACGCCATGATCGCGTGCGTACGTGTTTGCTATTGGGTAATAAGACCAATCGATCTGTCATCAGCCCTCGTCAATCAAAAGCAAGAGCAAGCACTTTGCACCTTGCTGTCTCAAACGCCCCACTAACGCCTCTCTCGCCCCGGTCTGGCGTACGCAAGATGTACTTTAGTCGTAATAGTTGTACAGCGCACTGATCGACTCGCCATGGTGATTGCGGCGAATTGCTTCAGCCAGCAAACCGCTCACGTCCAGTATCACCAGTTTCTTCGACTGCTGGCGCTTCTGATCAGGAATCGGGTAGGCGTCTGTGACTATGATGGCCTCAATCTCTATGCACGCATCGAGTTTCTGCAAACAGTCGCCGCCGAAGAGGCCATGAGTCGCCATGCAGTACACCTTGGTCGCACCACCTCGCTTAACGACGGTCTCAGCTGCCGCAATCCAAGATCCGGCTTTGTCGATCATATCATCCACAATCAAGACTGGCTTGTCCTTGACGTTGCCGACCAAGGTGACTGTGTGCTGACGTCCTGGATCTTGTAGCGCCTCTTCCTCCTCCTCATCTGACTCATGCGCATCGCCAGTCCCACCGAGGCCGTCAGGGCGTCTGGTGTAGCGAGATGATGTCGTAGACATCAAGCTCTGGGCCATGGTCTCCGGCATCTGCTCGTCGCTTGAGTTCGATGCGCGTGGTCCAGAGTGGAGAGACGCCATTGATGACACAACTCCATCATCGTCATCATTATCATCGTCCTCCACGATGTGACCCTGCATCAGGCGCCCAGTAACTACGTCTCTCGCGCGCTGATCTGTGTCGAATTCTGTCTCCGGCTCCTCGTACCCATCCTCGTCAATATGTGGTGGCTGCTCGATCCCTGGCGCTGTACGATATCTATGCAGACCAAGCTCCCCAGAAGTGGTGGGCAAAGCTTCCGCATTTCCAGCAGTATCGAGCCTGGTCGAGGCTCCTAGCGAACTGGAGATATGTTCGCTATCGCCGTTGACCAGACGAGTGCCCGGTGCTCCCCGTAGGTTAGCTGTCGCTGCACGCGGCCTGCTCGGTCTCCGCTCGTTGTGGTGCTCCTCCCGGACGCCATTGCCATTCACATATGGCGGACGAGCCGAGATGTTTCCGGCCGTCGTGCCCGCACGGTTTGTCGAGGCCCCGCGAGTGCGCGCCTCAGCGTCTTCAGATTCTGCAACCAGCGCTCTTGCATCATTTGTGCCATCTGTGCCCATGCTATCGTACAAAAAGCTGTTCGCCATACTCCCCGGGCTCTTATGGGGCCGACGCTGATCTGTGGTGACTATGCCGAAACTTAACTTCATGTTATCCGCCAGCGATGTCACACGCTTCGTGCCACCTGCGTTCTTGCTCACCACCACAGCATCGCCCCAATTCGGCACGTTCATCTTGATCCACTTGGCAATAAGTGGCTCAGCCACAAGGTTGTCGACCGGGCACTTGAAGAAGCCCTGACTCTGGCTGGCGTGGAGGTCGATTGTGATGACATGATTGACGCCAGCTACGTTCATGAGGTTCGCCAGCATGCGAGCGGTGATGGCTCCTCGGTGAGACTTCTTCTTTGACTGTCGGGAGTAGGGGAAGTAGGGCATGACAGCTGCAGACTCTGTCAACTCATTCATTCCGAGCGTGCCGGACGTCTTGGCTAACCTGTAATTGACCTCGCGGAGCCGCCTTTGCAGGCATTGATCATGATTAGGAGTTCCATGACATTATCATTGATCCTGCTCGGTCAGCTTGGCCATCAGCGTCGAAGCAGATTTGCGTACTCGCTACTGCCGCTCTGAACAATGAAGACATTGCAGTCACGGACCGAAGTCTCTGCAGAGGTTGTCAAATAAGAAACTCTTCGCGGATTGAGTGAATGTCCGTACTGATCTCGACGCTCGTCTCGCCATTGGCAAACTTCTTCAATGCGACTTGACTTGGTGCCTGCCCCAACCGGTCACAAATGCTCTGCACCAGCTGCGGATGCGAGCTGCCGCTGAAGACGCACGCCTGGCGCATATTTGAGCGCTATTGTCAGCAAGAGAAGGTGGCTCGAATGCGTGAGAAGCTCCGAGGCATCTTCAATAATGAAGGTGGGGAGCCCGTTTACTGTGACTGTCACATGCTCAATGATGTTCACCTCTCCAGATTTTTCTGGATGGAGCTTATTAAGTTAAATTTGACTTTGCGCTTGCATTCAATCACGCACGTGCCCTGATACTCTTTCGACTCTAGTTTTTTGACCAATGGCCAGCATCACATTCGTCCGGTGAGACGAGAATGCGTCTCAGGTCGCTTGGCCCGAAGAGCATGAAGTGCGTTGCGGTCCAAGCTTCAAACCTGGTGCGATGATGGCTCTCAAAATCACGCTGCCATCTTCCCGAGCTGCATGAGTGAAACGTTTTCTTATTTACATCTGGCCACGGCATTGAATGGAATAAGACGTGAGACGTTGCTGCGAGCTTTCGAGCGAGAGATCTTGCAAATGGACACCATCGTGCAAGCCTGGAACTTGGAGCGGCGGTCCGATTTGAGGTCCTGAGCTTTTCATGCTTGTCAGGCAAATATGGCTTGCGCATGCAAGCGAAGAAGCCCCCCAGATTTCTGATGAACTCCAGACGATGCTGCGGAGCCATTGTATGCTGGCTCTATAATATATCAATATTGCCTCACCGTCCGCGGACTATGCTCTCGTATCGATAAACAAGGCTGCTCCCTTCCACGCAATGCCACCTGGGAAAATACGGTTTGGTATGTGCAGCGCACACACTACATCTGCTCACCCAACGCACCACACTATCCCATCAAAATACTTCGCTCATGGCGTGATATCATACTTATAGCAAAACGGTACCGAGAACGTGTCCAACAAATCCCCAAATCTTTCCGGCTCACTCTTCACAAATCCAAATGAAAGCCGATCATCCAAAGTCATGGCAGCCGATGGCGGCGAATTGCCGAGAGTTGAAGTTCCCGCGATTGCATTCTGTCGCCGAGCAATATTCAGATCCTGCCAGACCACTTGGACATTATCGACCATAGCATGATGCAAGAAGAACAGCGGGTCCGCGGGTGAAGAGTGGAAGTCGCTCATGCTGCCTCTCGACGCACCAGTGTCCACCGCCGTGCAGACCGAATCTGTTGGCCGGGTTGGCGCCCTGAAATTAATCCTGAAAGGTCTCGGTGAAGGTGTAGTCTAGAACGATGTGCGTGAGACTGTCGTATGTGTTGAAGTTTTGTGTGAAGAAAGGGTTCATATCGCGCTGCAGACAGCGAGGGTTATATTGGAATGAGCTGTTGACGTTGCCATTGCCAAGAAGGTCTAAAGGACCCAGGTTTACCGTGTAGTTAATGAAAGGGCCAGAGTAGATGCAGCCTCCGCCTGCGCCTGGTGGGTAGGAAAATTGCTGCGAGATTTCTGTTAGTATGCTCTAATTTGCGCACGTTTGGCAAGGCCTCTTACCTGATCCGACAGATACGTGTCCGCCTGGTCCTCAATGAACTTGCCGTTGCTACCCAAGCTGTACTGATGTCCGTTGATGAGAGGAGAATTCTGCGGTGCTTGCGCGTCAACGGCCCAGTTCCAGTATGGCAGTGTACCGGTGTAGCCACACAAATTCTTCAGATCCTGCTCAAACAGGCTGGCGAAGCGCCGGTGCCAAGCACAGCAATCGGCTGTTTGGTGAATGTTCACTGTGAAGTTGATGTGAGTCTATATTTGACACCAGGGTAATGTGAGGCTTGGTCCGGTGTCATGTGGGCGGGCGGCAGATAGTACAAGCACGTCACAGCATCAGTGAAGCTCTTTCGTCTAACCCCGTCCAGGGCGTGCCATTCTTTCCTAAGTTGGGTATTCTCATATGTGCACGAGGCGCCGCTTCGGCTGTTGATGTTGCTCTGCATGTTCATCAAGGTAATTTCGAATATATTCTTCCATGCGACGTCACTGGCGATGTCGGCAGTGCTGTAGTCGCTGCTGCTGGGTGTCTGAGCTACTGATACTCCGAACTAGCCTGCAACCACTACTGCAGCCGTGAGGCCGCCAGTGGTCGATCTGCGAAGCATTTCGTGGTACTGTCAAAGATAGACTTAGGCCCAATAATGGAGCAATGCAACGAAGGACGAGACTACAACTGTGGTCCGAAGAGGTAGATGTAGCAAGGTGAAATGGTTGTTCAGGACCAAGAGCATCGAGAACAATGGTTTTGGAGATATGTTGCTAGGCAAGGAGCAAGCAAGACTTCGTAAGGCCTACAACGAACACAACCCAAGATTATGATCGTGTGCGCACAGCTATTTCATCAGGCCGCGACGGTAGAGGACCATGCAAGAGTTCGTGGAGGCGGACCGTACAAGAGGACGGGCTGCGCTCGGCATATCATTGTAGCTGGCTCTACCGGGATCGCCATCGTAACGCCAGCAGCATTTTCTGGCACAATTCCGCAAGGCATGTACTGCATTCCCGCAATGGCCGAATATTTCCGTCACATGCTGTGGAGACTAAGCGGCCACAACGTGGGTGGGCGAGGCATTGGCAGTCTAACACCACATCCGTGACCTGTCGGGTTAGTCATGTTCTCTGCTTGCTCGACTTGGCGACTGTTGTGTCTGTCTGATCTTCAAAGGTACACTGGTCGTTGAGTGTCCGAGACGAGGCGCCGGAACCGTGTTGCCGGTGCAGAAAAGAATCAACCAAACGATGAATATCTCCGGAGGTCGAAGAATGGTGGAAGCGTGACAACAGTCATCGATATCGCCCTGCAACTATATAGACGCCTTCCGGACCGATTGAATGGCTAGTAGCGGAGCCTTGCTCAAGTCTCAAGATCGAAGAGTATGTTGTGTCAGGATGAAGTCGCCAGCAAGAGCTTATTCAGCGTACATTAGGCTGACAACGAGAACTACGTCACTTGAAGATCTAGCGCGTCTGAACGCGACAGCAGAGGAATATTCGATCATTCAAGATGACACTCTCACAGTGCTGTAGCATATTTTTTAATATTGTCCAGCCCGGGGCAGTGTGGACATCTCATCGCATAGAGATGCGCCTCTACCTCCTCCCAATCTCTACCAAAAGAGCCCTCATATACTGCGAACGCATTCAAGAAAGCATCGCAGGAAAGAAACCTCCCATTACAGATAGAGTCACCAAATTCGCAGCAGACACCTGGGCAAAGTGGGAAAAGGCAGAAAAAGGATGGCAAAAGCAGCTCACTGACTATGGTAACCGGATGCTGAAGCGCATCCCTTACGAGGAATGGGGACTCAAAAGTTTCCCTCCTGCAACACAGAAGAGGCTGAAGGAAGTAGACGAGGGCAAGCACAAATTTGAGTGCTTGTATCCCCGCGCCTTCATGATGAGTTCGAAAGTCGGCGACATATTACGGACATTGGCGATGGAGCGACAGACGTTGCATAGTAGGCGTATGTGGACGTGTATTGCTTGGATGCCGGTGACTATTCCTTTTCAAATCGTACCAGTGTAAGGTTTGCCTGCCATCGAGATGGACTTCGCTTTAATGTTTGTGCTGATGAATATGGCAGTGTTCCCAATATCCCTTTCTACTATGCTGTCTACCGCGCCTGGTCACATTATCGAGCACTTTATGGCGGCAAGCTGCTGCAGCATATAGTCGAGAAGAACTTGGTGCAGGCGACGGATAGCAGGATCATGGATCAGATGTATACTGTGGGCCTCATCAACCCCTCGCGGCAGGCATCGCGGCATACAGCTGCGCCAGCAGACGCAGAGATTAAGCAGGCTGCTGGAGAGGTTGAACAGCGGACACAAGGCGGAAAAGAGGAAGTCATGTTGTTGCAGAGATGGAATGGCAAACTTCTTTCTGAGGCGTTCAAACATCCGGAGCTAGAAGTTCAGATTGAGAGGGCGGTTGAGCAAGTCGAGGATGCCCTTCTCAAGGCGAAAGCGGACAGTAAACCTGATGTGCAGGAGTCGAAGGAGGTATCCGAGAAGAGCAGGACAGCTGAGCGGGCCGAAAAGGTTAGGCGGTGAAAGGACGCGCCAACAATCTGTATACAGGATAGATTAATGGCAATGTACAGTCGGGGATCGATGTAGATATCAGTCGCCAGAGTCCCACAGAGAAGCAGCTCTGTTTGAGGTCTGTTGGATTGGCACATACCCGCCTTACAGCATTCTTTATTCTTTACCTTACCAACTGCACATACATCTCCCACATCCCTCCATCCTCATTTTCATCTCACCTCTTGCCCAGCCCTCTCTCCTCCGCTCCCCTCTACTGCGTCTTCACCTCCCCATCTGCCTCAACATTCAAATGGTCATTCGTCTTCAACGTATGCACCTTATCAGCCGGGAACTCGGCCCTGCACCAGCCCCGATTGCATCAGCACAATTCGTTCCCGCCCCTCATCAACACAGGATAAAAGAACACTGACTTACGTGAACCCCTTAATCAATTTGAATTCATTCACAATCTTGCCGCCCTGATCTGTGACCTGCTTCTTGGCGGCGTCGAGTTCGGAGGCTGAGGCGCCGTCTTTGAGGGAGACCTAGTTCGCAGTTGTATCAGCTTTGGACTGCTTCACTGTTTCAATGAGAAGTGTTGAGCTTACATTGATAGCAGGCATTTTCTTGCGAGGTACTTGGGTTTTGGTTGGGAGAATCTTTTCTAGGTCGGTGGTGATAAGTTTGAAGTTCTTCAGCTTGTTGGTAGAGATAATTTCGGGGAGTGTTACTGTCTTTCTACAGTGGGTATCAGTAAAATGAAGCGAGAACCTGTTGCCTATATTGCAATCGCGTTTCCTCTCGTGCTGATGACGAACGAGGGGCCCGGTCCCTTATCTTAGTGGGGGATGCCCGCTTATCGACGGCATAGGACGGCTTTAGCCTGTGACGCACGAAATGGATATCGCATGAATTTGACGCTTGCTGGAACCGTGTATTGATTGATATGTCTGCGGTCTTCATTTTCATCGTTGGATCGTAGCGTCGTCGGAATGTATTATAGCAACTGCTAAAAAGTCCTATCTATCGTCAAAGCATGGCTTTTCTACATGTATGTTTCTATCATGAGTCACCATCTCTGGAAAGTTCATCTCAACCCAGCAAGTTTCTCTTGCCTTGCCTCGACATCCCTCATCTCGTCCATAACCTCCTGATTAAACTGCCCCGGATTATCGATATAAATATGGTGTCCAGCACCTCTGATAATCGTGACCTTCGCGTTCCCATTCTCTTTTTTCTTCTCCTCCACCGATGCAGTGACCAATGCCTTCCTTTTCTCCTCCGCCAACTTCTCCGCCGCCGCTCTTCCACCCGTCACGTCCATCCAGTCATTCTCACCATACATGAATACAACCGGAATTCCCGTCTCCCTGACCTTCTGTGCGGAAGGCGTAGGAGACGTGGACGAAGTGTCGACATCGGGCGTGGCGTGGGCGCCTAAATACTGACGTCCTACACCTTGAATACGACGAATGAGAGGCGAGCGCGCGAATGCGCCGGGGGCCAGCACGTGAGCAAGGACGTATTCGCCTGAGCCGCGTTGGCGGAAGAGGGAGTAGCTGTAGTCGTGGAGCGCTTGCGCTTCGTCTTGTGGTAGGTGGGAGAAGCGTCTGCTGGTCCAGCCGGAAACAAGGCGAGGTCCCAGTGGACCGGAAAGGCGAACGAGGGAGAAAGGCGATATGTTCGCGTCCCAGAGTGTTACAAGCCATCTTGGGAGTTGACGTCTGGGTGGTGGGTTGCCGTTGCTGCCGGACTTCACTCTTTGAGCCATGAGGTTAGGGTTGAGAGCGCCAGTGGTCTGGTCGACTTCTGGTCTTGCAATTCCGCCATCTACAATTGTCTGGTCCTGCGACTCAGTGAATTCGTTGGACATGCTGCTCGCGTCAGGTTCGGGCATAGCTTCGTTGACCGCGTAGGGGTCCTCTGGGATGCCTACAGGAGAGGCCAGGATGAGTTTATTCAAATGACCGGGATACTTGAGAGCATAGCAGACTGCCATATAGCCTCCCAGACTATGTCCAAGCAGCGTCATCTTCTCAATACCTTTCTTAATCCGCCACTCTTCCAGCGCATCAATGAACCAATTTTCCGCATCTCGTATCTTGCCCTGTCTGTCCTTTGCATTGATCTTGAATGGCGGCCGACTGCTTCTTCCCATGCCCAGCATGTCAAGAGCGTATAGTTTCCAGTGTGGCAACCTCGATAGTGCCTCGAAGTTCTTGTAGAAGAACCCTAGACCTGCACCATACCCATGCAGCATGACCAGACTGTTTCCTGTCTCCTCACCCAATCTCTCCACCGAGAATTCGTTCAATGCTCGATTCTTCCCTGCCAACTGCACCATCTGGCTTTGCCATTGTCTTGGACCATGCGTGTCACTCACAGCATCTGTTTGCACAGGCTGCGCTTCTTTCGCACTGTCATGGTCTACGCTCATGGAGCTATTCCTAGAGCTCGGTGGCTCGCTCCCAGTCTGGGCATGCGTGGGCGGTCGCTGCAAATACGGAATATATGAAAGCACTTTATGCTCGGTGACAGCAGGCGCGAGACCCGCCCACCATTGCGAGAGTCCTTCCTTGTAGCTGAGAGGAAAATATCCGCTATTCGCATATTTTGCCTTCGTTTCTGGGTCTTCCTTGGCTCGTTGACGGGCGAGCAATGCGCGCTGACCGCCGCCACCCTCTCGCCTGTCAGCGTCGGTAGCGGGAGCCTCGGCTGCCATCGTGGCGTACTTGGCAGTTGGTTGCTGGTGATTGCAAGTCGGCAGTATTGTAGACGCTGTTGTTGTTGTATGGACGTTGTAGACACCAGCGAGTAAGAATGACGAGCGCAGGGACGCTGGAAGGGCGAGCAATGATGCGAAGGAAGTCTGCAAGTACATCCTTTATGCTACGCCACTGACGACCAGCCGGGGACGGACTGATGCTTCACACTTCCTCCGATCTTCGGGGCCAGGCAGCAGACATGGTCTTCGATCGCTGTTGAACTACATGTAGAAAGTGGTCGGCGGAGGGTAATGCCAAGTTCCTGTAGGACTGAGACAATGACACAGTGAGACAAGGTTGCCATCAGCGCTCCACTTCCTCCGCAGCATATCCTGTTCACATCCAACATGCGCCGGCGGGAACACGTCCACCAATATCTGACATCCAGGCTCGCGAAGGGCGTCTTGATCGACTATGACTTGACGACAATAATCTAAGCAGACACCGAAGCCGATACCATGACCGACAACCAGATTGATCGCATGGTAAAGGGCGCGGTAAACATCTCACTCCCAAACTTCAAGCTCGTACGGAAACACTGAAAACCCATTACAGCCTCCCCCTAACGTCTCGCCCTCTCAAGTCGCCGAATCCGCCCGACGCGGCTCCCGCACCCACTCCATCACCGCACCCCAGCCACCTCCACCCTCCACCACCGCACCCGGCACCAGCAACGCCGCTCTCGACGCTCTCCCCTCCTCCCCGCCCCAAATCTACCTCAACCTCCTCATCCTCGAAAGCAGCCTCAGACTCCAGTACCTCTCCCTCCGCGCCCGCCTGCATCTCCACGTCCTCCTCCTCATGGCCCTGACGGCATGGATTACCACCTTCAGCTACCTCCTCTTCTTTCGCCCTCGTGAAGACGGCTCAGGAGTCGGCGGGAGTATCTACTGGATGCTCGAGAGCATCGAGAAGCTCGGCTGGTGCGGCGGTGTAGTGACACTTGGACTCTTCTGGTGCACAGGGATGTATGAGCGCGGAGTCCGTTGGCCTCGACGCTTCGTGGGAGTCACCAACAGAGGTCTACGAGGCTTTAACATGAAAGTTGTAGTCGTACGCGGCAGCGTTTTGAGCGAGATCCTGAGCTACCTGGGCCTGCTAGATCCCCTAGGCTGGTGTCGCGAGACAAGAGTCCATTTTCAGCTCGTGCCCAAGGACATCGAAGCCGGTGGAGTCCCTACCTCCACGACGGCCTCAGAAAGGAAGACGATCGACACCTGGAACGCTCACGCCTCCCGAAACGGCCTCATAGAAGAAGACATCGCGTCCTCCGGCGACGTCCTCAAACTCCTCCTCCTCCCCAAACCGTTCTCTCCCGACTTCCGTGAAGGTTGGGATACCTACCGCCTGGAGTACTGGGAGCGCGAGAATGCGCGGCGCGCTGATCTGCGCAAAGTCATAAAATCACGATCTCGAGAGGTCGCGAGGAAAGAGGGCGGATGGCTTTGGTGGACGGGTTGGAGAGGGTGGAAAAATGTCGGGATCTTGTCCACGAGTAAGAGTAGGAGACAGCTAGAGCTGGAGAAAGTCGGCGTGAGGGAACGGGCTAGTAGTGAGAGGCTGAAGGCCAAGAGGAAATTGATGGAGGGGAGAGAAGGTCTGAGAAGCGAAAGCCATTCTCGCTCCTCGAGTCGCTCTTCGACTCCTGGTCCCACAGAATTTGCTAGCGGCGAGGCGACACGTCACCGACGAGGTTCCTCTAGCCACTCTAGCGGCAGTGCTCGCAGGAAGAAGACAGTGGTGGGGCAGGGCAGTCGTCTGAGTGCTACGGAGACCGTGTTGCAGCAGGGTGATGCTGGGGCGCCTGAGCCGATGAGAAAGAGAGGGAATGGAGAGGGGAGGGTGAAGAGAGAGGGTTCGGGCACGCCGGAACAGAGGACGGCTGTGCCGATGTTCGCGGAAGATATCACGCGGGAGCCTGCGGAGGCTTGACGTGGGACGAGGAATTTCAGCTTCGTGGAATGGCACGGTTACGGTCAAACTTCCATGTCGGAGTCTCGATGCTCCGTCGTCGAAGGGCTAGTACATCGTATAGAGGCGATACGAAAGCCTTTGACGCCATGCCAGCCATGCACGTGAGATCCTCCACCCATTCCCGCAATACGACGCTCAAACCCCTTGGTTAACAATGCCGTCCCTACTCACATCAAATCCGCAGCTTTGGCCCTCGCCTTCTTGACCGGCTGCCTCCCACTTCGCTCCACAACGTCCACACTCTTAGTCATCGCCTTCACCTTCTCCCCATCAGCAGCCTTCACCGAACTCTCCACGGTCGCCTTCCTCGCCGCCTCCTTCTGCCGCTTCAAAGCCGCTTTCCTCGCCTCCTTCTCCGCTTTCTCCTCCACTTTCGCCTTCGCATCCTCACCACCCACGTCACTTTTCTTCTTCATCCCCTTCGTATCTCCATTTAACTCAACAGGAGCCTCAACAGTTTTCCTCTTCTTTCCCATACCGGCAGGATTCTCCAACGTTCTCATCTTCCCATCCGGACCCGGAACTTCAATCGTGTCTGGCTCTACGCCCGCCAGACCACGTTTGCGCTTCTTGCTGCCCTTCTCCTTCAACGGCAGCGGCTCATCGAGCACATCTTCTTCCTTCTCCCACAGCTCATCAGCAAGCCAAATTGGTAGGGCTGCGGTCTCAGGCCCCTTGATGTGTATGCTCCGCACGTTCCTCCACTTATGCGGGACAAATTGCTCGACCATCTTGTTTACAACTGCGTCGATGTTCGCTTGCAACTGCTGCGGTCCTTGGCTTCCTGTGCCGACTTTGATTGCTGTTGTGGTCGAGGGAGCGAGATGGACAAGTGCCGAGTTCAGGGTCCTCTTGATCTCGTGCGCGACATCTTGGGGCTTGACTTCGGACTTGACGACTTTGGTGCCGCCTTCCGAGAGTTTCCGTCGCTTGTTGCCTTGCTCGTCTGTGCTCTGTCTCTTGCCTTCCAATGTGATGGGAACGGGTCTCTTGCTGCCGCCTTTGTAGAAGACCTTGCCCAGAAGACCAGGTAAATACGTGATGATTCTGTCGTCTGCCAAGAAGAGATCGTACTCGCTGAGCAATTGTCTTCGTGCCTCAAACGCCTTGTACTTCGCCTTCAGCTTCTCAAGACCAACGACTCGCTTGATCTTATTCTTCAGTGTTGCGGGAAATGCCTCGCTATCTATCAAATCCTTGTACTTCCTTTGCGGATCAGCAGTGATTAAGCAGACTCGCAGATTCGCATCGTCGGCGTCCAGGTACGGGTGCGGTAGTACAATCTTGCCCGGTTTCAAACGTTTTTTTTCGATGATGTGTTTCTTGGTCGTAAGCACGAGCCAGACTGGCACTTCATCTTCCACATCCTCCTCATCTGCATCGGCAAGCAAACTCGCCTTGCCGCCATTCCTTTCGCGAACTGTCTGGTCAGATTGGATTTTGCGAACGAGTGCGGTGGAGGCGCGGAGCGTTTGTGCGGCGTCCAATTGATACGGAGAAGACGAGTCGGTATTCGCGACTGCGATACTGCTTGTGGGAGCCATGTGTAGCTGTTTTTCAGTGGTGCATCGCGGTCGAAAGGATCAGACTCGAAGTTCGAAGTGTAAAATTATTGGAGGGACGATTAGAGAAGGTATGCCGAGCGAGCACAGCTGTGGGACACATCTATGGATGTCCCGCAGATATCCAGAAAAGACTCGTGTCTGGCCAACACTGATAGTGTTTTGTGCGTTCAAAGGCTGTAGGCTCTCAAAAAGAGTATTCTAGACTTAGAAGGAGCGGGGAAAACCATGAAGATGATGATAACTATTGTCATAATCCTGTGGATGTAGTTGCGTTATGGTAGTGGGAGCTGTTAAAAGGAAGCTAAGCTCGTTTCTCGTCTGACAGAGTCGCTTCTCTTCTGATGAAGCGCTGTGTCCCTCCGTGCCTCTCACGACGATTCAGCATGCTACTGTCCACTGCCACACGAGGGCACAAGGATGGTGTAGAGTGGTCTTGCATACCTCCAAGCCCACTCTGTCGCCTTATATGCTCGCCTCCGGCGAAATCGGAAGCCTGAAAGCATTGAGCCAGCCATTTGCGGCGCAGCAGCCCAAGAGAGCCCGGTCAATTAAGGTCAAATGTCGTACTTCAGATCGACCCCCTCCCGGCTTTATCGTCGTTGAGCAGCAAGCGCAGCTGCGCCGGGACTCTTCACATTGAAAATCCGCTCGCAACACTCCATTTCATGGTAACTTGCCCACTCCTCTCAGACTGAGATATACATCTGTGCCCCAGCCCCACAAGCTTTGCACAGCAATGCCTCCACCGAAATACTCAGCGTAAGCTCGACCCAGCGGTAACCCATAGCCCAGCCCAGCCAAGCTGCTGCCGCTACCTGCACCACCAGAGATGACATCCAGCGCACCTCCGCCTCCGCCGCTTGACGTCTTATCACTGATCTCATCCTCATTAAATGTCGTAAATCCATATTCCCACAATTTGGCGTGGTTTTTGGGACTGATGCCACCACCTCGATCTCTGATGCGGATTGTGACACCAGGAGTTGACGAGTCAAGTGGGCGAATGTTGGCTGAAGCAGATATCTCGGGTTTGTTCGAGCCGCTGGCGTAATCTACAGCTCCTTGGTCGTAGTTTGAGATCACACCAACAGCGTCGTGCGCCAGGCTCTGCGCTTTATTCTTCAGAGCTCTGGTCTCCTCCGAATTAGCAGGAGCAGGAGCGATGGTGATTTCGATCGGCTCCTGCTCCGTCCCATTCTCAATCGTGGCTCTGAAGCTATTCTTGAGAAGCTCTGTGAGTATATACTCCAGATGCATGGGTATGTGTGCAATCGTCGTCTCCGGCCTCCCATCTATCGCAATGGTAGGTCGAACGCCATACTTCAGTTCGCAGATCTCGCCGACCATATGTTCGCAGCTGCGAATGATGTCTGCTGGTTTCAAAGCTGTGTCAATAACGCCGATATAGCTAGAGCGCTCGGCATGTTGAATGTTGGCGTGTTCGTCTTTCAGGTCGTTATGTGGTTTGGAGGAGAAGTGCAACGCAATGTGCTGTTCTGCGATAAGACGAGTGCCGATCCTGGCTCGCAGATGCTCGTCGAGGAAGCGGGTGACCTCTACTGCGGTAATATACTTCCTTGCTTCGAGGAAACCGCGAGCCAGTATGCTGATTGTGTTGCTATGGGTCTCGACCAGGTTGGCCATGACCTGTGTGAACTTGATCTCATCTTGCAAGGTCTCAATTCTCCTCTCTGCGTATGGTAGCAGTGTGCTCAAGCTGTGAACATAATTGCCGTGAATTTTGTTGACGTTTGGATTAGCTACAACAATGTACGGTAGGGCTCTCAAGCTCTGGATGCGGTGAGCCAGGCGAGAAGGCAAGATCTTCAACGTAAAATTGGCACTCTTGAACAGCGCCTGCTCAGACAGCGGTGGCCTTCCATGCCTACATAGATCGGCCAAAGTCAAGGGGTGCAGAGGCTTCGCTGCAAGTCTGGCGATATCTGTGTCAGTCACTGTTGCTGTCTGAATGGTTCGATGCTTGGCACGACAATGTCGCCTGAAGGTGTGAGTAATAAAGCCATTGAGCCTTACAGCTCGCAGGCTGTGCATTACAGACACAGCTCGGCGGCTTTGGCAGTGGCCGCAGTTTCAATGGTCGCAAGACACTCAATCGCGGCGTACACGTATCCTCAGTACATGACTGTAAACATACACAAAGCATAATGTGGAGATGGAGGTGAAGTCACACCATGTGACTACGCGATAGCGCGTTCGCCCCACTAAACCAGATGACGATCGAGAGAGCGACCACGCTTGCTCGTTCCGACACGCGAGGCAGCACGCAGAGTGCAAATTCAAAGTCTCCGAGGCGAAGAGTATACTTATCTACTTTCTGATATTTCTCCCAAGTCCGTAAGGACTCGGGCTGCGGCAGAAGTGTTAGGTCGCGTCGGGGTACTCGGAGCCCACGCGTACAGTACATCGGCCCAGCCTCTTCGAGCAGCCCGCCGAGAGACAGTGTGATAGATCGCAAAACCACGTGCAAGAAGCATTGGCAACCGGAATTGAGACCATGGCCTATACAGTTGCAGCACATACGCAAGCACATTTACACGAAGCACCGACCGCACCCTCTCGAGTTAACCCCGCCGGCGCGCAACATGCGCGTCAGCAACCACCGCTATCTGCGCCCGCTTCGCAGGAATCCATACAGAGTATAGGGAGCAGTGTGGGCGGTCATTTGCAATACAGCTCGAGCAACGTATCTCAGATCACCAACTATACCGACTCGACATCGCAGGACGAGGCCGAAATCACTGCTGGATCTGCTTGCCGGAATCGACCTGTCGCAAAGGACAGCAATCGTCTACGGACGCCGGAGAATGAAATTGATGGCGATCATACAGTGGCGAGTACCTTGTGTCTCACGTCGCCAGCAGGGAATGGAGCCAAGAGGACAGCCAGTGGCCACGTGAAGAATGCGCCGAGTCTGCCATCCACGCCAATGACACAAGCATCAACTGGCGGGCGCGTCCGAGCCGAGTCCTTGTCATCTACAGGCAGCCGAGCAGGGGAACTAGCCGCTACGCTCAAGGCTCGTCTCGGGTACGCGATGGCGAAAGTGCAGCACGGCTGGGAGCACAAGAACTTGGCCGAGGTCGAACAATTAGCAGCTTCGAAGATGTCTCCAACCCGCTACAAAATATCTCGCTATGACGCTAGGAACCGCCCAGTGAGTTCCGGTTTGAGTGATGGTACTACAAACCTAAGCATGTATGAGCCATACAATGGTGGCCAGCACTCGCCTCCACCAAAACGTCGATCTGGCAATTGGGCTTCCATGGTGCAGTCTGCATCAGAGAGCGGCTACGCGTATGGAGCTGCGCATCATCTGCAGCCGCCCGTTGATCTGAGACCGAGTACAAGTGGCCGGACATACCACAACGCTCCCTTGAGTCAGCAGAATACCCACAGTGCCATGTCGCCGCCTTGTACGCCTGGAAACAACCGCCCAAAGCGACCGGCGACCATCAGGACAGACACACAGACAGCAGAAGCCGAACGCGATGCTCTGCAAGCGCTCTTTCAGCTAGGTTCACCTTACAATTCTCAGATGTCTAGACAGGCAAACAATGCAAGCCAGGCCAGCTCGAGTCAGGCCTCGCCACTGCGGGCAGAATTCGCGACCCCGCGCAGAGTCACCTTCGCGCGTGATGGAAGCGACGTCAGCTCGCGACGGGACAGCACCAGCAGTGCTTGAGGATTCGGTGCTGAAAAGTGTTCATCGAGGAGGCCAGGGTTGCTTGGTCGACGCGCACATCGTATTTTGTTTTCACCGACGACTGACGGCCATCTGGAAGATACCCAGTGCTGCTTTGACTTTAGTAACGGCTGCATTAGATCAAATTCCGTTGGCATGAGTATGTGCCAGGAGTTTTGGTGCGGGTGTACATGAGCGAGGCAGAGGCTTTCTTGCACATGAGCTGCTGTCTATCATTCGGTTTTCGTTGCAGGTTCGGGCAGTGCGAATATGGTACTATGCACTTGATCGTGGCTATAAGTGCAGCGTTCCTGTTGAGAGCACGCCTTAGCAATCACTCCATACAGGCCTCACTAGTGCCTGCCAACCTTTTAATTTCTGAATCTCCCCTGATGCTAATTGTCTCACAATACATGTAACATCTTCATCTAGCTTCCCATCGCTGAATGTAGCCATCCAGAGTTACGAAACAACGGCAGAGAGATTGCCGGATCCAGGGTATTTCTGGCAGAGTCCAGCTCTTAGACTTCAAGCATACGCGATCGATCATGGATGATCTTGACACTATCGTCGTCTGCGTCATACTGTCTTCCCCCAATGCTGGCGGCGGACTGGCTAATCTCACGACTCGATGCCGAGCTCTTTAGCCGCTAGCACTTGCAGCTTCGTCTTCACTTCTCGGCAATATTGCGCGAGGTGTGCACAGTTTTCTATAGCCACGAAGGATCTTTGCATTGCGGCCCCTTTGAGCAGACGTCACACGGCCCATCCCATCTAATGCCGATAATGTTCAAGACGTCAACGGGCACTTCAACGGTAATCTGCGCTTTCTAGAGCGTTTCAGGAAATGGGCCGCAGCTTTTGATCAGCTTTTCAGGGATAGTCTGACCGCTGTCGTAGCTGTAGCTTTACCGCTGCTCCGCCTAGCGCTCAGGGAATCTTGAGGAGCGGAAGCCTTTGGCATCTTTTAGCAGCTAGATTGCGCTTCGGATCGTAGGGACGCTCTTACCGGTCGATGAATGCACCCAATGCCGACCAAATTGCTCCGTTTCATAGCGCTCCCGTGCCACTTCAGAGCTGCGCAAAGCGTCGAGCCGTGAGGGCTTCTTGAGCCTCACGACATCCTCTTGTACTTAACTCACGTGGAGCTGCTGTGGTTACTTTGTTGTGCAGAAGGCGGTAGATTATCTGCCGGATCTCTGGCGGCAGATCCATGAAGCCGAATGCAGTCGGACTCGTCGACTTGGAGATTCTACATCCTACAAGGGGACGACAGCACCTTGGCGCTGATCATTATTTGTTCTGACCGTGCGTTGTTAGATGTAATGTCTTCGACGAAAGTCAAGTTTCCGAGGTAGGTGAGCTATGCTTGGTAAGAATTGAACTAGTTTGTAAACCGTGGAGCAAGAGTTAGTCAGGTGTAGCTTAGACTGTCCTACTTGGGTATTTGATGCACCAGTAACTTTCACATGTGACGATTCGCGAATAGAGGGTACGACGCACATAAGACTATGCCAAGCCACTTTCTGTTTGATCACTTCAACACCGGCGGTCCGGCAGCCACAAGGCCGAACATTCGTTTGATAGACTTTTGCCAGGAGGATATTTCAACTAAGGTACCGTCGTGTGAGAGCCGGATGACTTCTTAATGGCAGGGTTTCAATGAAACGTGCGTATGGAATGGAAAATTGCTATTGCTAGTCGCCGTCAATATGTACATGGGAAGGCCGTAATACTACGTGTTCGGACCTCCTTGTCTGGACGAAATGTGTTACAATATCTCGAGAGTCGCCTTCCTGGACTAGTTTCTTGGCCTCAAGCTTTCAGACACTTCCAGTCACTGACCAACGAGCGTCATCTAGACATGTTACATGTAATTGACTATCGTCCAGAGCCGATGTAAAATCTGTCGTGCTAGTGCCAGCTTGCAGGGAAGACTTCAGCAGACAGGCCGCCGCTAGCGAAGATGAGTGTTCGGCAAAGAGGGTAGGAAGTATCTCATAAACCCCCAGGGCAAGGAACTGATGCATTCGACCTTTAAGTCAGCCCAACGTCGCCATTGGAGCTCAAACAATGCGCTATGGCGATCTCCAGACTAATGTGGATGGATGTTGGACAACCTTGTCCTGAAGCCTGGGCTTTGTCACCAACATAATGATGGTCCTATAAAAGAGCTTTCACGTCAACGCATGAATACTGCAAGCCCCTGGCCGAGGTTCTCCAATACTGTTCTTGTGATGTCGCCCTCGGCATTGCTATTCCAGCGCACGAAGAAATTGCAAACGAGTCGCCCACTGCCGATTGCCGATAACCACCGATCCCACCAAACCGCCGGTACCTCTGTCTCTCGCCAGCATCATGCCTCCTAGCACAAGAATGATCCGAGAATCTGGATGCCTGAAAAATCCTCGTTATTCCTCGGTTTTGTGTGACGCTTGGCGATATTTAGCCTCAGCGCCGGGTCAGTCCAGATGCCTCGGCATATCAACAGATCAACCCAATGGCAATCTCACATCTGTCGAATATGCTTCAGGTATCCATATATGCTCGTGGTCAATTGGTGCTTTTTGAGATGCCTGGCCGTCTGTCTTTTCCGATCCCGACCCGTTGCGTTTTTGCCGTAGCCGAGGACCGGTCTCTATGATTTTGTGGCGAAGTTTCCCATGCCATTGAGTACGTTGACCAGAACAGCCGGAGTACGCAGGCGTCGAGGGACAACAGGCTGCAGTATATATATGGATGATAGGTACGGACTGATCAGACATGAATTAATACAGGACAGACAGGTCTTCTCTGCACACTACTAGTGTCATCAGAAACACCACATCAGCTACCACAAGTATCAAACATTAAGACCTCCTGTACGACTTCACTCAGGACAGACCCACAAGTCAACACAATGGCCACTCAACAACCAACACAGACCAGCACGCAGAACGTGGGACCCACATCTGGCAACGCCAAGCAAGTCCATGGACCTCTCGGCCACAGAGACGACCGCTACCACAGTACTTATGGCAGCTACCTCATCGACACGGGTATGAAGATCAGAAGCCGAGCTGGCAGTCGCGCACCTCGCTCCAAGCGCACAACGCCCAATGCATCTGGCCCTGGCACACGCGAGCACTCACCTCATCGCCCAGGTGCGGGGTCTAGAACAGCCACTGGCCACAGTCACGAGCACGCGGCTGGCCACGACTACGAATACCATAGTTTCCTGGTCGACGCTGGCTCCAAGATGCGTGAATGGGCTGCCCACCACGGCTCCAGGCGACACACGCCTGCGCACTCGCCTGCTCACACGCCGGCGCGCGGCATGTCGCCAGTGCGGGGTATCAGTGATGTGGTTGTGGCGCCTCAGGGACAGCAACAGCAGCATCAAGAGAAGTCTAGGGTTGAGGTAAGCTAGCATCACTGGTCGCTCCTCACCGTCTGGACTATTTGGTTTTGCTAGCTAGGGATCTTGTTAACTCGATTCTTTAGTCGCAGGTGCCAATTAGCAAGGTTGAGGGCAAGGAAGTACGGCAGTGAGCAGGTCTTTGGGATGCGATATACCCTTCTCTTCTGTATGCGCGGGTGTCTGCAATGGATTGGTCTGTTCTTTTTACCGCCTCTCCGATGCTGGAACTTCGGGAATTTGGCAAGCGTTCTGTATGGTATGCGAGCGTTTGAATTCAGGCTTTCGTCACGCATGACTTCACCCATCCTTGCGCCCGTAGCCCCCGCTCGTCATGTCCCTTCGCTCGCACCGGTGATACAAGACTCCCGTTCAAAATCTGGTCGACATTCCGCGTGATGTGCTGGATGCACGGCATGCTGCACATTTACAGGGCGCAGCTGAAGTTGCTGTGTTATCAGATGCGATGATCCACCAGTCAGAACGTCAGAATCTGATACGAAAGCTGATGCAGTTTCAGAATCAAAGAATGTCATGAAGCAGGAGCTTTACATGTAAGAATGTGAATGCCCAGAACTTGGTTTCGGTGGGCGCATGGGGTGCGTCTCTGAGCCATTTAAAAGCCTTGCGCGCGTACGTTTGTACCGATACTATTCAGGACAACGACAGTGCAGAACCGGGGCTAACAGACTCGATGCTAAAGGTAGATGAAGTCAGGTGATTGTCAGGTTGCGAGCAGCCGAGGGGATTGAACGGGCTGCTTGCGTGCTTGTCTGACCACCCCGTCTTAGGTTCCATAGGTTGCAAGATCTCCTGCCGCCGTATATGTACCTGCGTCACCCCAACGAGTCCAGCATTGTTCAACACTGAGCCGAGGACAGAGCACCGGCCCGCTTAGCTCCCTACAATCCTCTTCACCCTTTCCAGTAACACCTTACTCTCCCTTCCCAGCTTCCTCTGCCCATTCACCCCACCCGTCCTCGCCTTCGCCATCGCCTTCCTGAACTTTTCTCTCTCTTCGATCTTCTGCTGTCGCTGCCGCTCTGCTTCCTCCCGCGCCTTCCTCCGTGTTTCAGCCTCAGCCTTGCGCTTCAAAGCCGCTTCGTGCTCACGCTTGAAGGGCTGTGACTTGGGTTTGCGCTCTCTGCGCTCTTTGCGAGGAGGTCGTGCTTGTACTCGAGTATCCTCCACAGCTGTGGATAGTGCAGGCGTGTTGTTGATGAGATTCTGGCGGTCGGGATGGGTCGCTGAGGGTGTTTCAGAGATGTGAGGTTGGGGCTGCCTGAGCTCTTCATCATCGCCCACGTGGGTGTCACTTCCATCGACGTCCATAGCTCTTGCTCTCCTGCTCTCTCTTTCCTCATCTGCGCGAAGAGAAGCAGGAATTGGCAGGTCCTCCTGCTTCTCTGATACATGTACTTTGGACGTCTTCTTGAGCTTCGCATACTCTTTCTTAATCTGCGCCTTCTCAATCAAGCTTCTCTTGATCTCCTGGGTCTTGCGTCTATATGTGCCATCAGACAGATTTTGAGGCCCAATTTTGAATCCCCCAGCGCGTCTTTTCCTATCCTCCTGCTGCCGCAGCTTCTTCGCACCAGGTCGATAGTCTGGTCTGTGTGCACCGCCATGTTCGCGTTTGCGCTTTTCTGCCATCTTGTGTATGTCTTGTATGTGGTGCAGCAATATGGAAATTTGGTTGTGGATTTGAGATGCACAATCTGCTTATCTTGGATTCGGTAAGCCGCGACGCCGATGCGCGTGAATCATCATCCTGTGACAAGCTTCGCTACACTTATCCCAGGAACGACCGCAATTACGCATCAGATGACATGACACGCATCAAGCGGAGGCGGCAGACTCCTCTTGACCGCTTGCCCTGCTCTCGGAGCCCTGCACCAGCACCTGCTTCTACACGACCATGTCCTAAGGTCTAGTCGAGCAGTCGAATATCCTGCAATATGATCCCTTTGTCTTGAACATCTAACCTCCCGCACCCCGAATGTCCCCCGAGCACGCTCGAACGGCTATTTACTCTCCTTGCGTGTTTGGGCCGCCCCATGATTACATCAGGCTACATCTGATCGTGGCACAACCCCGGGACCTTGGTGGTAGCAAGCAGATTTCATCTGGACCGCAGTCACCGCCGTACATCCTCGACGTTCATAAGAGCGAAATAAGTTGAGAGCTGTCGTGGTTCGGAGCCTATTCATGGCGATATACGATGATGATTCATTCGACGTCTCTGTGACAGAAAAGGCCGCAATGAATACAGAAGACAATGGCGCTGAGGAAAGACGCGCGGGTTTATTGGACGGGCCTGGGAGTCCTAGTCCAACGGCTGTCTACAACCCGTATTATACTGGCAGGCCGCGAACTCCCGCCAGCGGAGCCAAGAATAGGCTGATCGACAGAAAAGAGCTCATACGAAGGATCAAGAGCAGAGAAAGCAGGCCGACCTCCCCAGAGCTCGAACGGCCACAGAGCACCTACAGAAAGCAGGCCCAGTCGCCTGTATCACGCGATGCGTCTACGCTTCGATCTGACAATGGGCCTCAATCTCCAGAGACGGACGACAATGCATCAATTGGCATGCAAATTGAGAGGCCACGCTCGGCATTGCACCGTGGAGACTTCAGGGAGAAGGAGCATGCCGACTCGGGTTTTGGGAGGTTTGACGGGTCAAGAGAAGAAAGGCCTTCGCTGTCCACATCGCCTGTGGCGCCTTGGCACCCAGACTTCCCACGTGCTGTGTTCAGGCAAGCACGTGAAGAGCGGCGGGGACAGCCAAGTCCAGCACGGCTGGGTGTATCGATCTCGCAACCTCAACGTGCCCGAGCCGTATCCAATGCATCATTGGCGACTACATTTGCTTACAAGCCTCCAACAAGCCCTCTCGTGCAGTCATCCCGACCTGACACGCCTGAGCCAGACCTAGGAGGAAGGTCAAGGAGTCCTGACAAGTCACGACGGCATACATTCTCGCCACAATCTTTCCTCCGTGCACAGTCTGCAATTGCATATCCAACATTAGCACTCGAGCATGGACTTCGCCAGCCGAACGCTTTGCAACAAGAGCGCACCTTCCCATACCAGGCACATCAGCCGAGAAGATCATTCAACTCGTTTCAGAGCATGCCGCACACGCCAATGCCGCGGTCAAGGCGACCATCAGTCAACGACTCACCTCTCCACCATGCACCAATGGTAGGCTCGTATGAGGAATCGATCTTGAGAGGTCGCATGTCTACTACACCATCAAAACCACTTGATTTCGTCGCGCAGATTGGGGTGCTCGGCAGAGGTAACTGCAAGTCAAATTTGAAGTGTCCTCCTCATGTCACAATACCGTTCCCAGCAGTCTTCTACAGCAACCCATCGGCAATGACGACAGAACAGCCGAGTCCATACGTGGGGCTCATCGACGTCGAGCAAAACCTACCGAATCAGGAAGCAGCGACCGAGAAGCGCAGACACAGACTGCATGCAGCCTTGAACGACGAGGGCAGCCGCGCGACCTCCCAAACACGAGATGACGGTTCAGGCTCTGACCCTCAGGCGCGAAGACGAAAACGGCAGAAACAAAAACAGAAGCGGCGATCAGGTTCACCCAGGGCGCCGCCCGGCGGCAGCTACCGCATACCTCAGCAAGGTCAGCTGCAAATCATCCTGAAGAACCCAAATAAGACTGCTGTGAAGTTATTTTTGGTGCCGTTCGATCTCTCGGACATGGAGCCTGGGCAAAAGACTTTCATACGACAGCGAAGCTATTCGGCAGGACCTGTCATCGATATGCCATTGGCATCACGGAAGAATCTTGGCACTGACAGGCCAGAAGCGGCTCTCAGTGGAAGTGACGATCCCAATGACCGCCCAATGCTGCGGTACCTCATTCATCTGCACATCTGCTGTCCGAGCAGAGGCAGATATTTTCTCTATAAGTCTATCAGGGTTGTATTCGCGAACAGAGTACCTGATGGCAAAGAGAAGCTACGAAATGAGATACAGATGCCAGAGCCGAGATACAGTGCGTACAAGGCTGGCGGGGACTCGAATGTCGGAGTAGCAAGCGCAGCAAACAGAGACGTTAGCGCGAAAAAGAGCGATATCGAGCCATCGACATTAGAGGTTTGGAAGAATCGGCGATTCTTGGCCCAGTCTCTACCCCGAGCGGCGTACGAGCAGAATGCCGACATCAGCCTGCCCATGCAGCCCTTACCATTCCACGTCTCACGTCCTCTGTCCCCTCTGGAGTCACGACCAGGCAGCCGCCAGCTTAGCGACGTTGCTTCGATCATGGACCTAGGATCACAGGGGTCGGACGAGACCATCTCTCCGCAATCGTCTTTGACAAGTCCGATCTCCACCAATCGAGGGCTGAAGGGCTGGAGGTGGTTAGAAGATCCTTTCAGTTTCGAGCGAGACAGGAGTCATGAGCGACCAATAGCTGCTAGCGGTAACGAGAGTCTGTTGAGTATAAGGCTGAGAGACTTGGCCATGCAGGCTCAAAGGCAGAGTCACGGTGCGAGTGGCGAGGAGGTCACTTGAGAGACATGTGGCATAATTTCGGCAAATTGCGAGCGACGAATGGAAGTGATGTTGTGGAGGTCATTGATAAGAATGCTAAGTACGTCGTGACTACTTGTGGGTACTTCATTCGCTCTTTGAACCTGGAATGATCCTAAACAGCGATCGACGCTTGCAAGCTTCATATTCGCCAAGAGTTGAGGTAACGCGAAATATCTTATTATTATTTGCCATAGATCTATCGAAGCAGAAACTTCTTCAGATCGGTTATTGTTCACATCTCAACATCGATCAGAATGGCACCCCCGGATGCACTATATATCGTGAGCCAAGTCTCTGACTGGACTGGTAATCTAGTGGAGATCCACAACGTCTCTATCGATATGGCGAGGGCGCTCCATGAGCACAAGGAGCGAGGCGCGCTCAAGAGGGCTTGCGCACTGCCCATGTTCAATGACAATCTGCTAAAGCTCTGACGGGGCGGGTGCGAGATATGTCTTGATTCGCTGGAGGCCCCGGACGAGGCGGCACGCACCCACCATGCTTTGGTGGTACGAAAGGCACGTAAGCGTGAGCAGGCTTAGGAGAAGGAAGACGAGAGGAGCTGGCAGGAATGCATGGGGCCGTCGCCAACTCCCGTGAGTAGAATCTGGATCTGACGTATACTTCCACGTCGTGTACCGGCGGCCGGGGACGCAAAACCAAAGCTAGGATACGGATATCGTACAGTGTTACACAATGAGGGGAAGGAACAATGGCTTGCACCATTCAGTAAGACCTCGATCCTTTGTTCAATAGAGTGCTCGAGCTGCCACGGCTGCACCAAGGACGCGAGGCATGCTGTGTCGTTGATATCACCTGCAGAACGATTGCCCATGACCATATATGTATGTATGACGAAGTGGATTGCAGCTCCCGCGAGAAAAGAGTGGGTAGTTCCTTCCTGCACTTCTGTCTGAGACGCTGTTTACATTTTCGCTCGCTTCACATTCCAACGCTTGATCTCATTCGCTACTTCGAGCTTTAAATCGACTCGACCTTTCCCTCACACACTATCACACAGACAGCAAGGAGAACAGATCTGACTCGCAATCACGACACGGATCAAGATGCAGCTTACTGTCGCCGCCGCCGCCGCTGCCTTTGTGTCGATCGCTCTTGCGCAGTCGGGATACACAGAGTCGAGCGATGGCACAATTGTCTGCGATATGCCCAATGCTGTGAGTTCATGCACAAGTACGGATACGTTTAGACGAGCCAGCTGACCTTCATGCAAGACCTACTGTGCCGGCGGCGACATCATCATTCGCTGCACAAACGGCGTAGGCACCCCAGGCAACTGTAAGACCCCCCCTCCAGCACACCCCTTCAACCGAACCACTAACCTCCCCAAACCAGGCAACGACAACCTCTCCGGCTTCGGCGGCGACGACGGCACCGCAACCTGCTGGTCTGGCTGCGGCGCCCTAAGCGGTCTCGCCGCCTGCGCGAAAAATGGCACCGTGCACCCAGACAACGGCGCTACCTTCCCGACTGCCGCGACAGGAATCTGTCCCATCATGAACAGCACAACCAACACTACGGCTGCCACCGGGCCAATGGTCACTGGCAGCACGCCTTACGCCAATGGGACTGCGACGAACGGAACGAGCCCGCAGTGCAATTGCACGGAGGGTGGGGTGCCGACGACGAGTCCTGCTGCGGCGGCGGGCGCGACGGTCACTGCGAGTAATACGCCGGTCGCGCCAAGTGCGGGTGCCAGTGCGAGCTCGACGGCTTATCAAGCGGCCGCGAGCGTGACGTCGGTGTCGATGATGGGAGCGGGCGCGGTCGTTGGTTTCGTTGCGTTGTTTGCTGCTCTGGCGATGTTGTAGTAGAAAGCATGAGACATGCCTTGACTGGCGTCTGGCGTTCACTGAGGCAGATCGTGCTTTGGAACTGCAAAGCTAATGATCCTTCTTCCTATCAGTAGCGCACGTGTCCACGGCCTTGACGCCTTCAAAAAGTAGACTCATCTTGCAATGAACGGTCATTCGGTTACCAATATCATCAATTCATTACGCAAAAGAATTCCATCCGTCTCCGATCTCGAGACTCGTGCTCACCTCGTCTAGGTATAAACGGACTCAGTCCAAGCATTTACCTGCAACCCCTTCTCCGCCATCTCAGCATCCTTCAGAAACTCCAATGGCATCCACACCAAATGGCCCCTTATCTTATCCAGCTCCTGCCTCACGTGGTCAACCGGCTGATACGGATCATACAAATGTCCCGCCTTCCTACTCCCCTTAGCACCTAAGAACTTATCATAATCCTCAAATGTCTTAACGTTATCATCCGGATCCGCATGGAACAGATGTCTAAAGATCTGCGTATTCAGCGTCGCCTGCTCCGTCCACGTCTTCCACAACTCATCAGACAATGGATCGGCGACAAACTCGTTGTGCTCGTCGTGCTGGAACCAGTCATTTTCGCTGTCGCCTGGAGGCTGAGCATTGGGGTCGTTGGTGGCGTCGAGTTCTTGGGCGGGCAGGAGACCGAGATGCTCGCGCCAGAGCATGCGCCGGAGGGTGGCGGCGTGGTGCCCGGCGGTGTAGGATTGGCCGTTCATTGTTGATTGCAGAGGGACGGTGTCCTCCATGACAATAGAGAGCTCGGAGTCATGGAAACCGAGTTGGGAGCGGTCGTTGATGTTGCTGGAGCCGCAGATGACAATGCGGTCGTCGACGATCAGGACCTATTGCCAGTGTCAGTAGTGGATCACAAGAAAATCGAAGCTCCGAGGTACTGACTTTGCCGTGAATGTACAGCTCTTCCTGAACAAAGTTGTCAACCTCCTGTTCTTTCTGATCTGCATTATCGCCGCCATCCTTCTCGCCACCTCGGCCTCGCCACGGCTCCTCGCTGACTTTCTTTTCGCCCAGCATTGCGTCCTTTGCGATCGACCATTCACTGATGATGCCCCCTTGTCTACCATCAGAGCCGAGTCCAGCATCTTGCAGAGCCTCCTCCATCCTCTCGCGCTTTTGCTCGCGCTCGTCACTGATCGCCGGCCGGTTTCCTGAGTCCGGATGCCTGGCGTCTCCCTCGCCCTCAGCGCCATGGACACCCGATGGCATCACTGTCTCGGCCTGGGCTCGCTGCAAGTCTTGGTAAGACGCTCCACTCTTCTCCTCTGCTTCTTTGAGCGCAGGCGTCTTGTTGATTCGGTCGTACGATCGTAGGTTGAAGCAGAAGACATACTGCGTAGGATCGACACCAGCCGCTTTGATCTTGCCATATATTGACTCCTCGCCACGACAGATGGACTTGTACTGGTAGTCCATGATTGCTCGTGTGCCTAGTGCGGCATCATCGCGCAAGTCACCTGCGAAGCCGGGGATGCAAGGTATCATGATAATGACGCGAAATTTCCTATCCTCTTTGGCCGCTGCCACTACAGCATCGGCAATAGCTTTTCCAATCAAGTTGTGCACTGGTGCCTGCTTGTCACCTGTTGCAGTGATGAAGAACTGGTTCTCAATGTACACGTAGTGCTGGGCGCCCCGAATGATCTCACAGTACGCATTTTGAATACTCTGCTCAGTGAGAATGCCACTGGACCAGTCCGCAGAGCTTCGTATAACTTGTGCATGTACACTGCCCTGACCGTCGACGGCTTTGGCAGTCCCAGACAATCCCGAGGTGTACGCTTTCGACTTCTCCGCGACACCGCCGGATGCAGTGACTGTGCCTTCAGTCTTCGGGTTGTTGCCAGTCATCTTGGCGTTTTCCTGCTTCGTATCCATGTCCTCGACCTGACTCGGCGTTTTGGCAGTACCTGGTAGCCCGGTCTGGCTTTTGCTCTGCATGAAGCTCGGACGGTGAATGTGATCGCGTGGATCGTGCTTGTCCCAATAGTCCTGTTGTTCCTTCTTGAAATCGTCAAATCTGTCACGCGGATCGTGCTTCTCTAGAAAAGCGTCCGGATTGTTCCTGTACTGGTCAAATCGCTTTTCTGCGCCGTGGCCGTAACGATGTTGGCTGGACGTGTAGCCATGCTCGTCCACGTCTTCGGCAGCATCGTGCCAGATCTCGCGGTGACCATCGGCTTCTGCTGAGTCATTCGCAACAAGACGGCCCTGCCTAGGATTGCCGGTCTTGTGCTCCAATGGCGACAGCGGATGATGAATGTAGTCACCCACCGGATGTTTTGGCCGCTGAACGCCAATGAGGTCTTCATCCTCACCTGTGCGACCAGTCATGGTAAGCCAATCGTATCTGTCGTCTCGCTTATACTTGTCGCGCTTGACGAAGTTCCATCGTAGGACAAAATGCTCCGCGATATCATATACGCAAGGACCAATTACGCCCATAGCAACGTCGTGCCACGGCATGCGACCGTATTCTGCCTTCGACACCTCATTACTTTTCCAGTCCTCCACAGATTGGAAGTCCATAATGCGGTTGTTATTCCAATCCTGGCCTGGCCAAATCTCCTGGTCGACACCAGCTGGATGTGCGTCTGACAATGGATGCTGTCTGTTGTCCCAGCGTCCAAAGCATAGGTCCAATCCACCAATAAAGGCAAGGTCATAGTCGATGACAATGTACTTCTCGTGATGCGCCCAGTAGAATGTCATGTCACCTGCATTCTCAAAGACGTTGTGATCCGGATGCCGCATGACCACGATATTCTTGTGACCTGGACTTCCTTCTGGGCAGAGGGCCTCGAGAGCATGTTTCGTGTGCTTGCTATTGCACGAAATGGCCGCTTCGACTTCTTTGTAGACGTTGACGTAGATTTTGACTCCTCTCTCTGCGGCTCGCTTGAGCACAGTGTCTAAACGCCAGTGCTGCTGGGTGGCAGGAGGCCTCCGCAGGAAAAGCTCAGGCGAAAGCCACCAGTCTGCGATGTATATGGTTTCCTTTGCTCGCTCCAATGCAACGGAGACTGCGTGGAAATAGTCACGTCCGTCAATGTACCATTTGATCCGGTTACCGTCTCTCTCGGGTGCAAACGACTGGAATCTATGGCTTTCTGCGACCTTGGTCCGCTTGGCATCTGTCGCCTGCTCATGTTCCTCGTCGTGGCGATGATTTTGGTTGAAGAGATTCTCATACTTGCCAATTTTGTGCTTCAGATGGATAGCCCCTATCTTCATATCATGGAGATGGGTACCCTTGAGCTTCTGCCTAAGGCCTGGAAAAGGATGCCTGAGCTTGTCCTTAAGGTCTCGGTCCTCGTCGCCGTGGCGGTCAGCGGGACCCTGATTCACATGGCGTTGCTGCTCCTCTGCAGAGACATGCTCGGTCTTTCCAATTATGCCCATGATCGAAAGCCGCGTGTGAGGTCGGATTGTACACCCTGGTTTGGATCGCCTGCCCTGGCGGTATTACGTACACCAGACCCAAGGTAGGATCCGGCTGGGCGACCGAGACTCTGATGTTCGATTGGCAGTCAGTGTCCTGACTTTCTCGGCGATGGACCTGCGATTGAATCGCGCTCTATGCTTTGGTAGCTCAAACAGCGGAAGCAGCGCACGATCCATTGTAAATGCGTTCCTCACTACTTCCCCAAAGACGGGACGTCATGGCCCCACTTTAGATGCTTGGCAAGGCTGATGTTGACTTCTCGCTAGTACTAGGAATGTAATGCAGCTCTATGTATGGCTGATGCGATATACCCAGCTGTGGATGAGATGCAAAATGAGCAATGCTGTGGTTTTGATGGCACGGACGAAGCGATCTGGACGCGAAAATGTGTGCAATGCTCCAGCCAAGATGGCTGCGACGATCACAACAATGCCAGTGCCTATCGGAGAGATCTGGGGCATACCCATTCATCAATTGCTCAAACGATACGAATGCGATGCAAAGGCCTCGACAGATCACCATTCATCCAGGGCTTTCCTCCCCGGAGCCACTCAAATGTCCCATTGCCGAGCACAATAGGCCGTCTGAAGCACGACGCAAGCGTAAAGCATTCTTGCTCGCGGGATGATCTTGAAGTCCTGTGCAGCGAGAACGCCATTCTAGACCACGGGGCTAAAATGATCACGTCGCCATCAATGCCAGAAGGAAAGACTCGGTCAAGATCAAGAGCAAACTTCTCTGGGCCTCGAGATTTGCTAATGATCACTGGGACCTCCTGCATTCTCCTTGGATCTCCATCGCATTTCATCATGACATCCAGGCTTGGTGCTGCATAGTTGTCGCTTGCCAATGGTTCTTTCTGTGCGAAGAGCGGCCGATCCTTGCTTGCGCCAACATATTCAAATAGCCAGACATTGAGCGTGAGTGCCGGCAAAGAGTCATCGTCGTCGACATGCACGAGCGTCTGTGGATTGTCTTTCTCCTTTGCCCACACGTGAATGTTGTTGTAGTAGAAGCTGGCTGAAGCATTGCTCTCGGTGTACTCCACGGAGCAGTCGTCAATGAATTTGCTCGTTTTGAAGTGCGCGGAGGTGGGCAACGCCCCTCGCCAATCCGGCACCCATGATGGTAAAGAGGAAGATGTTGACCCGCCAGAACGCATTGCTGCGCAGCAAAGGACGGCTATCGCGTCTGTCACGGCAGCTTCTCGGGCAACCTTCATGAACAAATTGTCTACGGACAGATCATAGTCAATTGTGAGCCACGAGAGGCAGTCGGCCTTGTCACACGTGGACTTGGCGTGCCCACAACCACAGCTGATGCCTCGAAGGGCGTACAGGATGTCGTGGTCGACTGAGCACTTGGCTCCGCTGAATCATTGCAAGTTGGCCAGCAGCCACCGTTTCGTCCTGAGACCATCCCACAAATTCGCGTACTGCATTGGACCCGTGTAGCGGCTCAGCCCCGTAGCTCTCATCAGATATGCAAATGGCCGGAAGTCAACTGCGTAGTTACCAAACAGCACACTTCGTGCACGTTGCAATGCAAACTCTGGCACCACCCACCTCCGATGAAACCATGGCTTGTCCATAATCCAGCTCAACGCCGTGCCCAAATCCTCCGCCCACTACTCATGACCAGATGGGTCTACATCCCAGACTCCGTCGTCGATGGCGGAAGCTAGTTGCTTGTCATGTCCAGAAGTGCTATCGCCAAGCCAAACCAACACTCGAATCGAATTCGCATAGATTTGTTCCATGAGGCGCACTTGATGGTTGCGCTCTCGTAGGTCCATTTGATTGATACAGATGGCATCGACCCACAGCATCGCTCGTCGACCGTAGACGGGCAATTGACCAGCATCCAGATGCCCACGGATCTTTTGGAGGGCGCCGTAGAGAGGACCCGTGATCCGGAGCGTCTGCCCGTCTACCCAAATTGTGTGCGTGAGGTGCGTACCTTGCTCGTCGATCTCGCCCCAGACATAGGACACAGTCTGGTAATAGTCCCTTGGTCTTTCAGTCAAGCCCTTTAGGCTGATGGTACGCATACTACACCTGATAGATTCGTGCAGTGCCTTTGCTGGTAAGATGTCAATGATTCGAATTGCTGTCGGGCTAAGCAATGGTGTGTACTGATATGCATCTGCATCGAATCCGTTGGCATCACTACTCATGTGCGCTGAAACGGTCTTCAAAGCCTCCTCTGTGTGCAGATAAGGGAATCGTTGGTCCTGGATGAGGTCCGCACTTGCACCATGGATGCTAACCAGCTCAATCTCGTCGTCGACAGCCTCGGTGAAGATGTGAGTATTTTCGTTGGCGGAGGGTCCAGCAGCATCAGGCACTGTAGGCAGCTCTCCTTCTTTGACTTTGTCTCTGGTGCGGACAGGCAGGTTTGATGGCTGTCTAGTGCCAGTTGAACCAACCTTCGCCTGCAACAATTGTGTTGGAGTCAGTAATCATACACATCTTTGTAAGACATGATATGGAGCACACATCCAGTACTCAACGGATTAAATGTTGGATGCACAAATGCCATGCGAGCAACGCACCTGTGCCTTTCTGGCCTTTCTATTGGCTTTGTAAGTCGGTGCGTTCGAAGCAAAAAGAGCTCGTTGCACTTGCACGTCAAAGCTATCCAAGTCATTGAGGTCGGGCATATCCGCCTTGTCTTCGTCGAGGTAAAGCAGGTCCGCATCCTCTTCCTGCCGTTCCTCTTCCTCTTCCCAATGCGTGCGCACCTCGCCCGCCAAGACTTCATGGTTGATGGCGCCTTCGCCAAATTCACGTTCAAGCTCACGGTGATATGAGTCCAAATTCAGAAGACCATTATCAGACCCAGATTGAGCATTGACCCGGGCGGTGAACATATCAAACATGCCTTCCCCATTTTCGGAGGTAGCATCATCTTCCCAGTCATCTTCGCTGTCAACCGCGTCGAAACCTTCTTGATGCTGTTTGGCCATCCCCAATTGAGTCGTTGTCTGAGCACGGTGATGGGTAGTGACTGCGGTCGGTCCGATCACGGTGAGGTGTCAGTGCGTGCAGAATGTTGTGCTGCTTACTGCATCGAAGGAGTGGTCTGCTCTTGGAGTCCCGTGATCAAAGGCCTGGCCACCTGGATGCTTGAGCAATGTCCTAGAGACGCCGTTGCGGCTTGGCCTTGAAGAGTCACTGTCGAGATATTTTGATGCCGCTGCCTGGCGCTAACAGTGGGGCTCACAGAGCTTGACACTTTTTTTTAACCGCAAAGAGCAAGTTCGCGAGAGCAACGTCGATGGGGCAAGCGATGCACCTGCTCCAAAATGTGCTATTTGATGTGACGATACTTGGGTCTTTGAACACGTTGGACTAAAGCGGCAGAGGGAGGTACTTGTGGTGTGGCGCAGCTGTTAGTGCTTGGGGTTTGCATGACCCTGCATGATCGGGTGCTCTTGATACATGTAGCAGCGTGACGGGCGCGGTACTGAGCTCTCTTCGAACGTCCTCATCAGGCCTTGAATACTTCGTGATCCACGTCGGTGTGGATCACTGTAATTGGTATACCGGCTCCGCTCGTGGATTATCCACGGTCTTATATACTATATCCACATCAGTTATCCACGAGCGCCACCGTGGGCTCGCTGCTCGCTGCTCGGTAACTAGACTTGGCAAAGATAATCGCATCATGTGACGATCCACGATCCATACCTATTGCGAGGTTTCCGAGGTATCAAATTGCATGAATCATGGCGCCACTTCTTCTTCAAGTCGCTCAACTTGGATCTCAGTTGGTGACCGTCAAAAACAGTGCCATGGCGCGCATTGATAAGCTCTGCAACAGCCCCGTGGTCGACTTGCCGGTATGAGCCTGAGGTATCCGACTAGCGCGCCTTGCGCGCTATCTACTCATCCAGTATATCGCCAAGGACCACAGAGGTGAATTGAGCCGGCATACGTCTTGTTACATGGTGAATTAGTAGTATATCGATGAAAGAGCAAGACTACTATAACGCATGAAGTCGGCAGTTTTGCCAAGACAATCCACGGAAGCAGTATTCAAGAAGCATGGATTATATCACTAATAATAGCAGCAACACCATGGGTTCTCACTGCCGTGGATGAAAATAATATCCACGACAATCCACACCGACGTGGATCACGAAGTATTCAAGGCCTCATGGAGATGTCCTTTACTAGTCCTGCGCCGTTGCTTCTGACCGAGCAACGAGCGTGTACGGGGCTTGAGCTGCGGCAGCCATGGCTTGCTCCCGAATTCGCAACGCGTAGAGCATGGTCCATTGGGCAACGGTTCACGGACTCAAGGCCAAGGTGACCACAACAAAGGGGGTCCGCGGAGGCATGTGGAGGTACATTGATTGGCAGGCAAGGCCCGAAGCTAACGATTGGCTGACTCTGCAGCGGACTCTCACCGAATGCACTCTTTTCGTCGTTTGACTTCGGACTCGTACGTGCATGTTGACCTGGTCGTCGAGTCGACATTGACCACTCGTGGCTAGTGAGCTTGACATTGCAGGCCAAGCGTCATTTCAGTGGAGGAGTACTTCTAGCTTTTACCCATCGCAGTGGTGGATTGGCAAGTACGACCACTGCGTGGCGGCAGAGTCAACATGATCATAGAATATGTACGGCCCTGGATAGAATGCAGCGGCTACCTTGCCAAGGATGTTTACGACTCTGCAGCTGGACTGCTGAGCAGTCTGCGCCTGCAGACAATGTTGGCATCAATTTTCACCTACAATGCTGTGACTTCCTACCACGAAAACGCTGGCGTGCTCCGATATGTCAATCCAAAGATCGGCACCTACGGCATCACGCCTAATGGCAATGGAGGCATGATCCCATCTGTTTCCCCTCCTTTTGGAATGACACGATGGACCCCGCAAACACGGGAGAACTTCATATCGCAGTGCCCTTACAATGACGCGGATCGTTACGTTCATGGATTTCAGGCCACGCATCAACCAGCTATATGGATGGGCGAGAGCGGTCAGGTGGTGCTGAGTCCAGGCGTTGGAGACGTAGAGCCTTTGTTCACGCACAGGGCTCATGCCTTCAGTAAGCAGGATGAGAAGAGTACGCCCTACGTGTATGAGATTGAGTTCGATGCTCGGAGCCTCCAAGCAGACTTAAATGCGACGGAGAGTATCTATTCGCCGGTCCCTGGTGGTTCGCAGCCATTGCCGTCAATCGCCAGCGAGGGTGCCAGCGGCCGGACCCGGCGAGACGAAATCACGCCAACTGCCATGAGTACGCCACCGTCCCTCGCTGTTTTGCCATCTGATGCGGACTCCAAAGCCATGTCCTCTGCCAGCAACACTTCTATCAAAGCCGCATTGACGGCCACGTCACATGTCGGGTGGTTGCGCCTTGACTTTCCATCGAGTGAAGATCCCTATATCTTCGTGCAAGCTACGCGGAAGAATTGGACCGGATATATCACAGTCGATGCAGAGGCCAAAGAAGTGTATGGCAACAACCCGCAAAGGCAAGACTACGCCCTTGGGCCAAGCCGCACTCCAGGCTTCAGCGGCTACTTCGTTTGCAGGTTCTCGGAGCCATTCACGTCCTATGGTCTCACCTACGGTGCAGAAGTTCAGTCTCTATCTGGTAGCGCCAGTGGCAGAGGCAAAGAGCTTGGCGCATACGTCAAGTTCAACAGTAAGACTACACGAGTCGAGGTCCGCACCGGCGTCTCATTTGTCAGTATCGACCAGGCACGACGGAATCTTGAACTGGAAGCGCCTGACCACGCCACGTTCGAGGGCACGGTGGAGAGACTTAAGCAAGCATGGCTGGAGAAATTAGGCCGTGTCGACATAGAGGGACGCAATGATACCGACATAGACCACGATCCAAGGACTGTCTTCTATACCAGCCTATTTCACGCGCTTCAATACCCGTCCGACTTCTCCGAACCACTGACAGCTGATAGTAGTCAGCGCATCTTCTACAGCGGCTACACTGACACAGTGCACCAGTCAAACGACTCGTACTATCAAAGCTGGAGCATCTGGGATACTTTCCGTGCTGAGCACTCACTACTCACGCTCTTCGCTCCCGAGCGAGTCAACAGCATGATGCGCTCTTTGCTACAAATCTACGACTGGGCAGGACGACTTCCAATGTGGGCAAATATTGTAGAGACCAACATCATGATCGGCACACACGTCGATGCTGTCATCGCCAATGCATTGGAACGTGGCTTCATATCTTTCGATATCGCTAAAGCATGGCAAGCCGTGAAGAAAAACGCCTTTGTCCCGCCAGAGCAAGATACAGAACTTCTGTACTACGATCGGCAGCCCTATACGCCAGATGAAGTCCGAGCAGGGTTGACTGCGTACGCGGATCTCGGCTACGTGCCCAATGATCAGTGGGCAGAGTCTGCATCAAGGACTTTAGACTACGCTTTTGACGACTATGCGGCTGCTGTCGTTGCGAAGCATGCTGGTGACAATGGTACTGCTGCACTGTTGTTCCAGAGAAGCAAGAACTACGACCGGATTTACAACCACGCTACCGGCTTCATGGAAGCCAGAAACACCGACGGCACATGGGCCGGTCCTGAACACGGCTGGACCGAAGGCGACGACTGGATTTACACTTTTAACGTCATGCACGATCCCGTCGGACTTGCAGCTCTGATGGGCAACCGCTCGATCATGAAGTCCAAGCTCGACGAGTACTTTCATGGCGGCCACAACGATCACTCCAATGAGCCTTCCCATCATGCTCCGTATCTATACGCCGCAATTGGCTATCCATACGCGTCGCAGAATCTCACACGAGAAATTGCGTGGGAAAACTACAACACTACTTCAGGCGGGCTGAGCGGGAATGAGGATCTGGGGCAGATGAGCGCGTGGTATATCTTTTCTGCGTTGGGTCTTTATCCCTTAAACCCGGTTGGGGATGAGTATGTGGTTGGATCGCCGTTCTTTGAGAAGGTCACGATAAGGTGGCCACGGGGTGTGGAAAGCGGTGGTGTGGGCGGCGAGGAGAAGACGCTGGTGATTTCTGCGCCGGGAGCGATGAGCAAGCCGTTCGTGAAGGGTTTGAAAGTCGATGGGAAAGAGGTGAGGAAGGCGGTCTTGAGGCACAAGGATATTACTGGTGCGAAGAGGATTGAGTTCGAGATGAGTGATGTGCCGCAGGATTGGGGAAGGTGGTAAGTTTTGCCCAGAACCGGCTACCGATTAAGCTCTTTCTGCATGATACAGTCGCGCTGTCCACTTCTTCTCAACGCAGACTTCTAGGCCATGATACTGTAACAACCCCCTGTTCTTATCCTGAAGGCTTCTCGATGACTCTTTCGTAGGCCTTCACCGAATTCAGACAAGCCACCTGCAGACTATAAATACCCTTCCCTTGGGGATGCTCCGCGCAATCCCAATTTTCTAGCCCATCAAGCCTTGCAACAAAATTACCAGCGCAATTCGGATTGTTGTACCCATACCCTCTGCACGGGATATAGGGTCCCGGCTCGATCCACCATATCGAACGTCCGGTGCCCTTCGGGACGCTATAACATCCTGTCATCCAGCTTGAATTACTCCATTCATTCATCTCAAGACCTGCGATACTCTTCGCTCCTCGGTTGGCACAGGGGCCCGGGAAGACTTCCATCCATGTAGCAGCTGTGTAGCCTGCTAGGAGAGCGAAGGGTAGAAGTAGCATTGTTCTGCGCACTGTAAGATCTTTGTCCTGGGCTGGCCAGGTCTAGTTCTGATCAGGACTTACGCTATGGGGTTCGTTCGAGGCATCAAAATCTCTGCGATATGGGGAGAGGAATGTCGCGGGCAGTCTCAGCCTAGAGGGACCGAGCCAACAGAGCGTGATTGTAGATCTTAACAGAAACTCAGAGCCATGCAGGCCACGTTTGCTGTGCTCGAGGCCGGACAAGCCCGGCACGCAAGGTCGGGTGACACATTCACTTTCTTTGAACGCAAGGCCAGCTGGCAGTTTGGAGCTAGCGAGGCCTCCATATCTGAGACAGTCTCGGGTGTTGAGATCGATAGCTTTACTGTCCATCAGACCCGAAGCAGTGCCGCCGCTTGGCTGGAAGGTTTGAACCGTATGGCAAGGTCACGTGGCGTCGCGTGAGCTCGTACAATTTTGTGCCCCACGAAAGCCTATACGTGTATGAGCCTCGACCCATCGCCACAGTCGACTCTTGAACAATCGCTGCGCCGGGTTTTTCGTCCCATGTAATTGAGCTTCATGTGTCGCGCACGTGACGAGGCTGATTGGGCGAGATGGGCGACCTCCATGCGCACCTGCCTCTGCCCGAAAATTCTCCGACACAGCCTCCCACGGCTCCAGGGGGACATCAGACCTGGAAATCTGGTCGGAAATCCAGCAGCCGATAGGCTTAGGTTGTTCTCGGGGCACAACGATTGAAAGCCAGACATCACGAGCATGCCGTAGCTGCGAACGCCTTCGCTTGTTAAAACGGAGCTTGATCTTTGCCGGAGCTCTGCAGCTCAGATCTCATCAGAGCCTCTCATCGTAACCACTTCAACACCAAGTAGACAAACACCACAAACACCACGACCCCACCCCAGAATATCCACTTATCCTGCTTCGCCCTCCTCTCCACCATCCGAATCGTATCCCCACTGATGCCCAACGTACTCCCGATATCATACAGCTTCCTCTGCGTTCCCTTCAACACCTCCCTCTGATCACCCAAATCACCCAGCACAGCCCTCCCGCGCTCCAAATACTCATCCAGCGTCTGGTTCGCCTGCCCAAAGAATGTGTTTTCTCTCAATGCATGACTCTCTCGCTGCTGATCTGCGCCAAGGCCATATGGTGACTGATATGTCGAGCTGTATGGATTCGAGGCTGGAGAAGGTGTGGGTTGGAAGCTGGGGTTGTTGGTTCGGAAGAGTGGATTGACGTTCTGGCCGGATCGTGCGGTCACAGCTGCGTCGCTGTAGGGGTTCTCGGGTGTTTGGGTGGCATGAGGCCGTCTGCCCAATAGCTCTGACCTGTCCGCTGCATCTCGAGCTTGATCTCGTTCGTGCTTGATTTCTGCAAATCGGCTCTTGAAATCTAGAAGGTCTTCCCGGAATTTCGCTATTCGTTCTCGACCCTTTGTGGCATTTTCGGGTACGAGCTCGACGTCAATATTCTTTTGATAGTCGTCTAGTGTCCGCGAGAAAGAAGTGAGTGAAGTGGTCAATTGTCCTTGGAGTGCTGTTGGGTTTTGGGATGAATTGTTGGCAAGGGCTTCGAGGTCGGCGCGAATGGCTTTTGATTGCCGTAACGCTGAGTTATATAATGCCGACTCTCATATTATCAGCTTGATATCACGCCTACGAATCAAAGAGTGCTTACCATGGTGTTGTGACTCTAGGGGAGGGTAATATCTACATCGACGGTCTTCTCAAAATCACATGCAAGCTGTCAATTCAGCTAAGAGCGGGCCGAAACAAGCGGAGAATGCCAACGCCCGGGTACCTTACTCAGGCTGAATCAGGAAACAAATATCGCCACTGCTGTGGCGCGTCTGGAGGATGACTCCAAGTTCCTCATTGACATACAGACGTCGAGAGCATGGTCGTCGAGTATGTATACGAGCGGCTTGAATGCTGCTAGGTTTCGCGCCGCAAGTATGAAGCCGTCACGTCGCCTTTCATGCTTCTGAGCCACATGAAAAGTCAGGCTCTGTGGAAGGCGACTTGCATAGACGACGCAGCCAATTACGGGCTCGGAGGACCTGGTCGGTCCACGCGCATACAAGCTGTACCACCACCATGCCAGCCACAAGGCTGAGTACCGGACTAGTAGTACTCTAACACCCCAGATCCAAGCTTCCACTGGCTCCTTCGTCTGTTGCACCTCGACCCTCTGGCCTGAGACGAGGCGAGAAGAAGTCCGCGAGAATTCAACAATCCGGTAGCGTGCTGGCATTGAGGACGACATGACAGGCAAGCCACTGGTCAAGCGCCGCATGGGAGGGCCAAGATCCAGAAACGGCTGTTTAGTCTGTCGTCAACGACATCTCAAATGTAGTGAGGAGAAGCCGACTTGTAAACAATGCACAGCCGCCGGCTGGCCCTGCCACTATCGAGCAGGAACGGGAACAGAGAGCCGAACTACACCATCCGAGATCATGATCGTCTCGCATAAGCCTGAGCGGATACAAACGAACCCAAGGACAGCTTTGCTATTAGATCCTTCCGTCACGCCAGCGGAACGAAGCGCGCTGCACTATTACACTGACGTTGCGGCCGATAGACTCTTTTGCTACCTGGTCTCTGACCTATGGACGTATATGATTCCTCAACAGTGCTACAACTCGGCGGTCGTGCGATCGGCTGTGGTCGCTTTGAGCTCAATGCACCGCGACTTCGACATCAGCTCAAAGTGCGGCCATTGGCCAGGAGGAAGCGTCTCATCTATGCAGCTTTACGGTCGAGCCACTAGGAAGCTCAGGCTGCATATTCTGGAAAGTGGCAGCACGCTGTCCGAGATGGAAGTTTTGCTGGTCTGTTTGACGTTTGTCTGCTTTGATATGCTACGCAATAAACAAGACGACGCTATGCGGCATCTCAAGAACGGCGTCGCTGTCCTAAGTTCCTGTAGGGTCGCAAGTCAACGGCGTAGACTCCTTGGCAGAGATGACGATCTTGGCACGATCAGTCACGCATTCATGGCTCTCAATCTCCATGCAACCACCATGCTCGACACACGAAAATCAAACCTTGGCACGTTGAGGCATGCGAACGTCAACGCCTTAGTCATACCGGCCAAATACTTCGATATCAAATCTGCACAAGTACACCTAGTTCAGCTCAATGGTATAGCGTTTGAGCACATCCTCGATACTGCATCGTGCAGCGAGTCCATCCAACAGCACAACGGAGAGCACATTTCCACGGCTCGATGCCGCATTCAAAGCAATCTCACTCAGTGGCTGCAAGCCCTGAGCCTATTTGAGACGGACCATCACATCTGGACTGGCCCCAGAGATGCAAAAGCACAAAAGCTTGCAGCTATCATCGCTGCAATGCGCGCGCAACACAAATCCATGCAGATCATGCTCGACGAAAGCTCTACAAGCCCAGATCGCTTCACCTTCGACGAGCATGGTCCACAAGTTTTGGATTGGGCTGAGCTGGCGAGTGAACTCCAAGCGCCTCGCCTGGGCAAGGTTCCGACAGCATTCTCCGTTGATACGGGCCTGTCACCAGCAGTTACGCTTGTGGCTTTCAAGGCTGGCGCGGATCATGTGCGAAGCCGTGCTGTGATGTTGTTGGAGCGGGTGAGAAGGGTAGAGGGGCTGTATGATCCCAGTTGGGTGCTCGAAAGTGTTAGTATTCTGAGCGCTGTGTCTCAGAGGAGGACAAGCTCAAGTCTGGTCGATGCGGACAGGAGCTTGCAGATTGATTCTGCGACGTCTTTATGTGAGACGTGAGGATTGCTTTGAAAAGTGTCGCGGCTTTAGAGGATAGGGGCGCTTGCTGCTTAGGGTCAGCAAGCCGAGCCGCTTACATCCGGAGGACCATGCTAGGTTCAGCCGCCGCTCTTCCTGCGGCAGATTCGGGCTGGCTCTCGCTTTGCATATGTAAGACTTGCCGACTAACCCGCCCCTATCTGCATACCGAAATCAGTGCAATATATCTCTATCCTCCAATCGAATTGCTCGACGTGGCCGTATCAATTCAACCTGAGCTATTCCTGCGAAATCACCAGCATAGGTACCCGAACCTCCGGCCACAGTCAATCGCTCCAAGACGCTTTGCTTTCCAGAGGAAATCCATCAGCGCCACAGTCCTGATGTATATGGCCGTGTGCTCAGATGAGCCGCTGGTTAGGTCACTTTGCATCAAGGTGTCGCCACTACCCTCGTTTCGTATCTGTCAAACAGTCGAGGCCAGTACGCAATCTGCGAGCTTCGCCGGACTACCTTGACGTGTGCGGCCGGAATTGCCCACAGTAAGCACCACAATTTCATGCACATGCCACCAGAAATGCGCAAAGTGATAAATTGCTCTGCAAGCAAAGGTCTGCGCCACACTTTACTGATAGTTTGAACAGATATATGAGCTCCTCCTTCGCCTCGACCATCAACAACGTCACAATCCGGAATCGAGAGGGTCACGCCAGGCTTGCCGTCTTCTCGTGTAAGGCAAAGCGCCGCGTATTTGCAGATGAGATGATGCCTCTGTTCCGTCTTCGGAAATCATCCTTCCCTAGAGAAGCATCAAAAGCACTCCGCAGCACGGACACCTTCGGCTTCGAGGGCACGAAGACTATAGAGTCATTTCTCGAGCGCATCAATGCGAAATGCGAAGACAAAGTATATCTGGCACATTAGACTGGCAACTTTCGAGCCAAACGGCAAGGCCTTCAACTATGTGTGTTAACAGCGCGAAGCTTGAGTTTATCAGCATCCCACATGATGAACTTTGTCAAAGGGATCGCGTATTTGTTGAAAGTGTCCAGTGACCTCTGACCAAGCAAGCATCAGTATCTCTTCCCCAAATTGTCTCCGACTCTCTCATTCATTCATTCATTCCTTCTCCCATCCATTAACACCTCCTGCCTCCACGCAAGAGGATTGACACACGGATTGTGCAACTCGACAATCGTCAAGCAGCACGCCGCAGCTGGATCGTCCAGAGGCCCCAGAGATCCAGACCAGTACTCATCGCCCGGCAGAAAATTCGAGTCGCACACCCAACTCACGACCAGCAGCTCATTTGTGTCCAGCTTACCGCATCAATCCCGCCTATTGAAAAGTACCTTGATGCCCGCTGCTCTGCATGAGTCCCGCGCTGAAGTCGGTACTTCTATCCAGCTCAGCTCCAGCATAGTAACATGATCGAGGCGCAAGCGGTCAACACAAGCAGCTATTCCTCAGGCATAACCCAGATGCCAAGACCAAGTCCGGCAAGCTGAACATAGGCTATCGTGTCAGCTTGCGCGGCGCGCTCAAGCAACAGTCTCTCAAAAGGCCCACGGACACAAGCCATATACATCGCCGCGTCGAACTTGCTGCCATCAGCTTGTCCGCCAAGGATATCTTGAAACAGCTTCGTGACGCCCGGATCCTGCACTGTGGGCGCACAATTCCAAACGTCCGGCTTCGCACACAAGATCGCGTGATTCATGTGCCCATATTGATGCAGTCTAGGACCCACCAGACCGACAATCATGCCGCGCTCCTGCTGAGGCTTGCTGGGATCGATTGAAACCTTATTCAATCGAGAAGCAGAGCTGATGAAATGGCTTGGTCCGCTGACAGCTAGGAGGAAGGGAAGCATCATCCCATCACGCAACAGATATTCATCCAAAAAGATATGCTTGTTCTCAGACTCCCGCTCCAAACCCCCCGAAGCCAATTTTCTCTCGCTGGATCGTGCAAGCCGTCGCGAGCGCGGTGTAGTCTATCTGGTTCGTGGAATGCAAGGGCCGCATCTTGATCGGTCTCGCCACTAGGTCGCGCTCGCTGATGTTTTCATATAGCGCTTTTCCCCCGAGGGTAGAGCCTCGCAAGCGCTTGTACGAAAGGCAGGGTGACTGGGGTAGGGAGGCGTGGGTGCATCACTACGGTGGTTTCGACAGCGTCGTGCGCGCTGGTGCTGGCATCGAAGTTGGTGATGTGGTTGGCCGCGTCCGTCGTCTTGTGGAGGTGGTGGCTGGGTGGGGGGTAATGGAAGCATTGCACGCTAGGTTGATTGCAGGTGGAACGGAAATGACTGCAATGTTAGAGCTGCAGATCAATTTATGCAAGCCCAGAACAATGACTTGTGTTGCGAGATGTGTTTCCAAGATCTTGATTCCTTCGTCCGCGCCCAGAGCTACGCATTCATCCCTTTCTTATGGTGCACAGTAACTCATGAAGAACGCGATCGACCAAAGTAGGCCATGGACGGAGACTTGAGGATGTTGAGGCATAGAGCACCGTCATCTTATTGACTCACTCGTCAAACATAGAGTAGTTCATAGACCACTATCAAATTCCCGCAAGACACGTCCTCTCCAGCATTACTTGCCTGAGGCGCATGCAACCTAACCAGCCGGGTTCTGGCACGTAAAAGGCGTGATCTTGGTACCCGGCGATGTGAGCGTTTGATGCATCCCGATCACACTCGCATAAATGCCCAACCCAGCCGTCGCCAGCGCCGCCAATGCATATATCGAGTTGAAAGTGTTCAAGGCAAACTGCTTCTTGAACCCGCGGATCCATCGCCTGACGCCGTAATCAACACGGACAGGAGTTCCGGTAGCAGGGTTGAATTCTTCCTCTGGAAGCATTGCGTCCCTCTGGCAGTTGTAGCCGACGTGCAGCCACGGCGGGAACGTGTAGCTGAATTGCAGGATGCAGGCCGCACCCACGAAGGCGGTGAGGTTGGCGACTTGAGGGACCGCGGCGGCGACGACGAAGGCGAGGGCCCAGTATATTGGTACTACATGATCTATTAGCCAAGCACCATGTGGGTCAGCGGATTTTGTCATTAACATACCAATTGCAACCCACAAGAGCTTGCCCTTCTTGGTATCGAGAGCTGGGAACTTGCAGATATCGCGGAAAACCCCGGCGTAGATGACCTTGATGCCGATGTTGCCGTACAGTAGCGCTGCAATCAGGGTAGAGATGAGCGAGACTGCGTTGCCGAGAGTCTGCCAGCTGTAGGCAGAGTTTGGAATGCCTTGGTAAGCCGGGTTGTCTGAAAAGGATATGTCAGTCTTGTCTTCGCTCCATGCCGCTGCTGCGCAACCCACAGGTGAACTGGCCCTGCGCCGAGTATACGACCATTCCCATGATCAGGTAGACGGCATAAATGAAGATCTCGGCGCAGATGAAGCCCTTCCAGAAGTCCATGCTATATCAAGTGTCAGCGACGCAAGCCCCTGTCAGAATGACCAACGACAGCTTACGGTCTGCGCATCTCAGCCATGAGCTCGTTGAACAAAGAAGCACCACCATACGCGAACACGCAGTTCATCATTCCGTTCAAGCGCGAGATCAACGGCGTGTCCGGCGGCCAGTTGGCCGTAGTGATTGTGGGGCCTTGATCGATACCATAAGATGTCTTGACCGCGTCGTAGTTGGGCGGATAAACGTGGACGACTGCCATGGTCATAATGATCACAATGACATTCAGCCAGATGGCCAGATTGGCAAGCCAACTCAGACGCTGAAGCGTTCTAATTTGGCCAAGAATAAAACCCGCGACGGCAAAGATGACTTCGGCAACGACGACTGCTTATCGTGAGTATTTGAATTTAGTAACCAGGGAAAGTTGTGAAGCTTACAGCAGAGGAATCCGGTACCATTCCTTCCAAGGGCCATTTGCGAAAGACTTTGGCTAGAAGTCTCGATGATCAGGGCGACGTTAAGGAAGAATTGGAAACTCTGGAGGACAATGACCAGCTGCCTGGCCCAGTGGCCGTACACTCTGAAGGCGAGATCTGATCGTTTGAATCAGTATGACTATCGAATCTCCAGACCAAATAAGCGGCTTACCGCCGTAATTGCGCAGAGGGTATCTTGTCGAATCAAGACCAACGAACATCTTCCACAGCTGAAGACCAGAATAGAAAGCCATGCCACCAAAGACAGTGTACAGTGCGAAACCTGGGCCGTAGCCGAATTGGGCAATTGCCTGCGAAGTGAAATAGTCAGCTCTGGACGAAACAAAGTGGAGCTGGATCTGCCTACCCATGGCACGGTGTAAGGACCCAGAATATCGGTCGTGATCAGATAGAAGACAGCACCCCACGTAGCAGTTCGCCCAGCCCGCTGAGCCTGATGCCACTCATTCGGCATAATACCAAAGCGGTTCTCCTTCTCTGCAGTCGTACGCCCGCCCGCATCAGCAGTGGCTGAAGCTTCCACAGCCTTGTCACCAGTCTTCTCACCTTTGCTGTCGCTGCTGTTGGCCTGCGCCGCTACCACATCCGGAGGCGTCCCGTTGTGGATGCCCTTCCCAATCAGCAGTCTGCCCCAGCCAGAGAGACCAAAGCCTTTCGTTTCCAGGGACCTCTCTTCCTCGCGAGAGATGTTGGCCCAGTAGTGTTAGTCCTCGAAGGTGATGCCGGAGTCCATGTAAATTGCGCTGCCGCGACGACCTATGGCGGCAGATCCTGGAGCGCATGCGGCAGCGATGGAGCCATGGCGTGCCTTGCCGATGTTGTCTGCTTCGTCGCCCAGACGAGGGTCAGCGACGCCGCCAAGAGCAGCTGGTGATACGAATGCCGCCATGCTGTCGAAATCAGCCTTAGACCTCTCTGTAACATCAGATAAAATGCAGGAGATCTCGTAAGCTTCATGGCCCGGGGTCGAGGGTCCAGAGGTGTATAAGTGCGGGCTGAGAAGAGCTAGCTTGCCATGTGAGCCGGCTTGCTACCGCATCGCTACTACTACAGAGCGTCGGTCTTTCAATCGACGCTTGTAGTCTGGCTGATGGTATCACATCTGGTACGCCCAGCCAATCACACATCGAGCATTTCGAACGATTGTGTTTGCCCGCGCGCGCATGAACACGAGCTCGAAGCTTGTGCAACTCGCGCATCTCATTCCTCGTTGCTAGACTGACGGCCGCAAGCATGAAATAGGAAGGTGAGTGGCATGTCAATGTGGAGGCGGAGGTGTAGTGGACGCTGTTACGGATTGGGCAGGCCGTCCCGTTGACTTTCAAGCACTTGGCACCTTGGTACGAAGCTTGATTGGAGCGCACACGCGCGAGCAAAGCAGAGGCGGCTTTTTGTATTCCGCGGGAACGGCAACTCTGATATCGCAACACATGCGGGGTTCCCTTGGTGGATGTACAGATTGCAAGTTACTGCAACTGGGGTCCAGTCAAATCTTTTCAACGATCCGATAACGACGGCGAAGCCGCCAGGGGTGCATCGACTGTCACGGAAGCTTTGTTTTCGGTGCACGCTTGATTGTCTCGTTCATGCCGAAGGGAGACTGGATGAGGTGCATGTGTACAGCCAGACTTAATGTTTGTGATCTGCCTATGGACCTCGGGAATCTCGATGGAGCCATCGGACAAGCCGGCATTGCTTTGGCGGCGAGATGAGACTTATGCCACCATCTTTTACAGCGCTGAGCAGGAGGCGCGTTTAGTCATCCATCGCGGCTGCGTCCTTGGCCACGACATGCGTCTGGCTGCGGGCCAGAGCATCTGACCGACGGTCGTCCACCTTTCAGCAACGCTCCGCGCGTCCATCGCAAGGAGTTACGCCCCAAGCTATGTGTCGTCGGGATCCATTGCTTGGCCTCTCTCGAAGCATCGGTCTTATCAGCTGGTCTGGTAAAAGCATCGCTCCCCCAAGGGCCCGTTCGTGCGGGTCGAATAAGGCGGGCCTTATCGACGGCCTTGACGTATCCCAGATCTAGGGAGGGCAAGATCATTGTGAGTCGTCTGCTGGCCCGATCGAGCCCGAACAAGCAAGACAGGAGTTGGGAAGATTCTGGCCAAGAAGCCGAGCTGTATTTCAGAAGTTCAGCCGCGTGTACGCCAAGCAGACATGAAATGAGATACAGTGAGAAACGTCAAGCGCGGCTGCAGAGGTGTGTGGTCAGGAAGATGCGCTCAGAAGTCCTGCATCATTCTGAGGAGCGTAAACTACATCGCTGTTCGCTGAGCCGCGCGCAAAGTAACAGAAGTCAAGAGGGGTGAGTCGTTCTCGTATCCGCAACACTCCCAGCCTGCCAAGGGACCAGAGGACCCGGGCTCAGTTCTTTGGCGGGTATTTGTTCTTGAACAGGTAGGATGAGACCTAAAGGCCCGTTTATTAGCATGCAATTTGCAGGCCAAGGAGAGAATCGCCAACTCACGTAGTAATCTCCCACCGCGAACAGACCGACCACACCCGCCCACGCGCCAGCCACCTTCCACGTTAGGGTACCAGCTTGGTGCGCCCGGTACGCGCTGGTTCCAAGCAGCGCCACCAATGTGCCAACGACAACCACATTGCCAATCACAACCGGGTTTCCTCTGTTCTTCTCCGTCCAGTCCTCCGCCTTCCTAGCTTCCCGCTCGGCCTCTTTGGAGTCCTTGCTGACCTCCTTCTCCACCTTTCCGTATGCGTTCTTGGCCTCGCCCTTGAACTTCTCATATTGCTTCCCGCCTTCCTTCTCGTACTCTTGCGCCTTCTTGCCCGTTTGCGCCTGCAAGCGTTGGGCCTCGGACTCGGCCTTCTTGCCGAAATCTTTTGCGTCCTTGGAGACTTGGTTGGCGGCTTCGCGAGCCTCCGCGGCGGCGCGCTCTTCTTCGGCTTTTTGCTGGTCGGCGTAAGAGGGGATCTTCACGGTGTCAGAGTAGAGGGAGTCGATACTGTGGACGCCTGAGTCGGAGTGGGCGATCTCGGGGACGGCGTCTGGGACTTTCTGATACATGCATTAGTATTTCGAATATCGATAGTAAAGGTGCGGACGAACCTCCTCATCGCTCTGCTTTGGGCCATGGTCCTTGACCGCTGAAGCATACGACATGTCTACTGTGTTGTTGGTCTCCCTGGAGGTGTTTGGGCGCCTCGACAGTTTATTGAGCTGGTAATAGTGGATTGATCACATGCAAGGAACTGGATTTTGGTCAAGATGACGGGAAGCTTCAGCCGATCGCATCCACGTCATACCACGTCACGCGACAGCGCTGATCTTTCGCGTGGCTTCTGCTTACTAAGCCGTAGCCCTCATGCGAGCTGCGTTCCTTCCTACCTCGGCAACAATCGAGAAATAAACAGTGCGAGCAGGATGTCTGGTGGCTGGAGTGAGTAAGCATGTGGCTGTGTCTTGATTGGATGGCCTCGCTCAGTACTAATGTCCCTGCAGATACGATCGAATCCGATGCTGGCGTGTTTACATACCTCATCGAATCACTGGGCGTCCGGAACGTCCAGTTTGAAGAGCTCATCTCACTTGATGCCGAACTTTTACAACAGCTAAACCCCCTTGGTATCATCTTCCTCTTCAAGTACCCGACCGGCGAAAAGCGGCAGCAAGACAAGCCATTAGACGGCGAGTTCGATTACGGCGCCTTGAATGGTGGAAACCTAGAAGAGGACGAAGAGCCGCTTTGGTTCGCAGCCCAGACAATCCAGAACGCATGTGGCACCCAAGCGCTACTCTCGGTGCTGCTCAACAAGGATGGCGCCGACGACGGCAAGGTCAACATCGGCCCAACACTGACTGAATTCAAAGAGTTCACCTCTGCCTTCCCGTCGGAAATCAGAGGAGAAGCGCTATCCAATAGCGACTCCATCCGGGACGTCCACAACTCCTTCGCGCGCTCCTCGCCCTTTGTCTCAGACGAGACGCGCGTGGCCACTGAAGACGATGACGTCTACCACTTCATCGCCTACACCAGCATCAACAGCACTCTCTACGAACTCGACGGCCTGCAACCCGCTCCCATCCGCCATGGGGACAGGGGCGCCTGTCCGCCGGAAATTTTCTCCGACGCAGTCGTGCCGGTGCTGCAGAAGCGGATTGAGAGGTATCCACAAACGGAGATTCGCTTCAATCTGTTGGCGATGTGTGAGGATCTGAGGGTAAAAGCGAAGGAGATTGGTGATCAGGAGATGCTGGCTAGGGAGGAGCAGAAGAGGAGGGAGTGGCGGTGGGAGAACGCGCTGAGGAGGCATAACTTTGTGGGCTTCATTGGAGAGACGATGAAGGGCGTGACTGCAAACAAGCTGATGGATGGGAGTTTTGACGGATGGGTGCAGGACGCGAAGGCGGTTACGAAGAAGAGAATTGAGGAGAGAGGCAAGAAGGGACAGGCGGCGAATGAGATGGACTTGTCGTAGCGGCCGTCTTGACGACTGCACCGGTGCTGACGATCATGGGTCCAATGTACGCAGCACCGTGCGTAGCCTGGCTCCCTGTGGTCATATCATCGCATGAGTGGACGGACGAGCCGAGCCATGGCTGCCAGTAGGTGCCATCACTCCTTCTAGCACGATTTCACCGCGCATCATACACCCGAAAGGTCCCTTCGGTCGAACACGTCTCTCCTCTGCTTCTCTCCAGACTAGTAACAGGCTTTTGCATCACCATAGCCGGGAGATTTGTACTGCCGATGTGGCTTGTTCCATGTTACAACGCCGATATGCTCGATGGAAGGTCACATGACTCCGCGAGGATTATGGCATGACGTTGCACGTGCTCCGAACGCGTCTTTTTGACTGCGACCTGTTTCTTCACACATCTGTGCTACATGCTCCATGTTGCCTCCAAGAGACGTAGCAGATATGGAAGGACACAGCCCACCAGACGGCATATTTTTCGATATCGTCGCGAAGTCAGAGCCTTTCGAGCACAGAACAACCTGCAAGGTCAACTTGAAGACCTGCGAACAAGCCATAAAGGATGCTCTGGATGGCGTACAGATCAAAGGCACATTTGCTGCCTGTGGTCGTCTCACTGATTTTGTTGACCCTCACATCAAGATTGACTCCAATGGCGCTGTCACACTACCATTATTGGAACGTGACGCGGCGCGCATCATCGCGGCCGATCATCAGGCGCATTCTAGACTAGGGAACGAGAGAATCACCCACGGAGACATGGCAGGGACCTGGGAGCTTAGCCGAGATTAGTTCTGCGTCGAAGCTTCCGAAATATCGTACAACAAGCCGTGGACCGTTCCATTGAGGATCTTGGAGTTCAGACGAATGTCGGGCAGGCTATGGAGGCTCAGCCATGGAAGCTACTGTGTCACGGGGAAGGTGCTTCTTGAAAAGCCACAACCAAAGTCAGTCTACAGTTCTTTGGATGACTCGCCAGCACTTCTACTGATGTTCAACAGTGCTGAAGAGCTTCCCGGCATGATCGGGACTCTTGGACTATGCCTGCCATCGAAGCATGAAGGAGGCAGCATCATCTTGCACCATGATGGCGTTTGTAAGCAATTTGACACAGCCGAATGCCAGCCCTCTTCCGCGAGCTGGTATTCGGCAGTCACCAGTAGAGCGGAGGAAGTGAGATCTGGCTATCGACTCGTGTTGGTGTACGATCTGGTGCGAGTCGGACAACAAGACACAATACTCGAAATGAAGCTGCACAAAATGCGTTCAAGCAACGTTTGCGGGCAGCGCACAAAACCTGCCTCGTTACACAGGCCATGTCCTACTTCGCGCCGACAAGTTCGGAGCTCGTGTATGCGCTTGAGCACAAGTACACGGAACCAAGCTGGGGCCTCGCGTCACTGAATGGCAATGATCGAATGAGGACCAGCATCCTTCAGCATTTGGGCGAGGCAATGGGATTTCTAGGATGTCTTGCCAGCTTGGACTGCAACGTTCAGGGAGGCTGCTATGATGAATGGGGCCCTACCCTGAGCAAGAATGGTTATCGTGTCATCAACGAGGAAGTGGATTCCAGCCTGACGCTCAAGCAGATTCTGGATTACCATGGCAGGTTGCTAACGAAAAACCGCAGAATTGAGCAAGATCGCCTGATGGACGCCACTCCATTTGATAACAGAGACCTAGATGTTGAAAAGTTGGGCGATGACGACGACGGGCGTTGTGCTACTCGTTATTATCGAAACACTGTATTAGTGCTTATAAAACGCGAGCGTCAGCCTGGCTTTTTGTTGCAGCCCTTCCGCGACTGCGCGAAATCGCACTATTGGTACGAGACTAATGAAAGCGATATTCTGCCACTTGTTCATGAATGCCGACGAAGTTTGGACGCAGACCGGCAATCAAGCATAGTGCAACGAGCTGAAAACGCTGTGCTATTTTATCCTCCTGAGGAATCGAGACTTCGGCGAAAGCAATGGCGCCAGATTACCAAATGGAACTGGAAGGCGGGTTCCGGATAAAGTGAACTCTGCGGTCGTCGAGGCCACCATCCAGGCGGCCTGGATCAAGGAGTAATGGGTGATCGATTTCGCATCCATCTGCTTTGCGGCCACCAAGGCAATGATGGTGGACACGTATCGTAAGCTGGGCGAGATCGCAGGTAGTGCAGAATCAATCACTCACCTGAGGCCAATGTGAGTCAGGCGAGGGCCAAGAGGACGCGCAGGAGACTGACGTATCACAGACTCGATGGCGCTCTGTCGAAGTGCACGAGCGTCTGCAGCAAGCTCAGTGCTTTGAAAAGCATGTTCAATGACGCACTCGCTGACTTCACAGCAGAATTGGACGCTTGGATTAACGCGACAATGAAAAGGTGGTCGCAGAGACTTTCCAGCATGCTCAGCAAGGCCACAACATCGGGCACGAAGACGACGATGATGAAATGTCCGGTTCAGCGAACGACGGTCGTGCCCTTGCTGAAATTGCAGTTCAGCTAAAGAACGAACAATTTCTCACTGATATGTGAGCTTCAATAGTCTGCTTCCTCGACCTTGACATCAAGTCGCTGACTGATGCGATAGGATTGTGCCGTTGCTGAAGTGCAAGGCTGGAGACGTCCGCTTCAATTTTCGCTTCCTGCTGACCTGGAAAGATCAGGCAGGCTTAGCAATCGGGAAAAGCAGGACTGCAGAGTGCTCTCGCAGGTCAGGAGTTCTGCCGTGGAGAGATTCAACCTCAGCGGCGTCAAGCCTGAACCTGTACTGAGGCCGCGTCCTTCTAGATTTATTTCGATAGCCGACCTTCTCCCAGCGAGAGAGCCTGCCACACCACCACCGCCCCATCCCCTTGCAGAGGATCTCGTGAGCATCACAAGCTTCCTGGCCTCCGGAGGCGGATCCCCGTTTGCGTCCAATGCCGATTGGCTCCGGGCTTTCGTCTTGAAGCTCGAGGCAGAGATTAAGCGCTTCTATTTCAAGTTATATAATTCATAGCGGAGTCAAGAACGGAATCCAATGCGGACGAATTGATTGAGGATGTTGTTGTGCGTGACGTCAAGGCATGATGCAGAGCCATTAGTAACGCATGCCACCTCTTCTCAAGCCGAGGGTTAATCCACGGGAGGGCGGGAGCGTCCAACTGGAGGCTTGGCAGTCATGACTGCGCCGCCGCCGAGCTTCTCATAACGTATGCTCTAAATATTGCGCGCGGAAAGCTCCCGTCTTTACTGCTCGAGCAAACTGAATGTCTAGACCGGAAGCGCGGCTTCTTTGCGCTCTTGTCTGTTCTTGGACCTCGCGCGGATGCTGGTGTTCTGCCGCGGGCCGCAGGTGGACTTGATCTATCATTGGTGAGGTTTGAATGCTCGCCGTACCCATTCGTGGCTTTCATCGTTCTTTGCTTGCCCAGCAGTGGCTACAAGGCAGACATGGACGCTTGGCCCTGGCAACAGCCGTCCTGCCAAGATCTTCCTGGTATAGACCATGACCTCTTGGAGCTGGGGCCCAAGGCGCACACTCTTGCCAAACTGGTACCAAGACAGTGTGGTGCCGGATGTCAGTCGATCACACAGGCAACGAGAATCATATAAATGCTCGAGCTCGCTCGGTTGATCGACTAGCTGCCTTGCAAACTTCAAGCAACGACGACCGATCTCATCTACGTCCAGCCCTCACGCCACCACTCGGAACATCAAGATGCAGCTCTTTCTTTACCTAGCCATCGCAGCAACCTACATCACAAGCGCCACGGCCGGCGACACTATCTGCCAGAAAGCTTCATGGGCGGTACGCTCGTGCAGGCTTGACCGTATACACAGCCCTTCATTGACTCATCATAGGGTAGCGGCAACTGCGTGGAGGAACCGGTATATGGTGTTGAAGATTGCACCAAGTCCTGCGGCCAGACTGTCCGTCCTTTGCTGCTGATTTGCGCCGGAGTGGATTGCTGATAAGGAATAACAGTGCGGTGGTCTGCCATGCCAAAGCAGGTGGGCGTAAGTTCTTCCATTCATCTCTGTGTGGATCAATCTCTATGCTGATTATAGTCTCTGTTAGCAATGGGTTCGATTGCGATTTCTACTGCGGAACGTAACGCCAAATTGATCAATGATGGGCGAAGATGGGCCTCACGGTGCCATTTTCGAGACGAACTTCAGATCACGTCATACGAGTTGCACACATACATCTGCCGACATGAATGCATATGGAATTTCGATAGACACCTCAGAACTCGCTTGTCTCATCATAAGAGCGATTAGCGCCTGATCTTGCCTTCGTGCTCTTCGTCGTAGGCAATCATGGTGCCGTCAAGCGTGATCCGTCCCTTCCTGGAAAGCGCACCATGTTGGAAGTCCTGAGGGTTTTCACAGCCAGTGAGAAACTGTTCGGCGGAATGGACCGGTCAGATCTCCACGTTCGCAGTCCAAGGAAAGTCACATAATGTCGCCTCGCAATGGAACCAGCTCGCTTCTCTATGTCTGTTGTCTACATGTCTCCGCCCTGATGCTTCGCTATGCTTTCCATTCTCCGGCCAAAGACAGGATGTAATCAGCAGGCCGTGCATACATACGCATTATCTCTGTTCCCATTGCTGGTACTCACTGTCGCCATCGAGCTTTTCAGCCAGCACTTACCCACATCACCGCCTGCCTCACCGTACGCTACGCCCACGCAACTAGTTGTATTGGCACAATAGTCCATGCAATACTCGAAGTTGTTGAAATTTCCTGACCAGGACATAGTGGCGATATCGTTGCCTGCTGTATCAAAGTAGCACTGCATCTTGAACTTCTTCGCGCCGGGGTTGGAAATGTATGTCCCGTTGTTGGCATAGTTGAATGCGCCCGTGGCGCAGGAAGGATTTTCGAAGACGGTCGTGCTGACCGATCTTGTCGTTGTGAGGGTCGCTGGCGACGTGATGGTTGCTGTCGACGTCACAGTGGCAGTTCCGTTGGTGGGCCAGACATGTGTCAATGTAGGTGAACCACTAGGCGGCGCAACATACGAATACGACGGGTTGGCTGCCCACTGAATCAGCGACTGCCGCAGGATATGTGCACTGATCATCCGCATGGGACTCACGATCATACTCATGAACGCCGTAATCCGCATTTCCCGAGACAAGATCCACAGTGTAGAAGCTGTACGTAAAACTTGCTGCACGGAGCGATGGGTGATCTAGTCAGCGCGATCCGATGGGGGATTGTTTGGCTGAATATTGACTTACTACCAGCAGTGAAGTTGATGGTGACAAACCACAGGTTGTTCGTCGCGGTGTAATTGTTGGCGGACAGCTGAGTAGCTGCGAAGTTGGAGCCGAAAACGTACTGCAACTCGCATGTCAGCACAGGTAGCTGCTGGAAACTGACCGAATCAGACCACACCCGCCCAGAACGATGCCAAAGGCACTTTTCAGGACGGACTGGGAGCCTGAAGGGACACACACCACTACCTCTCCATAATTGGTCGCAACAAACTCGTCGAATGTGATTTGGATGGTCGATGGTGAAGCTGAGTAAGTAGTCGTCTGCGTTACAGTCGCAGCAGGCCCCGTAGTCGTGGCGCTGTTGAACATGTTAGCAAGCACTGCCGTAGGCGTACCCAATACTGGCCGAATTCACCAGCAACACTGGCAAACAACTGGCAGGCACACTTACGTCACGGTGTTGGTGATATAGGCTGTCGACGCAGGCTGCACGCTGGTGTAGGTAATGGTTGACGTGGTAAGAAAGGTCGTCGTCACAGTATTCGTCGACGCTGGAAGGGTACTATTGCGGTGAAGTCAGCAAAATGACATTGGACAGCTCTGCCACTCTGTCGTTGCGGAGAGGATCGCCTCATCGTGGTGATCCGTGACCAGTCAACCCAGGAATACTCGCGAAAGGGGTCTCACTGTTTGCCATTAGCCTTGGTAGTCGAAAGCGACGCTTATGAACAGAGAAGTACCCTGGTCACAGTCTGGGTGCTTGTGGACGCGGGCAGCGTGGTCATGTAAGTCGAGGTGACAGTCGATGCAGGTCGCACTGAAGTGTAGGTGGTTGTCTGTGTAATGACTGTAGTGGACGTCACGTAATTTGTCGATGCCTGATTGGGAAAGTCCATTAGCATTGGACGCTTCAAGATGTGGGATCAGGAGTGCCAGATGGCCGATGCTGTAATGATGAGCGAAGACCTTAAGCTCAGGAGTAAACTGGGCCCAGTCCGGATGGCTTGAAAGTGTGCCATCTTGGTCTATAAGAATGTCTTGGGGAAGAGATCAATACTCACAGGCTGTACGCTGGTCTGGAAATAAGATCATTAGCAAGTAGATGGGGCATGCATCACTCATGACACTCACAAATGTCACGTTCTGCGTGGTGGTGACCTAGAAGAAGCAGTTAGCGATACTTTGCACCAATGTAGGAAGCTTCTGGCGGCTGTCATCTTCTCAAGAGCAAGTAGGGCGCGGATTCAAACAATCCGCTCATTCGTGGATTGTACCAGTGACGCGAAATGGATGCTTTGGGAGGTGACTCGTGTTCAAAATACGCACTGGGTACGAGATAGTCAAAGTGGTAGTGACTGGGCGTTGGGACGAGCTAGTGACCGTGATGTCCAGGGTGGTCGTAGAAGTGCTTGTCCCTGTTACTGTCGTGGTAGACGTCGGCTGATAAGACGGTGAGGCGGTCGTAGTAGCCCTGAGACACTTGTCAGCTCGTTCACGCTTGACGACTGGGCACACGATGGATGTCCCTCTAGCTCGCTAAAACTGTGTCCTGGAGTCATAGCGCTCTGCTAGATAGGAGTCGGGCTTGATGGGAAAAGCTCTAAGCGCGGGCCTTTAGCAAGTCCGAGCGTCAAGCAACTTCTGCATGCGGACGGAACTTATGCGGCCCCCTATGCATCGAGCTCGACCGGCTCGCTTCCGGGAGCATCTCGCCTCGACTTTCCAAATTGTGCACCAAAATCATGGAGAACTCGGGACTCACGTAGCAGTTATGGTGTAAGGCTGAGTGACATTCAAAGTGTATGTCGCAGTGTCCTGGAACGGATGTCAGCCGCTGTAAGGAGACAATCCAGCGTGCGAGTCTCACCGTTTCAGTTGCCCGCGGAAGAGTGTACGAGACAGTGCTGATCACTGTCGAGTACAGCGTGGTCGAGGAAGTCACCGTCGAGTACGAGATCGAGGTCACCGTGCTAGCTGAAGGAGTCGAGGTTATAGTGACCGGATACGAAGTGGTGTAGGAGGAGACGACAGAAGTGGTGTAAGTGGTCACAGAGGTTACGATCTGCGTTGTCGTTGATGCCTACAACCTATGTGTTAGCTCATCTGCTTCAAGATGGTATGTCAAGGCCCTTGATCGCCGCATTCGAAAATTGAAGGCTATCGTCGCTTCAGCTGACGCCCTGCGGTTAGAGGAAATCCATCAGAGCTCAAGGCGCCTAGTCTTGAAGCCAGGCTTTCCCAGGTGGACTGAGAGGTTCGCAAAATGGGTAAATAGCAGCATCGATTGTGCTTGCCAGAAGACAGCCCCTTGTAGTAGCGCACAACGAGCGTACACTTACAGGCGGAGTAGTGGTCTGATCCAATTTGTTAGACGCTATGCAAGACTCAATCAATCGAGATACTCACATATGTGATTGGATAGCTATACGTGGTTGTGATAGGCGGAATCGACGTAGTTGCAGTAGCAGTCACGCTGTACGGATAGCTATAGGTCGTCGTGGCCTGCGGGAGCGTAGAGGTGACCGTTGAAGCAGGCAAAGTGGTTGTGGCCTGCGGCAGAGTGCTCGTCGCCGTACTCGCTGGCAAAGTCACGTACTGCGTGCTCACGACCGTCGAGGTGCTGTAGGAGACTGAAGTCGTTGTGGACGTTGTTCCTGATGAAAAGTCAGTGGAGGATCTAGACCCCAGCTTCAAATCGCCAGTCTCAGGTAACGCGGCCAGATCGGGCCCACGCAATGCGGTTGGCGCGCTTCGGAGCTTTTCGCCATCTCGAGAGGTGCGCTACTAGCCGAGAGAGATCTTTTCAAGAGCCTCCACCGACTAGCAGAGCCACAAGACCAACGAAGACAGCAAAGCCGTCTGCAACCTGGGAATTTTCTGGTGATAGGGCGGCGTTTTGCAGGAACGCAAACTTACCCGGCGCAGTCGACACAATCGTAGTAGTCACCGGGAAACTCGTCGTATAAGTAGTGATATATCTGCGATGATCAGCATCGAAATTCTTCTGAAGGACGTGAGACTCACGTCGAGACCACAGTCGTGGACTGAGTAACATTCAGCGTGGTCGTCGGTTGAGGCTGAGTCGTAGTCGCTGTGCTGGCTGGTAGAGTGACAAATTGGGTCGTCACCATGGTCGTGGGTGAGTAGGATACAGAAGTCGTCGTGATTGTGGTACCTGCTGGAGATCAGCGGCAGTCGGTGTGCATGTGAGCTCCTCAAGTCTTTGCAGAAGGAGAGCCGCTTCACTTCATATCGAGTGTGGCTCTTGAGGGCTCCGGAACGCTCTCCTGGATCATCAAAAGCAGAAACCACTTACCAGGCGCCGTAGAGACAATCGTGGTCGTGACTGGATAGCTACTGACGTAGGTTGTGACATACCTGCATCATTGGCATAAGATTCAACGCTCAGGAAACGTTTAAATGACTTACGTGGACACGGTCGTGATAGTATTAGTGCTGGCCGGCTGCGTGGTGGTCACAGTCGCTATAGTCTAAGGTCAGTGTTGTGGGTTCGAGCATTGATGATAGGAGACAGGCTTACAGGCGGACTGTGTTGTCGTGGCGGTGCTTGCAGGCAGCGTCTGCGTGACGTACAAAGTGCTGACAACCGTTGTGGGCGTGTATGAAACGGCGGTCGTTGTAACAGTCGTGCCTGCGGATCGTCAGTCCATATCAGAGGTTGATGAATTCCGCAGATTTGCATAGAATCAGAACGGCTCAATCCCAACGGGTGCCATGATGTGTAACGCTCGGGCTCATAACCCACGAGCAATATTGTCGCCTGGCATGACAGCACCCTCTCGTATCTGCTATCCCATGCGAATTCAAACCCATCTCCAGGACCTGCTCGATCTCGTTGCCCACTCCACAGAGTCTACCGCGCCAAGACTTTGCATCTTCACCTGTGACCTCAAAATCCCTTCGACCCTTGCATAGGTCACCGGGCCTCTGAACGAAGAGCCTCCCCAACGGACCAAAAAGGCAGAAATACGCACCTGGAGCCGTCGAAACAACCGTGGTAGTAATCGGCATTGTGGTACTGTACGTCGTAACAATGGTCGACACGAAAGTCTGATTCAGCGTACTTGTCTGAGCCGGCAAAGACGTCGTAGCCGTGACAGTATTATTCCGCGTGGTAGTCTGTTGCGGCAAAGTCGTAGTGGCGACGATCGTGTTATTCTGCGTTATCGTTTGGGCCGCCAAAGAAGTAGTGGCCGTGATTGTGCGATTAACAGTATTTGTGAGATTGTAAGTCTGGGTCTGCTGTGGCAAGGAGGATACAATGGTCGTGAAGTAAGTTGTGGTCTCGAAATCGGTTGTGTAAAGGACAGTTGTTGACTGTGGGAGGGTGGAGGTGATGGTCTGCACTATGGTGGACCAGACGTAGCTCGTGTTGGCTGGTAATTGACTTGTCACGGTCCTGTTTGTTTGGCGTTAGAATACTGCGATTTAGTGCATGGAAGCCCTCTGTTGCTTGGAAAAGCGTATCGAAGAGCCCCGAAGTGCATGTTTCGATCGAGGGCTTGGAAGCTTTCTTACCCGTAGAGCACAGTCGTCGTCGTCACAGTCCGAACCTCAGTGACGGGAACGTACGAGGTATTGCCCGGCAGTTGAGTCGTTACAGTCTGAACGATCGTCGTCGTGTAGGTCTGCACTTGAGTAGTAGGGACGTAAGAAGTGTCAGCTTGAATTTGACTGGTAACGGTTTCGTAGAGAACCGTGGTTGATTGGGGCAGAGTGCTTGTCAGAGTCTGTGAAATCAGAGTCAGCGCCATGCTCTGACAAATGAGCTGGGTGAGTATGCTACGCACTTGAATCAAAGTCGTAGTAGCTACCGAAGTATTCGCCGGAAGCTGCGTCGTGACCGTATAGTACACGACACTAGTCGCCGGAGGCAAAGTCGAAATAAGCGTTGACACCTGAGTATAAGTGACATACGAAGTGTTGCCGGGTAGTTGACTGGTAGTAACCACCGTGGAATAGATCGTCGTCGTCTGCTGCGGTAAGCTCGAGGTGACAGTCTGGACTACAGTCGTGGGTACATTGGACGTGAAATTGTATCCCGGAAGCTGGCTGCTCGTCGTGATGGTCTGGTAGATGACGGTGGTCGCCTCTGGCAGGGTCGCCGTCGTAGTGTAAGTTTGATAGACGTATGAAGTGTTAGCTGGAAGATATGAGGTATTCCCAGGTACCTGGGTGGTCTGGGTGACATAATAGACGGTTGTGGCTTGAGGGAGCGTTGTTGTCATCGAGTACACGTATCTGGAAGCAATGATCAGCAACCCAGTCAATCTTTCAAGAGGCGAAAGCGTCTCAGTGCTCCATCGACCAATTCATCGAGCCGCCAAAATGGCAGATGATGAAGACTCTGAGCGAGCACGCTAAGCCTCTCAAAGATGGATCCAGCAGTCAAGCCACTCAAGAATCAATATCTCTTGATCAATTGATGCAGTCACCGGATAAGCCTGTGCCCACGGTTCACTTACGTAGAAATCGCAGTCGTCGGCACATAAGTCGTAGCCGTATCAGTCTCCGTAGCCGTAACATTATACCCCGTCTGGGTGTACGTTCGAGCCGGCAGCGTGGTCGTCAAATAGATCGAAGTAGTAACCGTAGGCGTCGGCGATGCGGACCCGCTAGAAGCCGCCGCCGAAGAGCTCGTCGAAGCGTTCTGAAGATACGGCGTGATGACAACATTCGACATCCCGACGTACGCCTGGCCGGAGCACGTAATGCTGAAGATAGCCAGCTCTGAGCCAGAAGCATCGGCGGTCCAATTGTGAGCATACGTCTCGGTATTCTCAGTCAGCGTGTTGGAAGGTCCGCAGTCGTTGTTGACACAGATTGTCAGAGCGCAGTCGGGCGGCGTGCCGCCATTTTGTGCATCCAGTGCATCCGCACTGATTTGGTACACCCCGCCATCAGTCGCGGTGAAGCCCTGCGTGGCGTTGTAGGTCGAAGTCGAAGCAGAAGACTGCCTCTTGCGCGAGCCACCGCTTTGCGTAGTGGTGTTGCCAAATGTGACAAGCAAGAAGCTCGAATTTGTGTTGCTCGGCGTGACTGGAGCACTGTCGCCGGGCTCCACAGCTTGAGCGACCACATACGGGCTGGAAGAAGCCGAGTTGTTGGCAAGCGAGCTAGCATTTGCGACAATTGGTGTCTGAGTCGCCGCAGCGGCAGTGGATAATGACGCTGACGCTGACGTTGATCCGAGATCTGTCGCTGGGCAAGACGCATCCGGATCGGTGGTCGTGATCGTCAGAGTACTAATAGACGCGTTTACTGGGGCGTCAGAAACCGTGCTGCCAATATACGAAGTGATAGTCGTCGTCGAGGGATCGAGAGTGATATTATAACCCGTCGAGCGGATCACAGTAACTGTGCTAGGCGCCGCCGAGGCAAACGAAGAGCAATATGAGCTCTCGCCCTCGAGACCGGCGCCGGACGTGGCATTCGAGCCTAGAGCGCCCGAGGAGATCGCGCTGGACAGCGTCACAGTAAGCGGACTGCTCGAGCTCCAGAAAGACGAGCCCACAATGACCGGGCAGGACGAGACATTCCGGAGGATCGTAATATACGACGTCGAGGCCAGACTCTGATTCGCCCACACTGTTGTGGTGTAAACAGAGCTCGGTGCATCGGAGCCTGGAGAGGCGAGGTACGAAGTGACTGTAGCAGAGCAAGACAGAGGGAATGTGTTCAAAAGCCCAGTCGTAGCCTGCGTAGCGGCACCCGTCGAGCCGCCATCTCCGGAAGTCCCACTCACGGGGAGCGTGTTGATTCCAGACGAGGCCGCGGTGATTGTGATATAGGAAGTCGCAGTGTAAGCCGCAAAACCGCTGCCACACCCGTAGACGGTCGTGGTGAAGCCAGAGGATATGGCACCGCAGGTATCTACGCTTCCACCGCTTGACAGTCCCGACGATGCAAGCTGACTGATAGTCGACCCGGACACCGCGGAAGAAGATCTGCCGCTACCTGCCGATGAGGTCAGTGTATTCCCGACCGAAGCCGAACCATCCGCTGCCAGAAGAGTAGAAGAGCTCGTCGCCGACGCTGCATCCGTGACGGCAGAAGCCGCAGAGTCTGTCGCGTCTACTGAACTCGTTCCGCTTGCGTTTTGACTTCCGCTACCTCCCCCATGTCCTCCAGATGACGGTGTGATCGTTATTGTATAAGTCGATGTTCCCGAAGTGTACAGAAGCACTGTCCTCGAGGGCGCAGGACAAGTGTCGTACTCTGTGACGGTGACCCAAATGGGCGTCGACTTTGCGATAGGTTGAGTTGACGATGCCGAGAGCGTCTGGGCAAATGTAAGCATGTTGAACAAGAAGAGCAAAACCCACAATGAGACGAGACGCTGCATAGCATTGTGACCGCTCATGCGGTATCAAACTCTGAAGATGTCGTTGTTGTGAGCGACGCTCGTCCGGTGAGGTTGACATTCATCTTTGCTTTGGAGACAAATAAGCGAGTCGCGGCAAGGAGCGCATGGGAATGCATAGCGGCTGCTGCATTCCAGTCGATCGATGGCCTGGACGCCTGGCTACAACCCATCTACACTGATCTGGGATCGTGCAGAAAAGCGCTGGAAGCGAATTTATCCACAACAAAATCGGTGCTGCGCTCCATCTGGCACAATTCAGTCCTGAAGTCACACCTGGTAGAAATGGTTAAAGACGAGCGAAGCATCAACACAACACCTGTCGGGCCAGCAAATCCATTCTGCCGGTACAATTCGGAGATTGTCGGTGCCGTCCAAGTCGGTTCATGTGGTGTTCACCCCCCCCCCCCCTCACATATTTCAAAATATGGGCGCAATCACAGTCAGCGACAACTTTCAGCTTCTCGCATCAAATCTTACATTTCTGCTTCGCCACTAACAACCCACGAGAGCACCGCCTCCTGCTGATCTCTCCAAGTTTCTGATTGTGGACAGACCTTCGAGCGCGCCATGAGATGCCTCCATGGGCAGTGCTCAGAAGCATCTGACTCCGCACGTCGACGTGTCTATTGATATCCTCTACCGTCAGCGAACAGCCAAAACATATTAGTATCTATACCAACCCACGCCTGGTGGTATGCCGTTCCTGTTGTGATGATGGATGTCTTCAATGGGCAAAAGACCATGAAACGCAGCGGCAGTGCTGATAGACAGTGGAAGATGGGCTCTTCATCTGCTCACTCAACTTCCACAATCAACCGCATCACCCAAGTACCCAGCTCCGCTCCGTCGGCCAAATCGCCCATCATCGACCGAGGAACCGCACCTTCAAAGTCCTCATTCCCGTCCCGTTCACCCATCGATCTCCGCCAACCTATCACACACCATCCACCCACCAACCTATCACACACCATCCACCCACCAACCTATCACACACCATCCACCCACCAACCTATCACACACCATCCACCCACCAACCTATCACACACCATCCACCCACCAACCACCACCTTCCTCATCCCCACCTCTCAATCTTCATAGTCCCCTGCTCATCCAAATGCCTATGCATATCAAACGCATTCCAAAGCAAATGCGGCTCATGCCCCCACCCCCTCCTCAGACATTCAAACTCCGCCTTGTCAAAGTAGTCCTGCAGGATCGGTCGATACTCGGGGTGCGCGCACTTCCCAATAATCTCCCTCGCCCGCTCCCTCGGCGACATACCCCTGACATCCGCGAACCCCTGCTCCGTGACAATCATGTCCAAGTCATGCTCCGTCTGGTCGACGTGCGTGCACATGGGGACTATGCAGCTCACACCGTGCGGATCCGTCTTCGTGGGTCGCGTAGACGGGGTGTGCATGATGCTGTACTTACTGCTCCTCAAGAAGTCCGCGGAGCCGCCGAGCCCGTTGAGCATGCGGGAGCCCATGACGCAGGTGGAGTTGGCGTGGGCATATATGTCAACTTCGACCGGCGTGTTCATGCCTATCACCCCCAACCTTCTGATAATCTCAGGAGAATTGGAAACCTGCTGGCTCCTGAGCAGCAATTTCGGCGCATATCTCTCATAATTCTCGTAGAAACGATGAAAGCCCTCTGGCGAAAAGCGGATCGAAGTCGCCGTTGCAAAGTCCAGGTTACCAGAATCAAAGAGGTCCAGGAAAGAATCCTGCAAAACTTCCGTCCAGACTTTCAGGTTCTTGAAGTTTGCGCCTCCCGACGCGAGACCGCCGACGACAGCGTTGGCGATATTGCCAATGCCGGACTGGAGGGGCAGGAGGTTCTGCGGAAGGCGGCCGTGATCGACTTCGTGTTTGAGGAATTCAATGAGGTTGGCGGCGATGGCGCGGGAAGTGGCATCTTCCGGGCTGTTGGGCTGCGTCTGGTCCGGGTAGTCCGATTCGACAATTGCAAGCACCCGTTCCGGGTCAACGGGGATGTGAGGAGTGCCGATCCTGTCTTCCGGCGACATGATGAGGTAGGGTTTCCTTCGCGGCGGGAGATCGGTCATGGTGATGTCGTGGAGGCCTTCGAACGAGGGTGCGGCGGTGTTGACTTCGATTATGACCTTGTCGGCCATCTGGACGATCTCGGGACTGGCGCCGACGGAGGCACCGGGGATGATGCCGCCGTCTTCGGTGATTGCGGAGGCCTCGACGATGGCGACGTCGAGGCGGTTGTTGGATTTGTGTTTGGTGTAGAAGCCGTAGATGAGGTCGACGGGAAACATGCTCAGGTGCTTGTCAAAGAAGTGGATGTTGCCGTGATTGATGCCCTTGGCGATGTCCTTGCCGACTTGATGCGGGGCGCGCCGCTCGATCATGTTGTTCCTGGCCCATCTGTTCTCGGTCTCTGCGCCCGACGAGGCGCCGACGAAGAGGTTGTATTTCAGCTGGCCTTGCAGCTGGTTCGTCTCCACGTGCTCTGCCAGCGCTGTGGGCACTTTCTTGGGGTACCCGACGCCGGTGAAGCCGGACCAGCCGATGTAGGACGTGTGGGGGAAGTGCTCGATCAGGTCCTCTGCCTTGCACACGCGCTGCAGATAGGACGCTCGGCGCACTCTCGATTGGAGCAGAGCAGACGCCTCGAGGCCGAGCCGAGGCTGTGTGGCCCGCATGGTCGTCCTTTCCTTTCGCCAGGCTTTGACAATAATGGATGTTGATGTTTCCTTCTTCACCGCTTGACCTCGCCGTCCCAGGTCTACGCGCACAGAATGATTACGGGACGGGCAGCGCTGCGAGTATAACAGTGATCCAGCTGCTGATGGTCTGCTTCCACGATCATTGTCTGGTGACACGATCATGGTCTGGTGACACGACCTCATCCCGCCTTCCTCACTTCAAGCGGGTGGGACAGCAATGACGTGACCCTGACATGGATACAGGCAGCGTTCGATGACATGGATACAGGTAGCTTTCGACGTACTTTGACCGTATTTCTATCGCATGTATCCAGACATCTCACGTGATAATCTGAGATACGGTACATCCGATCGCAATATCTGTGCATCTCGAGATTCGCTGTACACGTAGCTCCAGCTTAATTCGATCAAGCCGTTTCACATGTTTCCGACTGGCTTTTGGCGGAGACCGGCGTGAGGAGCCGATCCCACCGACGCCCTGGAGACCATGTCTGTGGTAGCTTTGGGCTAGGTCATGAAGCTGGTATCCAGCATGATATAGGAGACACCAGTCCTCTTTTCTCGTAGTCCATCTCTCACCTCCATCTCCATCGGCCGACCAGCATCGACCTCCGCACTACAACCACAACACCAGCCACAATGGCATCGACGAGCAACCTCTGGTGGATGACCCCCATCCAGGCCTTCGCGACTCTAGGCGCGGCCGTCAACTTCGGTATACCCGTCTCCCACCTCCCACAGCCCCATCGACACCACCCAACTGACACACCTCTCCTAGGCGGCTCCGCCCTCCAATCCCCCCTCATCATGCCCATGCTCCAGCTCCCGCAAATCCCCTCTCACCACGCCGGCACCCAAACCGCCTACCTCCTCCACAACTCCGAGTTCTTCTTCCCGCCCCTCAACATGCTCTGCACCCTCTCCAACCTCGCCGTGGCCCTGACCGCCTACCTCCGCCGCGACACCTCCGCCATGGCCGCCGACCGATTCCCGTATCTGGCTGCAGCGTTCGCCGGCAGCGCCGCGACCACCGCGTACGCGTTGACCATTATGGTGCCGATGAACAAGCGCATGACGGCGTTGAGCAAGAAGATGGAGGCGGACAGTGGGGACAGGAAGAGCGAGGAGGAGTTCAGAGGCTTGCAGGCGAGATGGGCCAAGTTGAACCTTGGTGAGTTTCGGACACATTTATTGAGAGAGATCCGGGAATGTGGGTTATTGACACCGAGCAGGCCGTGCGACCATTATGCTCAGCACCGCCGTTGTGGGCATGTACGCTCTGCTGCTGGACGGCGCGACTGTCCGCTTGTAGATCGCTCCGCACAAAACAAACCCCCGCGATCGACACATCATCAGGTCAACTGCCACCCTCGTCACTCCTCATTCGTAATTTTGATCAAGACACCTCTTCAGCTCCGCAGCCTCCATGCCCGCAACCACGCTCGGCCCTCCATCGAGCACCGCCTCCGTCCGCGCCTGCGCACCCCGACCCCCCCCCCCCCTCCAAGCCTCCTAAATACCATCAGAACGCAACACCCATCACCATCCATCTCTACAGCTCACCATCCCACCAATACGTATCCCAGGAGATCTCCTTTTTGTCCAGACATTCCGACGTAACCGCCTTCTCATATCTGATACACCGATAACTGAACGCGTCCTGCGTGATCTTCCGCATACTAGTGACCACGCACCAGACGCCCACATACTTGCTCGTTGGGTAGTGGACATTTCCAAACATGGTCTCAATTTTCGCGACGTAGTGGTAATTATTCTTGCAGATGCCTCTTGTCGCTTCATCGACGCCTTTGCCGGCTTCGTCGATGCAGCGGCATTTGCCGTAGAAGTCGCCATTATGAGAGCCGAGAGGGCGACCGAGATGTGTCCAAACGGCTTGGGTAGGAATGAGAAAGAGGAGGACCATGAGGAGGCGACGGCGGCGGTACATAGTCGTGAATTATGAGCGGTGGGTTTGAGTGGTGGGTGGATTTGAGTGGTGGATTCGAGTAAGTGGGTAGACAGTAGTGTAGGGAGGATGAAATCCGTAGACCGGGTGAGACTTGAGATGCGTACTGGTACGCGGGCTTATCTTTAGAGAGAGTGAGACAGTGTCGACACGAATCCAGCCTCTCGTGACACATCTCGGTTTATCTCCTAAGCTCATCATTCCAGAAATTCACATCCCAGCTAATTTCCTTCTTTTCTATACACTCCGAATCAAACGCTGCCTCGTGCCGAATACATTGCCAAGTAAACGCGTCCTGAGTGATTTTCCGCATACTCCTGACCACGCAAAAGACGCCTCTAAACTTAGCGAAAGGTTCTTGCACGCTCGAAAAAAATCGTTCGATGTTCGCGATGTAGTGGTAATTGTTGTGGCAGACGGCTTTTGTCGCTTCGTCGACAGCTTTCCCGCCTGCGTCGACGCAGCGGCATTTGCCATAGAAGTCGCCATTTATAGAGCCCACATGCCGACCGAGATGTGTCCAGACGGCTTGGGTAGGAATGAGAAAGAGGAGGACCATGAAGAAGGGTCGGCACATAGTCGTGGATTCGGGTGTAGATTTGAGTAGTAGATTCGAGTAGTAGATTCGCGTAGTAGATTCGAGTAGTAGATTCGAGTAGTAGATTCGAGTAGTAGATTCGAGTTTGTGGGTAGACCGTTAGTAGTGTAGGGAGGATGAAATATGTAGAAGGGGTGAGAGTCAAGGTGCCTACAAGTATGTAGGCTTATCTTCAGACAGGAGTAAGACAGTGTTCATACGAATCCGCTACACCAAACCCCTCTCCAAGCCTCTCGTGACACTCATCTCCGTTTATCTTCTGAGCTCATCATTCCAGATATTCAAATCCCAAATGATCTCCTTTCTGTCTATACATTCTGAATCAAACGCTGCATGATGTCGAACACACTGCCAACTAAACGCGTCCTGGGTGATTTTCCGCATATTCATGGCTACGCAATAGAGGCCCGCATACTTGTTCAAAGGATCATTGATCAAGCTTGGAGAATATTGTTCAATTTTTGCGACGTAGTGGTAATTGTTTTCGCAGACGGCTTTTGTCGCTTCGTCGAGAGATCCGCCGAATGCGTCGACGCAGCGGCATTTGCCTTAGAATTCGCCGTTCATGGAACCCGCAGGACGACCGAGATGTGTGAGAAAGAGGACGACCGTGAAGAGGGGTCGGCACATAGTCGTGGATTCGAGTGGTGGATTCGACTGGTGGGTTTGAGTTTGTGAGTGGGTAGTGGATAGTGTACTCCTTAGGTAGGATAAAATGTAGAAAGAGTTAGAGTTGGGGTGCGCACATGTATGTGGGCTCATCTTTGGAGAATAAGACAGTGTTCCAATGTTGATGATTTCCCGTGATTCAAAATCACCCGACCTTCAGACTGTTATGGCCGTGCACGTCTATGTCGCAAGCTACGGCGACCGTCTTTTTTACACCTCTCCCGTCCTGATCCGTCAAGCACAAGCGCCGGAAAACTCAGCAGCGCGCATCGGCGATCGTGGCTATCACCACAGCTACAAACGCGTCAGTTCTCATCCCATAACGGACAGCCACGCGGGCGGCCTATATCATTCTCCCTCGTATCCTCACTCCCCACAATCTTCTTCGGCTCCTTGCTCAGTTCTACTCGGTTCCAGGAGGTGGGTGTGCAACAAAGGCCAGAATTGCATCGTCTACCTTTGTCCGTCACGTGGGAGCAGCAATTTCCGTGGTTCGCGGCCGATGGGCAAGGTTGCGGAGTGAATGGTGGGGTGCGGGTACGGGGAGAGTTGGGATTCGAGGCCGCGGTTCATGATCGCGTTGCTCGGAGGCAAGCCGTTGCTGGGTCCGGCGGCGGCGGATGGTCATGAGCGGTGGATGGCGCTCGTTGTTTGGATCCTGTCCTTCCTTTGGGATTCTGGGGGAGGCGCAATTTCGTCCCGTGGAGGGTGGGACGGGACTGCTGCGATGGCTTTCGGGTCCCGAGGTCCGTGGGAGGTCGGATGTAGATTTTGGTGCGGAGAGGTATTGAAAATAGTAGTATAAGAGGGAGACTCTCGGGATGAGTGAGTGAAGGTGGGCAGGCGTGTGCGCCGTCGGACGATGTTACCGGGAGGAAGCTTCTTGAGGTTGTTGACGCGACGGCGAGCTCGTGGCTTATTCTCGTGTGGCGGATCTGGAATGTAATTGATGCGTCAGATCAATGCTGAGCTGTCCACGTGCTTCGAATGCCGATACTGTATACTGCCGACGCGACATCCTGCAGTGGGTGGACGTACTTTCCGTGCACATTGCTGCGGCACTTGCCACATTGGATCCACGGGGCGGGTGCAGTCCAGAGTCGAGATGCCACTCACTGCTGAAAGAGATCTAGGAAGTCACGAATCAGCGACGATTCAAACCGATGTTCCATCCGATCTGAGCAGAAAGTCACATCAGCGAACAAATCCGTCTTCCACTCCAGGCCGCGCACTCTGATGCTCTCGTCACCCTACCCATCACAACCTGATTATTCGCTACCCGCACCCTGACATCCACAACGACCACCCGCAAGGATTTGACCCAGAGGAGACTGGGTCGAACATCTCAAATTCATCAAATACGACGCCAATCCAGGCCTACAGCCAATGGACGCCGCCACAAACCCTATCTTCTCCCCCTCCCGCCCCATCAAAGTCCTCTTCTCCCCCGGCCACGGCGCCGGCTGGATCACCTACGCGCCTCGAGCCGCCACAGATGCATTCCTAGTCTGGATGCTGACATATGAGCCGTTGATCGAGGCCTTGGATCGCCATGCCAAACCTGGTACCTTTTTCTCCCCCCCTTTCCCTCAACATCCCTCCCTCGTCACTGACAATTTTCTGTCGTAGAAAAGTTAGAGGAACTAATGACGAATTTCCACCACGAGGCTCGGGTGAAATTCGGGATGGAGAGGTTGATCACGGCTAGGGTGAGCGATCTTTTTGTGGCGGAGGTTGCGGGGGCTTTTGAGGTCAGGGAGGTCGAGGGGATGGAGAGGCTGGTGGATGTGACGAGGAGGAGGGAGATTCATATGGCGGTGCATATGGGGGGGAATGGTGGGGGTGGAGGGGAGAGGGAGAGGGAGAGGGAGGCAAGAGAGATGGGTGAGGCGAGAGAACGAGGCATAGCGTCGACGCCGTGTGCTGGTACGCGCGGAATGAAGGTGTAACATACCACCGACATGTGAGCCGTGGGCAGGTGGGTTAGAAAGGTGGAAGCTGTTCGCCGTCGTGTCGTTGTGCTGTTAGGCTGTACATTTCTAGTCGTGGGACGCTGCGACAAACCTCCTACGACATCGGTCGGTGTCTTGATCAGGCGATGATCGCCATACCTCCGTACCATCACGACTTTGCCAAATTCCTATCTGTTCCCTCAAGCATATCTCGGAACATGCTGATATCCATGAAGGAATAAACTGGAGCTCGTGCCTCTGGATACGGCAGCGGTCTCCGTCACGCATCTCTGGCTCCTTTGTCTGGGATGAAAGTACCCGTTGTGCACAATGCTTGAAACTTCCCGAAGATCGAGTTCCAGGTATGCACGACGATCATACGAAAGCCGCTTCCAATCAAAACATCCAAAACCAAGTGAAATGTGACGAAGTCAGTGCAGGACTGTCCAAGCCAGACAGTGGATGCCGGTAGCAACGATGGCGGCCGCAATCAATCGTCGACTGCCAGAATACCAGTGGCCTCATTGAATTTGGGAGAACTACCTAGTCGAAGATACAGGTAAGCAGGTCGCGAAGTTGGACCTCGAAGCTCATGCGGAGCTGCCAGGCTACTATACGTAGGTACGCTTCCAACAGGTATCACAGCCAGATGATGCAGCGAGCAGCAAATTTTCCACCTCGGCCGAGCCCTCCAAGCTCAAGACAACTCAGAATTCTGGACCGCATTTCGCGGGAGGACTAATTGCGCATCCATCCAAAGGAACAAAATCCTTCTACATTCTCCACCACTCTCACGGCCTAGTGTACTCCCAAGGACTTTCCACGAGCCTAGCAGTGCCCATATGCTCAGACCAACCCTCGGTCACGCACTGCAAGAATCGCACTTGGTGCCCTCCAAGACGCGGTTACTCTGCCGAACGGGTCTCAAAGTCGGAGCCACGCTAGACCTCAAAAGCGACTGAATAGACATGACGCCGCGGATCGAAGCCGCTGCTGACATGCTGCCGACCGCCAACGAAACAGCCTGGTAACGAAACATTGCAAGATTCCTGGAGAAAAGCCAAAGATGCCAAATCAGAGCCTGTCCTAACATTCGCATCCCTCACGTGGCAAAATTTGGCTATTTCCGAATAGTGCTCTGTGCAGACCGCAAAGCTCTCTGTCCATCTGCAATGTGTAGGTACATCTGTGATTCTGGTGATCCTAGATGTCTGCGAGGCGCAAGTATGTCGACTCTGCCGTTGGAGTTGGGCGTCAAGACTGGGCCGTTTGTCGCGACTCATATGTTGTGCATATTCGCTCGATGGGAGGCCTCCGACTCGCGGCTGTCGTGTCTTTCTCACGAGACGTCTGAGATCATAGCGAGAGGCCCAACAATAGACGGAGTGGCTCGCCAATGACGCGGAATCATCGTCCAGGTCGGACAGTGCATCTTAACGTGCCGTTCTGTCAAGAGTCAGATTCCACCACGTTTTACATCATTCACGGTATCCTTCTTCTCCGTCAAGTCAGGCTCGTTCACATCCTTGGGCATTGGCTTAGCAGCATCAGTCTTCGCCTGCCGCTCGACACGCTCGCTATACCTATCACCGAACAGCTCAAAGTGCGGGCGCATCAGTATTGTGTACTTGACAAATTCTTCCACGCAATCAATGACTCTGTCGCGGTTACCCGAATGCATCAAGCGGCTGCCACCTTCAGCAGCAATGTAGGCTTCCTTGTCTTGTGGATTGACGTGTATGCTTCTGGAATTGAGGACTGGTCGGGTATGGTGAACATTCGCATCCACCGACCGAGGATTCGGAGGGAATTGACAGTGTTGAAGGATTGGGAGCCGCCGCTGACTTGGGCGATGGAGAGGGTGCGGCCTTGTGTGGGACGGACAGAGCCGGTGCTGAGTGGGATCCAGTCGATTTGGTTTTTGAAGACTGCGGTCTGGCAAGCAAGTCAGTCACGTTCACGAGGTCAAAACACGTCAAGCACTCACCAAATTCCCATGTTGCTCAGGTGAGACCCAAACATGCCCGTCGCTCCACTGACTGAGCCTTCGAAGCTCCTGGACCTTTGGATGATCAACGTGGCGATCGTCTTTCATCGGCAGATCGTTGGGATCGAAAACGCGCACATCACAGCCAAGCCGCCAGAGCAAACGCGCGAATTCATACGACGAAAGCCGGGAGTACGACCTGGAAAATGTCAGGACTGCGCTGCGCTTGAACCTATCTTCAGAAAGATTGGCTGAACGCACCGACTTCGAAGGCTCCCATAAAGAAACAAAACCTTACTCCTGAGACCATTATTTGCAAGCAAATCCGACTCCACCATCCGAGATGCTCTGTCGAGCTCGGCTTAAGCTGTCGAGTCCGTTGTGCTAACCAAGTCGTCCAGCAGGAAAGGTCTGTACTTTGCGCGTACATTGGGATCGTCAATCTCGATCGGTATTGCTAGACGCAAAGGATTGACCTGCCGATTCGCTGATTGCCCATTACGGTCCGCCCTGGAGCTTTTCGCCATCCCAGAAATGAGCACAAAGATGATCAGTGTGAGTCGCTGTGGTGACAAAACCTTTCGTGGATGAGGCGTGTTGAGGAAAGGCCTGACGGGCGTCCTCATAGTAGATTGATCCGTTTCGTGTTCAGCGACATTGGTGCAAGTCTCCAGCGCCGCGAGGCCTTTTATTCAAATTGTCACCTCCTGGTGTTCGGCTTTGACGCGGCGACAAGAATGACAAGCGCTATGCCCGGTGACAGTGCCAAGACAAATCCCGCTTTGACGGTGACATGAGTGATGACGCACATGATGATACCCGAATTTTGCCGAACCGGAATCCACATACATGTATCAATCTCGGCCTGGAGATGTCTCGATGCCAGTACTGGTATAGTCAGCTGCGGCTTGAGCGAGGAATGGATCTCATCCACAGTGTACCCACATGACTTGACAGTCAAGATATGCCGAGTCCTTCAATGACTTACGGCCACAGTGAAGAGCGTGCAGCTGTTGTCTTCGAATCCTGATCTGTCTGTACATGCCAGACGAAAGTTCAAATACCGGCTGTGAGAGGTCTGCCTAACGACCCTGTGGCTGGAACAGTCAGACGGTCGGCATTGTTGTCCACCTGTTCGGGTGTCCGCCAGACCACTATCTTGCGCTCTGACTGTGGTTCGATGGTTTCAATTCGTGGAGATGTCTGCCAGAATTTTGAACAGAACGTCGTTTCGCAGACGACACTCTGCATTCGTGGCGGGTGCTGGCACCATTCCCGGCTCAAGTCTGGACTGGAGCTCTGTAATCGAGAGGCCTTTTCGATTGTTTCGGAGAAGCAGTGTCAAGGCGCTGGAACATGTGGTTGTGCTATCGCTTTCCTCGTAAGATATTGGCGCGTCCAAGAAGCACCGCTTGAGGGCATTTCCAACCTCGGGTTTTGTGTCTAGCCGCACAGGGCTTGTTGACAGGCCGGTTCCGCCGCGCTGCGTATTTGAGTGAGACATGTCTGCCATAATATCAGGCGACCCGGCAAGTTGCGACGGATTTTGCATCCAGTAGTTCGAGTTCGCCTGATCAAAGCTGGGGAAAAGGTCTTGCGAATCGTTCATGAGCCAGTCGTTGGTCTATAAGTGGATTGTCAACACCGTTCGAATGGAAATTGAGGGTCGGAAATCTCACTGAGAAGTTATTCAATAGTTGATCATCGTCCACAAGTGGTGATTCTTTCAGATCCCACATCGGGTCTTGGGCTTGCTGAAAAGTACCATTGACTGAGGCACCATTTTCAAAAGGAGTACTGCCGTAGGACGTCTCAGCAGACGTAGCTCTCGCATCGCCGACTTCACCAACCGACAGTGCCTCGTTGCCGTTAGGCTGTCGCCCCTGTAAAATTTGAGAAACGGCTTGGCGCTTGCCAGCTGACCGCATGAAGCGTTGCTGACATTCATCATCGAAACCCAAGGCGAGCAACAAGTCTCGTCGTGCTGCATTCTCTCGGACGGCTGTGTCCACGGACGACTCGTTCGAAGTCTCACCTCGAGGCGATGGACCGCAAGGCTCACACTGACGTATGGTGTTCTGCAGCAACTCAACTTGCTGCTCGAGCTCTGTGACATATTCCCGCTTGCGTTCTCGACAACGCCGCTGATTGCGTCGCGCTCGTGCGAGCTGCTCTTCGTGCTGGAGATACTCAAGTCAGTCATTGTTCGGGGGTGTGTGGTGACTGCTGGGGTCTGCCGTGCCTTCAAATCTTGCGCCATCACTCAGTGTACAAGGTCAGGTCGCGCCTGCGGCTCACATTACTGTTCGTGTTTCAATTGCAAATTAGCTCTCCATCCAGCTATGTGGCGAATGCAAGTCGGGATAAGTTAGAAATCAATAGACAATCCTCTTACGTAGGTACGGTTTAGATTGGAGATCTACCGTGTTTTAGTGCTTCCGAATTATCAGATCCGGCAGTCCGCGTGAAAATAGCGGCATACAGCACAATACATATCATCACATACGCAGTGCCCCGCTACATGGCCTCTCGTCAATCCACTACACCATAAAATGATTTCCTGACTCTTTTGCATGCACACATTTATTGTTCGGATTCGCCCTAGATGGACGACCTCGGCTGGCAACATCAATCCATTGCGGAAGCTTGCAGGTTCCCGTCAGCTGTCTCCTACCGTGCGCAAGAACTTGGGACATGCAGTAGACTCAAGGATGAGGCTATGATGCTCGACCGTACATGTTTCAGGACGATGTGACGGGGGACGCATCTGAAAGGGAACACTGGGAGTTGCTCCATTCACACACTAACAGATCAGATCAAGCTCTCGTGTATCCGTTATGACTGGGTATCTCCTCTTTATGCGCCATCAAATAGAGATCCAGAATGTCGTCGCTCCCAGTGGTCTCATGCCCGCATATGCTCAGGGATAGAGGAAATGCTGGCGATGCACTGATCATTACCACCCTTCACCTTGCCCAGATGGCCAAACGAGACCAGCTGCAACATCTCCTGCCAGAAACCAAGCGGCGGTGTCACAAAGGTCGCCTCGTACGCGTCAATGACCGGACGCTCCCACACCAAATCAACCTCAGTCGGAGCCACAAGCTTAGTGCGCTTAATGAGCTTCCAGCCGATGAAGAGAACCGGGGCCAGGATCAACATAGTGTAGTAGATGAAGAAATTGTCGAAAGACCACGGCTTGAAGGAGCTGTATCCATAGAAGGCAACGAGCGTCATGAATATGGAACTCGAATCTGCCTAGCGCACCGGTGTCGAGGTGCTCGGCGAATGCGCCAGGCTTTTGCCAGTAGCGAAAGCCGTACGCGTCGTGCTTGGGGTTGCCGCCGACCATGGTAATGAAGGTGAAGCTGAATAGCATGAAGATCAGGATGACCTTGCCGCCAGACAGCCAGAACTCGGCTTCGCCGTAGACCTTGACTGCAAGGATGTCGATGAGACTGGAACTGGGTGTCAGCGTTGGTCTAAACGGCACTTTTGGGCACTCAACCCGTCTTGTCACTTCGTCGATGGAGCTGGTCCGCGTTCTCAGCCTCGCCTGTTTGGATGTCATGGCTGTTCTCGCACGTGGGCGACGAGTCGTGATCGGCGTGTCTCGTAGGCCAGATGCTCTACAGCTTCTGGACCATCTCGCGCAAGCCTTTTCGCGAACGCCAGTAACCAGATAGGGCAGGCGCTATCTACCTGAGCTACTCGGGCGGTCCCGCTCCTGGGGCTTCTTCCGAAGCTTGAGCCCTGCCGCTGGTCCGCCTCGACATGTGTGATGGTACATGTGCCAGCTACCAATCGTGCACAATCCAATAGGCTCGCTCGTTGACGTCTGCACGATGTTTCATTCTGCTTGACCCACGCCCGGTGAAGCGGCTGATGAGCTCCAGAATGGCGAAAAAGCATAATCGGCACCAGCGGCAGGAGCAGGCGAGGTCCTGCGGCGAACGGCATGGCGCCTTCCAACTCCGAGATGAGAATGATCTGGTGTGGGGAAGTGACCGGCGATGCCATGTCGCTAGCTCTCTGCGTTCTCAGGACCTTACCTACTTCCCTCCTCGGAGGTAGCGCTGCTCATTTGTCCAACCGTGGGCTGAGGGAGTACCCTCCTCATGAACCATGCTGTCCTTCAACAGCCGTGAATCCACCCCAGTGCTATCGTCGGCGCCTCTTGGACTTGCTCACTTGTTCCCCGAGATTGGCAGTCACGATTCGTCCTCACCTTTGCTTTTGCTCGACTATTATTGTGTGCTCAATCACAGGACCGCGGACGACATCGCTCTAGGATCCGGCGAGGTCACCGAAGCCGACATACTTTGCACGAGATGTAAACCATGACATGCCGCTTGTCAGAAACAATTGGCGTCGGATCTCTTGGCAAGATGGCATGGTCTGACCAAGCCAGGCAGCCGAGGCAGCGCCACAATAGCCACACAGCGTCCACAGCGTCGCAACTTCAGCTCACTGTCCCATATCAAACAACAGGAACTCGGCTGGCTTGTCGCCAACGCTCTCAACCTCAAGCTTGCCTGGCCCCTTCGCCCCTCTGACGAATGCGCCATCACCTTCACCCAACACGACGTCCCCGATCTTCACCTGCGCACCTCCGCTCTTTGGCTGCGTACGCTCGCTCATGACCACATGCAGATACACATTTCTCGCACCATCCCTCACCAGTTCATGCTCGATCTTCTGTCCCGGAGACAGAATGGATGCGTCCATGCTCAAATCAGCATGCATAGGGATCGGCTCTGCTTCAGCGTCGTTGCCCGAGTGCCTGTCCACGCTCTCCATGATTCTGAGCATCTTGTCCTTCTTCATCTCATCAGTATACTTCCTCGTCTTATAGCTCGGCGTGAGGGCCTTGACATTGGGCTTGGCCCAAATCTGCAAGAAGTGCACATCCTCTTCCTCGTTCCTGCAGTACTCGCTATGCCTGATGCCCGTCCCGGCGCTCGTGAACTGCACTTCACCACGACGAAGCTTCTCAAGATTGCCCATGCTGTCCTTGTGCTCGAGCTCGCCGTTGACAATGTACGACCAGATCAGGAACTCAGCATGGCTGTGGGTGCCGAAGCCAGTGCCACGCTTGACCCGGTCTTCGTTGATCACGCGAAGAGGGCCAAAGTCTTCATATTGCAGGTCGTAGTAAGATGCGAAGCTGAACGTGTGGAAGGTGTAAAGCCAGCCATGATCAGCGTGGCCTCTTGCGTTCCAAGGTCGCTTCGAGATCCTGAGCTGAGAGCTTGACTTGACGCCGTTGGTCGCCATGGTTCTGGCCGTCGGTGTAAGATTCGGGGAGGCTATCTTGCCGAATGCCTGTCTTGTAAGCACTGAACGCAATGGACTGTACAACGCCAGTACGACTGCGAGAAGGGCAGCTACTGTTGCCGCCGCCTTGTATGGGAAATTGGTCTGTGTGGGTTGTATTGAGGGTTGATGTGAGGTTTTGGTAGACATCAACGCGTTTGACATGAGACAGCGTCGGTACAGTACTTATACCACGTAGATGCAAATGGTAGCTCGTGAGGGTCAAATGTCGGACAGACGGGACCTTGCTTGGTGCACGCTCTCGAGAGGACGAGAATTGCTCAGCACCTCACCCTATCTCCAGGCCTCGGCGAGAATACTACCTCCCTAGTCAGAAGAGCAAGCTTACAATGTTGTTCACCTTCTGCATGCACGCATCACCTTCCGTGTCTCCGCTCCAAGTGAATGGCGGTCGAGCAGCCTGATCAGACTGCCCTCGGCAAGCATCACGTAGATGGTCACAAATTCTGAATTCGCGTCCGCCTATCGGAATCGTGGTATAGGTAGGAAACAGGTAAGCACCCGACTCGACAATTTGCCCACCGCCCCTCCTACAGAGGTACCCAAGATGCTGCAATTTCGGCGATTCGCCTACACATTACAGAGTATCACCGACCTCGCACATCTCATGTGGCCGCAAGAGATCATGATCAAGTCAGATGGCGGTCACTCGGCGGACGCTCGACCTATCTCCTAACAACATGATCAATACCCTGCCGCCCGAGCTCCTGCAAGAAGTCTTCGAGTGTCTGGACCTACGATCGCTATGCTCAGCGCGCGCCGCCTGTCACGCCTTCGAAACAGCCTCATGGCCTGCATTTGGAGTAGCTGGCCACAGCAAAGCCATGCACTTTGACGCTCGCTGCCATCAAGACCTTCTCCCAGCGATGAAGGAGCCGATTGTCCCGTACGTAGAGAACCTTTGCTTGAGCACCGGACAGCTCCTTGGCCGCTATGCAACAGGTGGCGCTACTTTGCGTCCCGTCCTACTCGCAGAAGCGGCAGAAGCTCTTAGCACGTTCCGCCGTCTGCGGAAAATCACCCTTTTCACCTGTCAGGAGGTGTAAGTGGTCCTGTATCTGAGGTATTCGGGTTCAATGGGCTGACCTGCAGCGTCTAGAACCCGTGGCGGAAAGCCATGGCCTTCTCGGCAATCACTCACTCTTCAGCAGCCCCACGTCTCTCGCGGGTCTACCCATATTGAACAGCCCCTTAGGTGCATGCTGTCGTCTCACGAGACAGCCACAGCTCTCCTTGTCCAGGCTTTGGCTGTTGTCCCCGCCTTCCGCCAGCCTATCGAACTGGCAATTGTTGGCTGCAACTTCGCGCAGCCATATAGTATGCCCACAACACCCGGTCCAGCTTTGCTTTACCTCGCGAATCTGGAGCTGGTGGTTGGGGCCGACTGCTCGCCACCTCATCTCCTTGCACAGTCGATTCCAGCCTTGCTGCAGCGTCTTCCAGGGCTGACACATCTCAGGCTGGGCCTTCCACAAATGACGTGGGAGGCATGCTGTAAGTCTGCACAGCAATACCAGGCAGCATTGTTTGAAGTGAGGTTGCCACGACTGCGACGCCTGAGCCTCGCAGGCATCGATGCTCCTTCGCCGGGACCGTTGGTCGACTTCTTGCAAGCACATCACTGGCTGAAGGAGCTGGTGTTGGAGGATTGTTTCCTGGATGACCTGGGCTACTGGGAGCTTTATTACTGTATCCGTGACTACGTGAAGCTGCAGAGGCTGGAGCTCGTTTACAGCAAGCTTGGCGAAGATGTGGAAAGACCTCAGCCAAGCACATTTCCAACAGTCTTGCTGATTGCATGCGTGGGTACGTTCGTGGTGCACAATGCCAACCTCTGGAGTGGCACGTGACGACGTCAGAGCTGCTCCTAGGCATGCGGTGTCATGAGAATCAGAGCGTGGCTAAAACTCAAGATAAAGAAGGATCCTCAGCTCCTTGGCTCTCCATCGACGCGAACATGTTCTTCAACGCAAGAGCCCCCGATTGGATCCAGTAAGTCGATAAAGCAGAAGTCTCCGGCAGCAGACGCCCCAAGGACCCGAGCAACCTCGCACAGCAGATTCCAGTCTTCGCAAGCATACACCCTGTCCTCGAGCAGCAGAGACTATATTTCGAAGCAAGGCTGGAAGGGTACCAGCTATGAAAAGACCAGGACGTGTCTTCCCATACGAGCACGAGTGAATGTACGGCGCGGCAGTGCGCCTTCTCTAGGTGCAAACTGGGCAATAAAGGTGTTCATAGAGCCGCACATGTCAGGACCGTCCGTGAACATGCAAAGATAGTCACTTAGAGCTATGCAATACTATGTATCCGAAAGCTGAGTATTGTCAATGGCTGAGATGCGTCTACACTGCCATTGTTGCATGAACCGTACCACAGCAGAGCCACTGTGGGCTCCGAAAGCCACACACGAGCAAAAAGGCAAAAAATAGTTTCTCAAACCAGTTGAAAGTGCCTCCATACGGAGTCTGGACGGGCATGAAAATTAGCTAGGCTTGGAGAGGGCATGATTAAAAGGAGTCCTAAATTACCGAACCGTAGACCTCGGCATCGCTGTGTACGCGGTATACTAGTGCCGCGCTCTACCAACTGAGCTATAGAGGCTTGAGTGAACAACCTTGATTGCTTAGGTAATCAGCAATCTTTGTAGAATATACATCAATTATCTTTCTCAGCAGAGTTGTGGTGCTAGCTTCAGCATATCGTACATGTCGTCAAGGACAGAAGTCAACATGGCGTCCGGCACTGGGCCGAGTGTAGAACAATAACCTTGTTCATCAGCCCTCCTCGGCATGGACACTGATGACGCGCCATACCCAAGCATCACAGGCTCTCGTGTTTGATGACTGAAGCGGGAAGGCACGACTCGGCTGGGGGTCAGGGTTTGGGCTACCTATCGCTGGAAGGAAAGTATGACGTGGAAACAGTCTTGAGCGACAAGTGCATTGAGGGTCTTGCTTAGGTTCCACGTTTGCATCGGCGGATGTTGTACATATGACTTTGGATTTGAACGCTCAAGGTCGACGGTGGAAAGCAAGGCCTGATTTTGGTAATTAATCCTGTTCAGAGATCCCAGCGAAGGGCTTTGTAAAGCAGTTGTCAAGGTGTGGCTTCCTCCGAACAGGAGATTGGGCCTTCAGAAGCCCTTTGAGACTGGGAAGCGACCTTGGTGCCGCAGCTGAGCCTGGCGAATGCGTCCTTCCACCCATACTCTTCCAATGTACTTGACGAACACATGCAGCAACTGCGCCCGGGTCGGGTAACCAATGCCGGGCTTTTGACTTCTTCGCCTCCATCACATTCCAGCTCCCGCCGCCGTCTGCACAACATCATCAATCTTGACAACCTCCGCGGCTTTCACCCACTCAAAACGCTCCGCAAAATCCCGCTCCCTGCCTGAGCTTCTCCCATTGATCTCCTCACACGTGCACAACTCGAAATACCTCAATCTCAACTTCTCCGCCAGGAAGTTATTCAGCGCCTTCCAATCCGACAAAGGCAGCAACAAATTCTTCAACTCAAGGTTCCTCAGACTGGACATATGCCGCAGCAGGAACCGCGTCAGATTATAAAAGCCCTTGCACTGAGACTCAAAATCGAAGTCCAGAGCTGTCGGATCGATGGGCAGATCGGAGAAATGGACGTGCGTTAGGTAAGGGAAGCGGAGAGTGGGGAGGAGCGAGTTGGCGAGACTCATGCTCCATGGTGGGTGCAGGAGTGGAATGTTTGAGACCTGGACTGTTCGCGACGTATCGTCGACACGGGGTCGGAGAACTGAAGGGAAAGTGATGTGGAGGTGCGTGAGATTCGGAGCGAGGTGCAGCAGTGAGATGAGGTTGGCAGGTTCCGGCAGGAGTAGGCGACCGGCTTCTGACTCGGCGAACTCGTGTCGAAAGTACTTTAGTACAGGCATTGGCTTCCAGCTGCTTTCGTGGTTGTGCGGTGGCGGGGCAGGCAGGCGTGGGAGCACTAGACGGCCGTCGGTGTGCAGGCAATGCAGGCGCGCCTGTACTCCGCTGCGGTTGAGACCAGCAAGCAGCAAGCCTACAACACGATCCTCGGTATCTGTGCGATATATTTCGGCACCGTCCATCCACGCCCTGTCGAATAGCCTCTGGCATCTTCGATCCCAGTCCAAAGGAATCGCGGGCCACCTTGGCGTTCGTCCAGGCTTCATTCTCACGACCACGATCTTCTCTATTCGCACCAAGTTTCTCATCGCTCTCGTCAAATCCCCTAGAAGCTTCGCAGAGTCCTCGTACTTGCGATGCTGAGTCCACATCAACGCGTAGCTATCCTGCAGCCGTATGCCTTCCTCCGCCGTCAATATCCAGTCTTCCTTGGCATGCTCGATCCACTCAGCCAGGCTGATGCGACCGTAGTCCCAATTGAGAGAAGTGAGAGATATGTGAAGGGTCCGCAGGTAAGGTGAAAGGATCTCAGAGTGTTCGGTGAATTCAAGGAGGGACTGTATCGAGCTGTAAACCGGATGGAACAGCTTCGTATTGAAGCTCGCTGCAAAAATTGGCCATGCCGCATCGCGGAGAGCTTTGCAGCTCAGACGGATGGTGTCAAGGTCGCCGTTCACTTGGGTGAAGGCGGTGATTGCTGTCAGGAGCTCGGAAGGTAGTTTCGCAAGGAGCGGAGAGCCCCAAAAAGTGACACCGACGACGCTCTCGGTGATCATCTCGTCGTCGTCATTATGAGAAGGCCTTGTCGCTATCAACGATCCAGCACGAAACGCCGCATCTTGACCGTTCTGCACCCGCGGGCGCAGCTCTGAAGGTCGATATGCCATGCCCAGATCAGGTCTCCTCCTGCGCAACAGACGGTGCAGCAGAGATTTTCTCATGGCAAGCAAATATCAGGTTACGCAAGGTCTCCGTCACCGGGCGTCAGGTAAATGGTTGTAGGAAGGTGAACCGCAGCGTTTGTCGTACATTTGTAGATACGTGAGAACGAGCTCACTTTCGAGTTGGATAGGCCGGACGGCGTATAAGGACACCGCATGATTGGAGATGTGTACCTAGATCTTCCCAGCTTTCTTGAACTACTAAAGGCGATTGAATTGGCTGAGTGAAGATGTGTCAGCTGTGAAGCGCGAGTAGAAGTATTGCGTCCACTCACCTGCTGGTCAAAGTACATGACTTGTGGGTCCGCACGAATATCTCAGCCGCAGCGACCAATGCCAGAGGAGTGAATCGAAAATCTAAGCTGCTATCGCTCGTAGCTGGTACAGAAGCGAGAATGTAAGTGTCGATAGTGCTTGCCAGTTTTGAAGTTCTGTCGTCTCCTTCCTGCCAACTTCGTCAATAGCTATCATCGCGTGCTACTTCGCTCACGGGACGGCGTGTCAAATGCTGGAATAGAGATGATGAATACATGTAATATCAATGCTCATGCTGTCTTTGCTTTGCGTTCATCGCCAAAAATGCACATCTACGCCCCAGCGCCTCGCTAAAAGTCATTCAGGCCCTCGTCGGCTTTCCATGTCGTCATGCAAATGCTGCAGCGCGTGCGGGTATCATTTGTTCATCATGCGACAATGCGCCAGCGCCCATCCTCAAAGACTCATGATAGAAAGTCAGCGCATTGACGCTTCGCGCGTCGTTTGCCGGCCCGCTGCCTCTTCCGACTGCCTGCAGCGGCTAGTCGGCGAAGGGCGCGAAAGTGCGTCTGTGGAAGCGCTCGTTGTCATCCTCGTCCATCCCCATATCTTGGTCTTCATCCTCGCGACTTAGCCCGCGCTTGCTCCGCTGCTGCAGCATACCTGCGGCACCGTTGAGGGCTCCCTGCTGCTGTTGTTGCTGCTCTACGATCTGTCTTTTTGCACACAGAATATCCCAGTAGCTCTGCAACAGCCTCTTGAGCCCATCGTCGAAGTTCGCACAGAAGCGCTGCGCCTGCACCAGCTGCATGGCTTTGATGAAGTCCGTGTCCTCGTGGGTCTCCATGAGGTACGCCGCCACCACGCCTGCACTCCTCTCGTTACCGCTCTCGCAGAACACCAACACCTTTCCCAGCTGGCCGGTAGTATTGTGTACCCTGCTAAGGTGCTCGTTGATCATTGCGGTGGTTTCCGGAAAGTTGTGTATCAGGTCTTGGTTACTAGCGAGTTCGACGGATCTGGTTTCCACGCCCAGATCTTGCGCCTTGTTGAGCACGCCAGTCATGAGTCTACTCGCGAACGTGTGCTTCTGCTTGATTCCGAGCACCATCGTGACGTCGTTTCGCACTCCCTCCACGTCCTTGCCTGCAAATGTCTCACCCTTTAAAAACTTGTCGTCTTTCGCGCTGCCCATCGGTCCGAGAAAGAGGTATGGCAGTATCATCTGCGACTCGCGCCGGCGCTCATACGTCCACTCCAACAGAGCATTCTGGGTAATGATGTTATTAAGGTTGACACCGCTAAGAAAGTTGGCGGAGCGGAGGGCGTTGAGAGTGATCTCAGGCAGCGAGTCGGAGTTGAGGGCGGGCGGCGGCACGACAATGCGCGGCGGTGTGGGCACGCGGTAGCTGTACTCTGCCGTCTTATGCGGGTATGAGAATCTCTCGACGTCCGCGGGAGGCATCTTGGTATCTGGAAAATATTCGTGAGGGCGCACTGAGGGTAAATCTCGGAGGTGTAAGAAGACAGAGCGCAATGGGCGCAGATCGCTTGAAGTATTACATTTGGCTTGTGTATCGAATGTGTGAAGGTGTGGATGTTTCGCGGAAGGCACCCTCGGCACCCTCGTCACATGTGTATCTCCGTTTAATGCCGGCGCTAGCCGCGGGCAGGCCGCCATCACGTTCGCGCTTTCCACAGATGAGTGTTTTTGATTCTAGGGCGATACACGATGTTGAGTCGGGGTCTCGCACCGTCACGTGGCAGCCGTTCGTTTCTTTGACAACATGCAGAGGGCGCAGACGGGCAACCGCCACGCGACGACCGACACGCATTTGCTTGGCGGCGGCTTGGCTGGCTGCATCCCTGCAGCCCGTGCTACGTGCGGCCGCATTTCCAGCCTGATACAGCTCATGTTTCCTGTCTCTCATCTCCTACTTACTAAGACTACTCGTGCCACCATCTGAAGATCTGATCCCGTTTCTGCAACGGATGTGCTTCTGAAGCCATTCGGACTTTTCGTAAGTGAAAGGCTCTTTCCCATCTTTGCCGTATAGAGTGGCTTGTTGTCTGCGATCCTACGGACGGAAAGCCAGGGTCTGGGCTCGAGAGATGCGGTCTGGAAGACGACGTGCATTTCTTCGAGTGAGCGGGAGCCGGTTTCAGGTTAGAGAAAGTAGATGATAAGGACGGCGACGAAGTTGCTGTTCAGGTGTCAGCGGACAGTGCGATCTCAAACTTGTTAAGGCATCACTTACGTACATGCGAAGATGATGAAGATCCTATTACCAATACTCTAGAACGTAATGGGCGTGATGTGCACGACCATGAAGTCTATGAGCCAGTTCGCCGCAGTCGAAAGCGCATTAGACGGTCATCGTATGCTCAGAGGAGTGACCCGGACCTGATACAGCCAGGCCATACCTTGCCACCCGATCGCAAAGAGCGTCAGGAAAGTGAAGACGAACACGGTGCCCGTAGTCCACGTAGCTCAAGTGTCGATGTATTCATGATGGAGATGATGACCATCGACAGGCACATGCTGCTGGCACCGAACATGAGAAGACTCCGGCGTCCCCAGAAGCGATCAATCCCAATGACGGCGATAAGTAAAGCCAGGCAGAACTCGGTGCCAGCACAAGCGGCAATGAGTAGCACAACGAAACTGTTCTGGGAACATGAGAGCCATATATTGGATGGCCGTGTTGATGCCCGACATCCGTTTCATGACCTGGACGCCAAAGGCCAGAAGTACCCCATGAGCGTGCCTGTAGTCGCCCATTCTTGCCAACTCCATGGTCCCGCCTTTAGCCATGTCGATCACTGCATCTTTGATCGACAGAAACTGCTGGCGGATATCGATATCGTTTCGAGGCTTGTCATATATCGCGGACAGCACATCCAATGCGGTCTCTTCCCTTCTAAATAGAATAAGCCAACGTGGTACTCCGGCATGAGGAATATCGATCCAAATGTGATCAGCAAGTAGACAAGCTGTACGGCGATCGGCATTGTCCAGCTTGCAGAGCTCGATTCGACACGCGATCACCCGAAGTCGACTCAATAGCTGAAAGAGAGCCCAGCGGCGATGCAAGCTTCGGCGGAGATCCTCAGCGGTGTGCCTCGCTTGTGTGCTTTGAAGCATTCGGCTTGCCATGCGAGCATCGTCGCCGCATTGAGTGAATTGCCAAAGCCTGCAATCTCTCTGACAGCGATGGACTGGCCGTAAGGGTAGCTGCTTCCCTAGATGATTTCGCCAAGGCATAGGAAAGTGAGAACAACGAAATTGGTCTTCTTGCGTCCGATCAGATCACCTTGGGGTCCGCGTGGGCTGCCTGGCTCACATTGGGTAGATGTATATGCCTCACTGCAAAAGATGGACAGCATGGCTGACACGAAGCACCAGATATTCCATGCCGCTACAGTGATACCTTGAATCGTTGCAGTGAACAGTCGGATGTGTCGCTACGGGGCTACGACCCAGGTATTTCCAAGGGAACGAGTTGGACAAATGCTCACAGTTTCTGGGCTAATTCTTGCATGCGATGGAATATTGTTCCATGACACTTACGCAATCGTGATGGCCTTCCACCGGCCTGCTAGTCACGGTGTGTAACAGCGCGAGCGTAGCTATCTTGTCTCGCGTCACGAGACTACACGGAATGCTTCATTGAAGTTGAGTCTTGCCAGTAACAGCCGTGCCATCTCGACTTCATGCGCCTGTGACCCGCTGTACTTGGGTGGCTTATCGACAGTCGCTTGCAATAATCCGAGCAGTTCCGACACGGACTCACGGAACTCCAGGTCGCTGAAGCCAGGCAATGAATCATGCGATCTTGAGCATGCTCGGAGAACAGTCGCTAAGACCTCGTGAAGGGCATTCCGGGCCTTTGCTTGCTTGCTCTTCAGAAACAAGCGGCTCCTGATGTCTTCAAGGCAATCTGCATGCATCTGTCTCAAAGATTTCAAACCTGTTTCGAGCCTCTCGGCTGGGTCAGGTCCTTCGTTGAAGGTGACAGACCGCCACACACTGTCAACAGCTCGCTGAAAGTCTTGCCAAGGCTCGCCAATGCCAACTTCCATCAAAGTCGACATTAGATTGCATGTGAAATCATGAGCCGCGATGGCGAAGCGACTGGCTACCGAGGCTTTTAGTCGACCGGCCAATAAATGCTCTCGCCGCAGGCGCTTTGTGACATCTAGTACCCGTAGGATCATCAACAAGAATCGAAATATGTCGTCGTATCGCAGCAGCGAGCCTGATGTCATGATGGCATCGAGTGGCGCAGGTGCAGTGTACTGAAGCCTGAGGAAGTCAAGAGCGTAGATTGAGCTGACATCCATGACTCGGTCGATCTCCTCATCAGGCAGCTCCCGGATTGAGAAGCTGAGATTACCAGGAAGCTCAACAGGCACGCCGGATCTACTTGGCTTCAGGTCATGGCAAGAATCCGCCAGGACCTCATTCAGGGTCAACCTCAACTCGGAGCTTGCAGGCGGCCAGGCCTGCCCGTCGCGGGTGCCCAAGCGAAGCCCAAGCAGCTCTCCAGTGGGTACTGTACCGCGCGTTCGTCTTGCTGTTTGAGTTTCGGGACTGAACAGGGCTATGGAAAGCCGAGTAACAAAGTCGCCATTGCCGAGAAGATGGAAGGCACGCTGCAGCTCGAGATGTTTCTTCAGGCCACATGAATCGAAAATATGTCGTAGAACTTCTCGATTCAGGTATCGCGCCTGGAGGATAATTGTCGGTCGCAGGGTGTCGAATGGATTCTGGACGACAACCGATTCGAGACCAGCCTCTTGCGCCACAGCTTCAAGGACGCCTGTGTCCAGGATTTCAGTCACCGCTCGGCACAGTGTATCTTGCATCTCTAGACGTGTAAAGTCTGTGTCAGGTATGAGCTCACTCAACTCAAAGAGAGCATCCATTTCGTCACTTCGATCAAGAAACTTGTTCTCCACGGTACGAGGTGCAGAGATCGATGTGTGTGAAGATGTGGATATGGCGCCTAGCCCTGGACATCGAACGCGAAGGTACGGCATGTGCAGTCTCACCAGACTGAGGCTCTCCTTAGTTTCCTTGATCAAGACTTGGTCATTTCGATCGAGCAGAGTTGATGTGGAAAGCTGCGCCGGGCTTGTATTAGAGAATGACATGTTAAGCTTATTCTTGGTACAACGTCCTTCGATGGCGCCAACGCAGGTATGCTGTACATGCCCACTGGAAAGGCCAAGCTGAAATGACAAAGTTTCCAGCCAAGGCGCGCAGACATCTTTCAGCGCCAGTCTCAGGACACCAGCAAACAGATCTCCAGTCTCCTCGGCAGCTTGAATGCAACCCGAGATCGATGAAATGGCCTGTTCTTCCGTCGTGCATACTGAAGCTGTTTCTTGGAGATCGCATAAATGGTCGAGCAGCTGACACGGCAGACTAATGCTCTGCTGAAGCTGCAGGAGAGTGCGGATGTGCGGAACTCTGACAGCAATGCTTGTTTCTACTGCCTGTAAAGTACGGAGAGTCACCTGCTTCAGGGCCTGGACTGCTGCTGGGGATTGCGCAGATTGTCTCGCCTCTGCCCAGCCCTGCAACTGACGGTACTTGCTACCGTACTGTATGAGCCGTGATACAAAGCTGCCATGGCACGGCAAACTGAGGCTCGACGTCGTTATGTCTGAGAGAGTCTGCGTGAATATCTCCTTGGATGGCTCCCATTGGAAGAATACAGACGATCGTCCCAGCGCAAGATTGCAGAGCGCGCGAATGGAGGTGTCTTGGGGCAAGACTCCACCACATTGGTAAGTCAGCCACCAGGCAGCATCGAATGCTTCAGCCTTGGCTTCAGAGAGATAAATATTGAGATCCTGTCCAGGGATGTCCGTTCTGGCGAATGCATCCCACGTACGCAAAGCGCACGTCCCAGTAGTGTTGTTCGGCAGCTCAATATCCAAGGACCAGAGATCAGGAACCAGGGCTGTTGTCTGTCCGTATTGGGACGTGCGTACAGGTTGGGCATCGAATGAGCCATCATGACGATTATTAATATTGATCAAGTCATGTTCATGATCATCATTGATCAAGTGATGCCCGTCATGGTCAGCACCAGGATCAGGAAGATCGAGGTCCAGGTCGGCGGCGATCAACGGCTGCTCGTCGATTGGTTGTGGGGCTTGAAGTGGTTGCAAGTTGAGGTTGGGATCTCTGAAAAGCGTCTCGTCGGCTGGGCCAGCGTCGAGCGCCGAGTGATGCCACAGGTCATCAAGCCGAAATGGCAGGCCGGCGTCCATGCTTCATTATGCACGTAGCTCCGTGGTGCTGACGAGGGTGGCCAATTTAGCAAACGCGTGATGGTCTTGCAAGGAGCGCGCGTTGTTCGAGCGTCAGCTGCAAAAGTCGTGTCCAAGACAAGCACGCGGCCTTGGCGCACAATGCCTTATTGAGATGTGGCGCACTCGCATCACAGCCGACAGACAAGAGCCGCTCACAATGTGCACGCAGGCCGGCAGTCTCGCCCTGATCTGTCATGGACTAGATCTCATGACCGGGACATTCTGAACGGGATCCGCAGTATGCACTGTTTGAGTCTACACAAATAAGGCATGGCTCAGCCAGCGCCTCGAGCATCGACATGGGCTGCTCTCCGCAAACCATTGATCATGGGTTGAATCTCATCTTCTTGGTATGTGTCAGCGGAGGATTCAAGGGTCTTCAGCGCGATGTATAGCAGTAGTCGAAAAATCCAGGAGCCTACCTGACCCACGCGATCCAGCATGAGAGCCCTCAGGAACTGACCTCAGGAACCTGCCCAGCTGTAGAACGCACATTTAGGTGCCTGCTTCTGCAATCCAGCAAGTCGAGTTCAGCTCAATTGCCCCTCTGAGCACCACCGCCCTCCCCATCATCGCTCTCCCTCCTCGCTTCTCCCTGCGCCCCGGCACTCCGCCTTCGCTGCCGCTCCTCCTCCTCTGCCAACTCTCTTGCGGCAATAGCTTCATACTCCTCCTGCGAAATTAAGCGCCCGTCCGCATCATGGCAAGAAGTCTCCGGCAAGTCCTCCTCCTTGTACTGATACCTCTCACAGACTGGTGCTTGATTGCGGCTCAGCTCCCTGTCTCGATCAGCCCCGGCCTGGAGCTCCGGGAGGTTGAGCCACAGATTTTGGCTCTGCATGGGTCCAGAAACGAAGTCGACCTGGAGATTATTGCCTGATTTCGAGCGTGTGATGGTGTATGGTAGCGCCTCATTGCTGCTGCTGTTCGAAGTTGGAGTTGCGGAGGAGCTGTCTTGACTTGACTGCTGTGATGGCATTTTTGCTCAGGATTGCTGGGTCTAGGTGCTGTCTACTGAATTGAACCGTTCGTTGGGAGCTTCAGTAGCGAGAGGCAGCAAAGTCTGAAGCTGTCCAGCAACCAAAGTCGAGGAAGGCATGATCAGGCCGACAGCACGTTCCATTGTCCAATCTGTATGATACCACTTTTATGGAGGCGCTGACCTATTCGGTGGAGAGTTCGGGAAAGCTCCGAGCTTAAATTTCGCGATGAGTCGATCGAAGAGATGCAGACCAGTACGACTCTCTGAAGGACTTCGATCAGCCTACAGTCTAGTACAGACTGTTTGTGGCCTGGGTATGCGTGCACCTCAAGAGAGGCAACCTGTTGAAATACCAAGCAAAATCAACACATTGATTCTTAGCTTAATATCTTAATATCTCTTCGCCGGGCGACCTCCATGTGGGCTATGCAATCAGTGAATATACACATGCCGACACCTCCCTCAGCTCAACCTGATCAGTGATCTCGTCAAAGATCCTGAGAGTCCTTAGTCTTTGAGCAAGAGAGATAACGCAGTGAACGCTTGGCCTTTGTGTACGTCCAAAGATATCGACCTTAATGTACGGCAATGAGAAGACTCTCGTGCAGTTGCATTGCAATGATCAGGCTGTCCCATCGGCGTGTGCAGTATGCTGGGCTTGAATGTTACACTCAAAGACAACCTCGGGAGACGAGCAACTTCAGACTGCGGTACATAACCATGTCCGGACTCATCTGTTGTGACCACTGGTGTCCAACACAGCCTTCACCTTCCTGCGTCAGAGATGAAGTCCGCACTGTGCATCATCGTGGCTGCCTCAGTATGTCTTTGTGAGGCTACTTTCGTCGAGAAATGGAACCTAGGTGGTTGCGGAGGCTCTAGTATGCGCTGCAACAGTCTTCCCGCCGGCCACTGTTGTAACAAGGGCCGAGTCGTTTGTATGCACAGTCCAAAAGTCGGCAACCGGCATGTAAAACGTCTCCAGCACTTTCTAACCATACACCAGGCGGCAGCGTGCAGATCTGCAACCTCTCATCTTTCGTAGACATTTCCGTGCCTTACAGCGGCCGAGGTGGTGGTGGCCGCGACGGCGCAACTCATTGCGCCTCTCCTAAGTACAGTCAGATCCGCCGGGACGACATCCGCTGCTACTCCAACAACAGGGCCGGCACGGGGACCGGGATCCATTGCTCGCGATCCTTTGATCCAGACCAATGTCTGGCTATGAGTAGTCATACTGAGCGAGACGAGGCCGGTGCTTTGGATTTGAGTCGGTTTGGGGATCAGGGATCACAGGGGTACATCGATGTGGAAGCTGCGTTACCGGGGTTTTCGTATCATGATAAAGATGGGAATCGATTTCTGAGGAGTGCAACTCAATCAGTGCACTAGAGCTGGCGCATGAGGCGAATAGGACGTTGCATTTGCTCTATCCAGAGGTGCGTCCGCCGTATTACGCGCACTATTACGAGTAGCATGCTGAGCGCAACTCATCTCATGTTGGCGAAGGAGGCGAAGAACTGGCGGACGACGGAAACAAATCTCATCGACGTAATGTCAGAGCACCAAGAGGCAGCACCAGCACTGCAGAAGCGCAAGCACGACTCCGTGGACGTATTGTCCTTCGTCGACGTCCATTGCCGTGGCAAGCGGCTCGGGCAGGACACGGTGGAGAAGCACCAGTGCCATACCACGGTCGATGGGGCCAGTAATTTTGTGGATAAGCTGCTAAAGCAATGTCGGGTCGAGGTGTACGCGAAAGTGAATTGCAAGGGCTTGAAAACAATAGCCGTCGGAAAGAGGGCCGGCGGGGGGTATTTCGACGCTGATGATTTCAATAGCATTAGGCTGAAGTGCTAGAAATAGGTTTTGTGTGTATTGGAGCCGGATCTCATAAGTCCAATTCATGCAAGGGTCACTTGTTCCCAGGAGATCGTACCTTTCGAGTTGCCTATCGCGAACGTGAAGACCAGTATCCGACAATGACCCCTTCTTCGTCCACAGACGGCTAAGGTCACAAAAATAAAAACAATCATTGTCGTACTATCATGCTGAAGTGGCAAGGAAGTGACTGTAAGTGATGATAATTGCGCGCCGCACGTGATCAGTCACTCAGGCGTCGGCCGCAGAAGTCGTGTACACAATAGAGTTGGGAATACCTCCTAGGAGGTAGGAGGTAGGAGGTAGGAGGTATTTCCCACACAACAATTTTTTGAGTTGCATGTCTCACGCATGAGTACAAGACCGTGCAAGTAGCGGAGCGGAATGTCACAACATAGAGCCAGACATGGCCAGTCTCGCTGGAAAGCAATGATCGAACACACCTGTACAGTCGCACCCTGGCGCACCAAAGAATCGCATGAAAATGTGCCTCAGCGCCCTACAAGATCAAGCCGACCGCAAGAAGACCAATTCCGCCCGCTAAGCTGCCCAAACCAGTTGCCAGCGCAGCCGCAGCCGATGATGTGTGTGTAGCAGCAGCTGTGCCCGAGGGGCTCATAGTGCTCGTCACACTAGGGTTGGCCGACACGCTCTCCTGAGTCGTCCACGATGCTGTGAAGCCTGTAGCATTCGTGCAGGCTGAGCCGATCGTGCTGTTCGAACCAGTGACAAAGTTCACAGGGGCACACTGCGAGGGAGGATGGTCAGTCGCTGCATCTAATGACTCGGGACATTATCGGTACATGCCTGGTACAGGGTGCCGTCAGGGCTGTTATCAATGACCTGGAGAATTCCGCCTTTGCCAGCGAAATCGCTTGGGGCGCGCAAATCCGACAAGCAGAAGTCGCCAACGCCAGTCGTGTTCACTACAGGAACTATGTCGGTGAAGTTGTACGGCTCTTCTGTGTCCGTGGTTGCCCGGAACTGCCACTGGCCTGTGGGGTGCGTGCTCGTGATGGATACTGCGAACTGGCCAACTTGGACTTCTGGGCTGCTGCTATTGACCATCACCATGGCTTCGCCGCACGGCGAGGTACCTTCGCCTTCATCGTCGAACCCCGCAGTCGGAGGCCATTGCAGAATGAAGTGTGCAGATGAGATGCTCGCCGCGGCGAGGGCGATGAGAAGCTGTCGCAGCATGATCTTACGTGTAAACCTGCGCACCTTCTGCTGATCTGATCTGATGAAGTGGGCACTCTATCCCACGGAAGTGGAAGACACGTTGCTATTTAACATATGCAGTCCGCACGTGCTTGCCGTTTTGCCAATACAAGACCCCACGCTTGCAGTGGCCCGGCAGCGCCAATAACGGGAGAATTTGTGAATTACTGTCCTTTGCAGTACTGTCAGCACGAATGAGAGCTGCGCGGCGATATAATCGCCACAGCGCCAGTACAGATACGGAAGCTTGTCCTTGCTAGCGCGACTTGGCTGAGCATGTTTAAGCAAGTATGGCCCTGCGACTCCTGATACCTGGAACATGTCCGCGACCACACCTTGCCCTCGTCAAGAATCTAGTTGAGCGGTTTGGTTAAACATACGGCAATCTTACAGCCTCAACCATCCAATTTCCATGGTTCCACACCACTGCGGTTGATCAGAATCGCCGTCGCGGTCGTGGACGGAATGGACATGAGTGGGATGGGGGGCATGGACATGTCCACTGCTGGCATGTTCACTGGAGTCAACAAAAGCATTGCCCATGGCTACTGGTACGGCCTCGCGAGCGTGGTCGGCATGTTTGTCTGCGTCCGGGTCGTCAACATCCTACAGGCCAGAAATCGGGTCCGAAAATCGCAAAGTGAGCCGTCCTGCAGGCCCTGGCGACCGCAAAGCCTTGTCAGCCAGGCATATGCAGCAGCGACGGCAACTTCGCGCGAGCTGTCATATTCGCAACCTATCTATTTCACTGGTGCCATCGCGAAATACTTCACTCCCCTCCCAATCGGACGGTGGCTGATTCTCGCCCTCTATTGGGCTGTCATCCTCACTATGCTCTGGAGCAATACCATACTGCACAAATCGGATTCGATGTACGCATACAAGTGGGAGAAGGTTGGCTTCAGAGGTGCGTGGGTGACGGTAACCCAAATACCATTCGTTTACCTGCTGTCAAGCAAGATCAACCCTTTGAGCCTATTGACGGGCATCTCGTACGAGCGACTGAATTGGCTGCACCGCTGGACGGCGCGGACCGTGTTTCTGACTGCCATCGTACACTGGTCTTTCTTCCTGCGAGAATGGTGGCTGGCAGACTTTGTCCTTATGGAAATTCAGATGATGCCCATGGTCAGGTACGGCTTTGGAGCCTTCGGTATCTTGACTTGGATGATGTTGTCTGGATTCGGCTTCCTCCGTGCTAAGGCGTACGAAATGTTCGTCACACAACACATAGCCGCAGCGGGGGCACTGCTTTGGCTCCTTTACAAGCATGTGCCATCCTATGCGCGATACAATATTTTCATGGCAATTGGTTTTGTAGCATTTGACTGGGCTGTTCGTTTGGTCTGGAATTTTGGCCGGAACATGCACCTTTATACATTCACGAGACCAAAGACTCCTGGCTACATTGTCAATCTACAGTCGCTGCCAGGAGATGTGGTCAAGGTCACCGTCAAGGACGTCGATTTCTCCTGGCGGGCTGGTCAGCACGTTTACTTGAGCCTACCCCAACTCCGACCTCTCGAGCTGCATCCTTTCACCATCGCCAACTCATGCACGGACAAAGATGTTGGAAACGTCTTGACACTAGTGATCAAAGCTCACAAAGGCTTTACAGGGAGCCTGCTGAAAGCTGCGTCGAGACCAGATCGTAATGCAAGCAGAGCTTACAGAGCCTTTCTAAGTGGGCCTTGGGGCATGCCGCCTCGCTTGGACCACTATCAGACTGTCATTCTGGTAGCAACTTCTACAGGTGCTACCTTTACAGTTCCTTTGCTAGAGTCTCTGGTAAAGAAGCCCGGGTGCGCGCGCAACATTTCAATGCACTGGATTGTTCGATCTCATGAGCACATGGAGTGGTTCCAGCATACTCTCCAGACGCTTGTCCAGGACAGCAGACTGTCTGGAGCAAACCTCGAAGTCACAATACACATCACGCAAGAACATTCGGCCTGCACACCAATTGCTACTGAGCATCACCAGAGCCTTTTCAAAGCGTCATGTGAGCCCAAGATTGAGGCTCAATTGGAGGAAAGTTCGATTGGGAATGATGAATGCTCAAGCAAAGCCAGCATGTCCTCAGTTGATGACGAAAAGTTCCCACTGTCACGTGCCCTTGCGACCGCCCAACATTCTTCACTTCACATCGCGCTCGGCAGCAGACCTCGTGTCGAAGCCATGATTCGGCCTCCCGTAGAGGCTGCCATCGGGGAGACGGCCATCATTGTATGTGGCGGTACATCGATTACCGCGCAAGCTCGAACATTTGTGGCAGCTTTGTCAGATGAACGTGCTGTGCACAAGGGCACTGGCGCACAAGGAATCTTTCTATTCACTGAGACATATGGGTGGTAACCACAGCGACCCCAGGTAGCGACATTGCAAAATTAGTGTCCAGGAACCGATGATCTCACACTTTTGTGCTGTACAGGCGCCATGCGCATTCTCAGGCTCCCTTTGCCCCACACCATCTATGCCTTCAACCCGGCATACCAGTCCTCTGTCGGATCTGCAAGCTCGCAATCGAAATGCCAGAGCGCCTTTGCAAGCAGCAAACGCATCTCAGCATATGCCAGACTGTCTCACGTAAATTTGATTGCGCGCTGGGTTCTAGGTGAAAAAGTACTCACGACTTGCCAAGACAGCCTCTTAGACCAACCATGGACGGCTGCAAGACCTCTCGTCTGTCATTTCGGAACCCAGGAGGCGCGTCAGGCAACCAGCGCTCCGGAATGAACTCTTCTGGCCTTGCAAAGTTGGCTAATAAACGATAAGCAGCATGGTGAAAGATGAAAATACAGGGTTCCAGTCAACAAAGTCGCAGTCGTCTCGGAGCCGGCAACGACCAGTGTGATACCATTCTCATAGAGTGCAGATCTGCTGAGCTGATCGTCCGGATTCTTGTTCGACAGCAAATAGTTGAGCATGTCTGTCCTGCTTTCCATGAAGCCTTTACCCATTCTGCGGTCCACAAGCTCCTGTGTATACCGATCCATGTCTTCCTTCGGCTTCATCATGAACTTCGGAATCAGAGGCTTCAGCAGGGTGAAAATGCCATAATGATCCAACTGCTGCATCTGGAGACCTCTGACGACTCCGTCAAAGACAGTCTTCATAAAGAAATGATTCTCGCCACCCCGATCTAGGCAGTGGAATGCTTCCCCGAAGGCGAAGTCGCCAGTCAAATCGAATGTAGTGGAGTTGAACCACGTGGACATGTCTTGGATAGGATTGGCCTTGACAGCCTTACCAAGCTGTTCGACAAGCTGATCCGCATATTTCAATAGCATGCCTGACTGCTCCTCAACAGCCTTTGGGGTAAATGCAGGACCGTAGATTTTCCTCAGCCTTGCGTGCACGACATCATTCGCGTGTATGATACCATTTGCAGCATCTGACGATGGTGGCGTGTATGCCTTGAGATCTTTCCGGTTCTGAATACGTCCATTCTGCAAACCATATATATCCTGCCAAGCTTCTGGATCCGTGAAACTAAGTTGAGCTGGAGCGATTCTGACAACCGCAGAGTTGTACTTGCGGTGAAGCTCTAATACCTTAAAGGGCAGCTGACCTTGAATGTTGTTGACAACACACGGCAAGCGGTAAGCTGTCCAGAGTTTCGGGCCTGGATATCTGGCAAGTGGGTGCAAGAAGACGTTGTAAAAGCCATAGAGGAGGACGGCCGACAGTGCCTGAACGTTTGTGTAAGCTGGTGTGATGCTGATACTGCCATGTCTCGTACCAAGATTGTCAGCAATGTAAGTGCATTAGTGAAGCTCAACCCCTCTGAAACCGGCTCAGAGCTATGTCCTGGAGCCATTCTCTGTTGCTACGTGTGATTATATATGGCGGCGCAAAGGAGAGGGTGAACACAAGAAGTAAGACGTGGTCTTTATCGTCACCTGCGGCCCACCAGAAGGATTGCCTCGCATGCAGCACCACGTTGCTCGGCGCGAGCATGAGCTGAAACTGGACTGCGAGCAAGGCTGAACTCTACGCGTTTGGTCTGCGCAAGTATGTCAGCTTACACGCGTGATCACGCGCTGCAGTACTACCTGTTGTATTCAGGCCGCTTTTCTCAAAGAATCAACGTTACCTGGTCAGGCGCAGCATACTGCGGCTACTGCATGATCTTAGATGGCATTTGACGGCACCGTATATACCATCTTGATAGATGTATTAGACCAAGATCGGCTTTGCGCTCGAATGTCCTCTTGCTGACGCACGCACATCTCAAGCATAATGGCATATGCAAGGTCAGCGCGATCTCTGCAGTGGGTCTGTTCACCCATTCACACGGCATACTTGCGTCTCTCCCCATCCTGATTACAGCAACTAGCAATGCAACACCATTAAGCTCTGCGTGCAGGCTCGCCGTGATGTATGCTGGAAACATTGCGCTGCATTGCACACCTCGGAGCCTCGCCCAGAATGCGGACTCGTCACAGTCCGCAGTTGCGGATCATGAGTCCTGCCAACGAGACATGGCGGTGATTCTTGGCACCAATTCCAACAGATACGCACCGTGATGCTGCCGATGCGTCTGGGAATAGAAGTTTGGCGCCTCGAATGTGAATCAAGTCAATCTCTGACAGGCAGTCCATTATGGAATTACCGGGCTCACCAAGCTGGCCAATATTCCTGTTCCTGCATTAGTCCGCTCGATTGCGCAATGCCCAGACTTCCACACACAGGGGGCCATGGTGGCCCTGAGCCGCAACGCCTGAAGACCTGCCATGGCTTTGTCTGTGTCCGTAACGCGGTCCATATTGTCGGCCCATCTCCGAGGCCTGTGAATTTTGGTGGTGGTATGTCACAACCGGCGCTCCGAACCGGCACAGCGCGTTCGGCTTGGGGTTCCGCATCCCAGGAAATGGGCTAGACGGGCGATCATGCGGAGCAACGGCTGGACGGAGAACCTGCCGTGTCATGTTCAGATGTGCCAGGAGGCCCAGGTCCTGGCCGTCGGGTGACGACCCGGTCAAACAATTAGACTGGAATCATTGGTGCCATGCGCCATCCCAATAGCTCGTTGAGGCCGGTGCGGGTAAGTCTAAGCGGGTGTTTTTCAACGGTCGTCGGATCAGGCTCAGTCCTGTCGTGCGAAAGTCTGCACAGCGAAAGAGGGCTGCACACCATGAGGGCAAGGGTGAATAGCAAGGGCGACAAGTGCCACAGATTATCTAATACTGCAAGGTCCGAGCATTTCCACGCTGCTTCGCGATACGTGACGCATCAGATGGTGGATGTAACCGTAGAGAGAAGCCATTCCCGAGCTCTGGAGCGCGTGGTCGGCCGGTCATCAACAGTTTCACCTGATCGGACGCACAAGGAATGCCCAAGATCGATACGCCACCTGGCAACTACCGTAGAAGCAGTCGGGCTTCGGCCATTTATCCGCCTCGAAAAGGCGTCATTCCAGAAAGTGTCAAGCATCCAGCGAGGTGCACCGGCTGTTTGCAGAACGCCAAGGTGTCAAGCGAATTTCTAGGTGTGGCTGCAGGAAGAGTGTCGCATCCGTGAAACCGGTACTTGGAAAAGTGTGGACCAATAGGTGTATGCAGCGGTTAGCAACTCCTCGAAATGACGTGTGCTGTTGTATCGAGCACAGATTGACAGATCGTGCAAGTCTAGACGCAGCCTCATGTCTGACTTGGGTTTGGTCGGATGGAGGCGAGAGGGATTATGTATTACACGGAGAGTCTGAGGAGAATAGATGCCGGAAGCTCTGACTGTCATCCAGAGCCATGTGAGCGCCGATTGACTGGACGCATTGACCTTTGTGACGCATCATATCTGATGCCACTGGAATGGGATGACTCGATGGACGGAAAGATACTGTCGCAGGCTGCATGGGAATCAAGGCGTCTCTCACATCCATCGCCTGCTTTGGCAGGTCAAACGGGTGTGGTCTCTGTGCAGCAGCGATCTGAGCCCTACGATGACAGGAAGTGTGATCTGCGTTGCAGCAGAGAACGATTAGTCTCGCATTCTTGAAGCTGCCTCCCGCCGTTTGGGCGTTCGTGGCGGACGCAAGGCGTATGCATATGGCTTGATAGGGCAGAGCTTTGGTCCTAGCCTAGCCTGGTTATGATGGGTGATTCTTTTTGACGTCTTGGATGTGGAAAGAGAGGTCATCGACTCATCGCCCGCGGACTATGCGTCGCCTTGCCACAAAGTAAGACGTTGTCGACACCTTCGATGGAAAACTTAAGGGTGTTGGTACAGAGACCGGCCTCCCCGATCAGGTGTGGTCGTCACGGATCGTGATGCTTACATGTGGTCTATACAACAGGTCCTGCCTCAATTCTCTCAATCTCGGCGCTAGGGAACTTTACCAAGATCTACGCGCATGTGCCGTGAAACTCTCCAACGCTGCGGGTAGCAGGGATGCGACGCCCATCCGCTCGTTCCTGGTCATCGGTTCCTACGCCATTTGCTCACAAATTTTGCATTGAAATGCCCCGTTCCCAGGCTTCCCGCCCACCACCGCTGAGAACAGACCGTGGGCAGTGCACCCAATTGGTCTCGCAGCAAGGATCACCTGCCGACAACTGCAATGCACTGCAATTGAGGTGATGGCGGCGGGAGGTAATGAGCCACGGCGGCCTAGCTTCAACAGCTTCGATCTGCTTACTGCTTTGGGCGCAGCAGTGGCCAGCCAGCCGTTGAAGGGAAAAAGGGCCAGTGTACGTCGCACCGACTGCAGATCTCCATGGTACCACCAGGCCTTTGCCTCGTCTCCCAACTCATCACTTGCTGTCTGTATTCGACGACCTTGGTGTGCGCCTAGCCTGTCACTGGCTGAGCTTGGTGTATTCTCTGTGGGCTGCATAAAGGACGGAGTCCACAATCGGTCTGACAACAGTCCTCAACGAAAGTTACTATATATGTTGGGCGGTTGTTCTGTCATTTGCCAATCCTACCGCACAGTCACCCTGCTTGTCTATTTCAAGCCCTCGAGATCCTCACCGCTTGAACCAGAGTCGATCAACTACACTTCAAGTCGGCCTCGCCTTCGCCAATCACTCACTCTTGGCCGCAATTTATCGGTCTGTCAAACTTACGAATTGCTTCTCCGTTCAGCAACCACTAGACGCTCAGGCATGTTATTACTTAGCACGAGCTACTCAATGATAATGCAGTCGTGCTAACCACTCCAAGGCCCAGCATAATGGCCAAGCCTGCGAAGTGCGAGCATGCTTTCAGAATGATCAAATCTGATACGACACTTATTTTATGGAACTGCAATCTATGCCACTCTGGTCCTCACTGGTTCATCTACGAGTGTGCAAAATGCAAGATCAAGACGTGCCGACCATGCAACTCCAAAGCATAGTCGGACAAGACGTCCATCAAGCCTGGGCATGCCGCCCAAACGGGTCTTTGCGATGTTCGACGCTAACGCGCCAGCAGTCAAAGCCAGTCGTTGGACGAGGCAGAGTACTATCCATCGAATTGTGTGTGGCTCATTCACAGCGTTACGTATAGCGAGGAGTTCAGGAAGAGCAATCAAGCTCCAGGTACAAAGGGCGGTCAGGGTGACGAAGCGACATAACGCTGCCATGGAGGGAATGTATTGCACTCAATCAATAGACCGGTGACGACTGGAGTAAGAGTGCATTATTCGGGCTATTGAATAGGCTGTCGTCCGCGAGGACTTGAGGTGCGATCAATTGATCTACTTTCGAACTATGACTTTGCACGCGGCGACACATTACACGACCTATGACTTCTTGAAGGAAGCAGCAGAGGTACACAGGGTCTGAAGTCGGGTGCTGACTGCTCAATGAGGTGATTGCGTGCATGCCTTGCTCGGAAGAGGCTTCCGATCAGCGAAACGACCAGCTGCAATACAGATGTTCGTCGTTGCGCTTCGTCCGACAGCGCACGCCCTCGCTGTCGCACTCTGGACACGGTCGATCCATGCAGAACTTGCCAAACATGGGACGTATACTACAAGCTCCAGGCGGAAATTGTCTCCATATTGGGAAACGAAAAACTTGCCTAAGCACTGTGCTCGTCTCTTGTGAGCATACAAGTATGCACGAAAGCGGTGATGTCTGGGTGGTCCAGGAAGCGGTGCTATCCCAAGAGGTGGTATTCCTAGTCGGCTCGACCATCGTCAGTGCACGCCAGATAGGCTGTCTCTCTCAGAGTCTGATAGATAGCGCAAGCCGTCGCGGGATCTTTCTCGACTGGAGCGGCAGCAAAGAGACGCAAGGATATCGCATGCTTTTGCACCTGATGGACATGCATCGTAATGCCGACATCAGCCACCGCTCTTTATTCGGATTTCTGGCCATTCTACGCTCTCCAATCTTGGAGGGGCTCTTGTCAGCAACAGATCCAAGAGACATCGTGTACGGTATTCTTGGGCTGACTCATTCCAGCGACAGCATCGAGATTGTGCCGAATTATTCGATTCCAGTCCATTTATTGTACGCAACCGTCGCCCGATTACAGACAATCAAGCATCGCAGTCTGGAGGTACTCTCGACATGCGATGGCATCGACAGGAATGACGCTACCTTGCGACGTCGAGCGTCGGTCATAGAGCGCGACCAAGCCCTGCCAAGTTGGGTGCCTAAGTGGACGACGGCTTTGACGTTCAAGGTGGATCATCCAATCAATCCTGTGGGATCTGTCAAAATTGGCGCAGCAGACCGGCCGCACGTATCGGCCCACATGACTTCATGGGACCAGTCGCCAGTAAGAAACAAGGTTGTCACGTGGATCCGCCATGCTGATTATGTTTCAATCGACTACGTCAAATGTGGTTCTATGCCGCTTCCCTGCTGCGCTGGTTGTCACGGAAACCGAGCTTGAAGAATTCAGCATGCGCTTCAGGTATCAGTAGAACCTGCTGAATTTGTCATCGACATCAGCAAGTATTTACGAGCGATACGGTACTGGGGTCGCAGAGACGATGCTCACGATCCCAAGACTGTCCGCAAAGATGTGGACGACATAGTTGAATTGTACGAGGAAATTGCGGCAGTGAGCTGGAGCTCGCTGTGATGGTGCGAGTGCCAGCACCGTCCTGGCTCCAATGTACCGCGAGACTAGGGTGCTGATTGACGATATCGAATCAGGACGGGGGCCACTTACATTTCCGCAGGACTGGCGTCTGCTCGACCGAGCTTGTGTGGCAATTGCCAACTGTCAATAAAATTCGGACTATTGGACTTGCGATGAAAGGCTTGTGCTCACCTTTTTCAAAGTGAGGCCAGACGATGTAATCGCTATATTGTACTGATATCGGGATCCGGTAGTGCTTGAGGACCAGGTATCAAGATTATTCAAGTACGTGACTTCTTGCTTCCTGGAAGAAGGCATGGGAACCGAAGCGATTTACTGGGCCGATGAAGGCGGCGACGAGATGGTTCTGCACTGAGACGAGAAGACAGCTGCCGAAGACCCATTCGCAACCGACCGATTGACATGTTGACATGGTTGACTGCTCATTGACAATGTTGACTGCGTGTTGACATGTCTCACTCCTTCTTACCACGGCGGAGATGACTGGTGATGCTGTTGACTGCTCAAAATGTTGACGCTCGACATCAACCATTGGTTTGGTCGATAAATTGATTGACGGAGGCACTGACAGCTACTCCAGCAAAAGTGTCTCAATTGTCCAAACATGATAGTATGCAATCCAACAGGTCATCACTTCGTATCAACTCATGTCCACTCAAATGCACCGATGGTCCGCGGGCTCAAGATGACTCCATGCAGCCCAGGCTTTGCTCGTTGATGAAACCTTCGTAGCTTTGCGTGAGGATGCGGATCGATGTCAATTCGGACACGTCTATTGCTTGTGAGCGCTTGAACGTCAGCGACCACTGCGGGATTCCTTACAGCGCCGCAGTTGGCACATGTCTTGCCTCCCGCGATAGACAAGTTACACTTGGGGCAAGAGGTGGCACCGGGAGACATCTTTACTTGGTATCTCGGAGTCTGGCCCAGTGCTAACTTGCTGTGGTTCTTGGTGGAAGATTGCTAGTACGTGTACGGTGGGTTGTGGAGGGTTGCGGCGTGGGCGGTGGATCCGGATCCTGGAAGAGGGAGGGGTGCAAAGAAGAGATGCAAAGAAGAGAGAGGAGTGCAAAGAAGAGGGGACTGATAAGCCAAATGTGGGTCCAATAGGCCCGTGCACCATATACGCGCCGCGAAGGCATAAAGCTTCCTGCACGGCCTCATTCGTCCCCTCTTCATCAACACACGCCCGCCTTCGTATGCGTCCCCGCGCCATGCGATGTCGCGCAGATCGGGCACGGATGCAGACGCACCACGAATGACCAGGAACATGAATTCTCCGGCAAGCTTGTCTTTTTTCCCGTCACTACTCGCCAGGCCCACACCCGTAATGCGTCTAGCGGGTTGCAGCGGCCAAAGTACCGGATGCAGATGACTTCGCCGTGATCTCGCGAAGAGAACGAATGGCATGCCCTGGCAGGCGCAGTCCTCATTTTGCAAGACCGGACTAGACTAAATGGAAATTACGAAGCCGGATCTTGGGACATGTATCCTTCTTGCCCTCACATGGACAGGTCAGATGGCACGGTTGCCGATCATGCTGTCGTGCAGGCTTGCAACGGGCTTGCAACGACCTCGTGGCCGCCGTGAAGCTGCGGAAATATCCTCAGCGTGGTCGAAAATATTCCGTCTTGATCTGCTCTTTAATCCTGTGGTGAAGCCCCTCCGTTCGTTTTCGAATGAATCGCTGTCAGGATGTCTCCTCTCATTTCACTCCTGCCGGTGCTGGCAAGTCTGACGCTCGCACTGCCGATCGATCAAAGAGACTTGCCAACCTTTGTTTTTGACGGCGATGCACCATTTTCTGTGGACGCAACGACTCTTGCTGCGGCGCTGACGTGTGCAGATGGCACTCCAACAAGCTCCTCGCCGCCCGTCCTTCTAGTACATGGTGAGTCTGTTTGGCTGGCAATATAATGACAATCGATTGACAGTGCACCAGGAACGTCAACAACAGGTGAAGAGACATGGAGCCGGTCCTATGTTCCTGCGCTGAAAGCTCATGGCTACACTGGCTGCTGGGTCACTTTACGTAGGTTCACGTTTGTCGGCCGGCGGACGTCTACTGACCGCATAACAGCCGGAAGGGCCATGGGTGATATGCAGATCTCGTCCGAGTATATCGCGTACAATCTGCACTACCTTTCATACCTCTCTGGTGGCCTTGAAACGTCAGTCATCAGCCACAGTCAAGGCGGACCGAACACGCAATGGGCTTTGCAATTCTGGCCAAGCACGAAAACCGTGACCAGCAGCTTCATCCCGCTCTCGCCAGACCTCTCCGGCATTCTGCTTTTTGATAGTGACTTGAGCGATATATGTCTGGGAGACATCTGTCAAGCCTCATTGTGGCAGCAGAGCAACGGCTCTAACTATTTTGAGGCGCTCCACTATAAGAATTTCCAGGCACAAGTCCCGACAACGACCATCTGGACCCAGACTGATGGAGTGGTATCGCCACCAGAGCAGAACGCCGCCCTTCCCGGCGCGACTACATACTCGATCCAGGACCTCTGCCCTTTGCGTCTCGCAATCCATACGCAAATGACCACGGACGCTGCAGCATTTGCACTCGCTCTAGATGCGTTGCAAAATGGTGGTACTGCAAGCCTGTCGAGGGTCAAAAAGGACCGATGGGAGATCTGTTTAGAAATCGCTGCGCCAGATATGGATGAGGACGTTGCAGCTGATCTTGCGGCCGATTTTGCTGCATTGATTGATGGTTATCTGTACGTGGATTGCTTGAGTACTGGTATCGATCACACAGAGACTGACATGAGCCATAGTCTTGGAAGCCCGAGGGTGTCCAGCGAGCCTGCGGTCATGGCATATGCGCAGCCGTCCCAGTGATCCATTGGAGCGGGCGTGGTGAAGGAATCTCCTCAGTTGACCAATCGGGTGGCCGGACGACGGATTAGGACTGCGAAGTAAATTTGGCTGCTTGTTTGTGTGGCTTATCATGTGTCAACATAATGAACTGCCTCGTGCATCACCACACTCGTTTATTCGACCTGCTCATCTGCAGCCACGTGAATGGATCAGCTTGCAGAACGTTTACTATCTGCAATACTATTCGCTCTCGTGAATTACGCAGCATTCTGCCGGCGGTCGAAAAAAGGTAGCGACAGCATGATCACCATACTCTCGCGCCACTTGGTAGAGTGTCTGGCCACGAGTGTCAAGAGGCCATAATGTCAGCACCACTTTCCAGCAGTATCTCGGATACTTGCTCGATGCCCAACTTTGCTGCTTCATGTAGTGCTGTGCCCAAACTAGTGATCTTGCGGATGGCGAGAAAAGAAGCGCGCGGTTGTGATACGTGATATCATTGGCTTGCAGGTGTGGGTTGAAACGCCCTTCGTGCGGAGTGGTGAACCAGTCGATCATCCGAGGATATCTCGCGTGAGAGAACAGCAAGTCGAGTACGAGCATTGGGGCGTACCGTACAGCAATTGACCGTGGACTAATGTCCATCTTGCACGTTGCACCGGGACCTGCGCCCGTTTTGGGGTCCCACCCGATCACAGACTCATCGGCTTGACGCTCGAAAGCAAGACTTGGAAACACGTATGTATTAGCGTGCAAGGCAGTGCAAATCGTCCCCACGCTGTCCTCACGACAAAGCAGGAGGGTAGCATCACTCAAGCTCATTGTTGATATCCCATCCGTGCTCGAGAGACAGACCCAGTAGCCCTAAAGCTATTTGACGAATAGCACTCTCGATCCTGTCCACAGTGAAGAGCACCCCATGAGGAAGTAGCTTCTCCGCGAGAGCTTCATGGTCATTTTCTGTCACTTTATGCAGACACGGCGGCGAATCATGCGCTGGATTGCCGTCCTCGAACAGCCTATCGATGGCCTCAAAGGCGCGAGCACGATCGCGAGATCCACAAAGGGACTCGGCCCATGCGAGCTTCGGGTCGCTCGGCTGGGACGGAGGCGGACTTTGAGACGATAGGGACTGGAGTTCGCCTCTTAGTAACAGCAGTCCTGAACACATGCACCGCCATTGCTATCCTTTCGCCGAATGCCGGGCTACTTGCGCACATTGCACCTCGCCCTAACGTGCCAACCAGTCGATTGGGTGAAGCCCTCCGACACCAGCAACACACGGTCAACCAGATCATTGCCGTCCCGCAGATCCATCGAGATTCGAGATCAGTTCAATGGTAGCGAGAGCCATTGTTTTGCTGCTGTCCTTCAAAGTCAGTATCCTATGGACGACCTCAGTGGACTATGCAACGCGACCTGGATAGGCTGGCCTTCACACCGCAATAGTGGAGCTACAACGGCTTGGATGTCGGAGCAAACAGCCTGGTGGGCGCGACACTTGTGGTTATACATGCAACACAGATAGGTCAAATGCCCGAAATCTTGCTAGACGATCTCCGTGTCAATCAAAGACACAACCTACCATTGGGCTGGCATCTCGGAGATGGTATTGTGGTATTGTCAAGCCCAGGACTATGTAAGTACTTTTTAGAGCGAACAGACAGCAAAGACCATGTAGATCACTGCCGCTATCCGTCACAATCGGCAACCTGAAAAGCCCCGCTTCCGCTTGTAAGCACTCTACATCAGCTCGCAGGGATTTGGAGGGATCATTCTTTCAAAAGGCGGCGGTCGTGCCTTGTACCGGCCGCAGCAATTCTGGACCAAGTTTCCCATCCACAGGCTTCACGATCATGTCAACGCCAATGGGTCGCAAGCAAGCTCATTTCCGAGACTTTATCGAGTCCAAGTCACCATACCTCGAGAATATCGAGACGCAAGACGCATCCACGCATTCTGATGAAGCGGTTCGAAGGCTCCGGAATATCAGCGGACTGCTCGCTTCGATCAAGAGAAGCATGAGCGAGCCTTTTCAAGGCATCTCGACTGATGGTCTGCGATGGTTACTGGCGATGGATATGCTCAAAAGCTGATCGATACCAGGCTGCATCAGACCGCATTTGTTCGAGCGGGCTGACGACAAGATCGACTCGGAGGCTATTGCGGCGTGTGGTAATCGTATCCTTAACGTTCTGACGGAAGACCAGACGCGAAAGGTCGTCTTCCCATTGGAAGCCGACGAGCGGCGTTGGTGGCAGAACACCCATCTTTATCTCGATGTTTCCCGCTTTGGCATCCGACTTGACGAGACGAGTGACGAAGTGAGGTCGCTGATTCTTGACCTTTTCAGGAGCGCAATGTCACCTGAGGGCTTCCAGAAAGCCATGCTCGCCACTAAGACCAATGCATTTCTTGGACAACTTTACAATGCCTCTGGCGTGCTCAATGAGTACTCATACAACTTTGCAATTTTTGGCCGACCATCGACAACAGCTCCGTGGGCATGGATGTTGTTCGGTCATCATCTCTGCTTGAATTTCTTCGTCTACGGCAACCATGTTGAGATTACACCCACTTTTGTAAGTGGAATGATGGTTAGAGCTCTTGAATCGTCATGCATTTGTTCTGACGTCCTTCTCAGATGGGCGCCGAGCCGAACGAGATCGATGAGGGTCCCTTAGCCGGGACAAAACTCTACACACCGGAGCAGGATCTTGGCCTAAGATTCATGCAGCAGCTACCGCCGGACTTCCAACTGCAAGCAATATTGGACGAGGATATCGACTCTCCAAAGAAAGCTTCGATGACCTGGGCTGTCGGCGCCGCCTTCCAAGACAACCGGACCATCCCGTACCGTGGAGTTCGGCTCTCCTCTGCAGTACCTCTCACTTCCCGTGAGCTTTTACTCGATCGTTACCAATTTCTTCTGTATTTACCGTACCAGGCCCGACAGCGCAAACGAGCTGGAGTCGCAGAAAACTTAAATGAGACGTATTTCGCCTGGGTGGGTGCTTTTGCAGAGGACTCGAAGTTCTACTACCGCATCCATAGTCCGGTCATTCTTTGCGAGTTCGAGCATTGTCCAAGCATATTTCTGGGCAATACAAAGGCTGAGCGCTTCCACATCCATACACATGTGAGGACACCAAATGGCGGAGATTATGGGATGGCCTTGCTGCACTGAATCGTATTCACCGCTATTCACGTCCTTTTGGCTCTGTCAAAGTTTGCAGATCATGAAGCCTTCGGTGACGGCTGCGAGAGCAGACTTCGGAACAGGCCAACATTTCCCTCCGGGCCATTGCCAGTGTGGAAGGCAAAATGCTTCATACTTTGCCAGACCATCCCGGTGCCTTGTGACGCCAGCTCGAATGCCCTGGCACCGCATAGTGCCGTCAAGACACCGAGCAAGAAGCACAAAACCGCAAGTATGGCGGCATGGTCGAATCTCAAGCCGTGGGTGTAGACATACTTCGGCTGAGGCGGCGCTCCAACGAATTTCTTCAGTGGCTCGATTTTTTCTTTTCTGCCCGTGACGAGGCCGGACGGCATACCTGGCAAGCCATCTATGGAGTAGGCGTTCTTGAACGCCCAGTACCGGTCAAGCCGGTCTTCTTCTTTGCCTGCTTTATACCTCTTTTCTTTGGTGGCGAAAACGTCGTTCAGGGTGGGTCGATAGTCCTTGAAGTCATAGTAGGGCACGCTGAAACCGCAAGATGAGCCAACCTGGTGAGCGTGCACGAGGATAATGGTCCGAGTGCCTGGGATGACATTGATATTGTGAAGCTCGGTGAAGTCGGCGAATGCCTTGCTCCCCCTCTCGAGTATCTCGCCGTGGCCCCATAAGCGGACGATTTTGGGCGGACCCACGAAGGCATTGAATTGAATAGTGATACGACCGTTGTGTGGCTCGAGCAGGTGACTGATGGTCTCATTCCCGCTTCCAGACATGTCCAGGTACCAGAACGTCTTCTCGTCCACAAGACCAAATATCTCGCCTGGAGGACCACCTTTCGGAGAGACATTCACATGGCCGGCAGAGGAGAGGGGCGCTGTAGCGACCCAGAAGACGTGTTGCTCGAGGATCCACGGACGGAGGCTATCTGGTATCGTTTCGTAGAAGACACCCATATTTATTGGACTGGACCTGCTGCTAGCAATCGTGATGACCTTGGCTTGATTCCAACGTTTGATGACTGATATGTAGTGACTCGTCGAAGCTACCGCCGATCTCCGCAGCACATTGCCGAGGAAACCTTGCCTTCCATGTATTGTTCAGCGATGTCATCAAGCCTGTTGGTCCTTCCATTCGTGTCCTAATGACTGTGGAAGACAAGTTTTGTTGTCGCTGGCATCTCCGGGGGGATGCCTTGGCTGACTCGACTACGCAGATCTAGCAATGCAGTCGAGCGCATAGAGGATACCACACAAGGCAGGCAGGGATCAACTGAGTGTGACACCAGCCAGATCTTCGCTACGCCGTCAAATGCCACCAAATTAATGAAATATTCAACCATCAGCCCTGCTGTCCTTTGACAGGGCAAAACATCTGCTTTGGGGGCGCTTCGCAGCAGGGACACATGAGCAAGTCCGCCGCCAGATTGTTTGCTGCAGAGCGGAGAGAGCGGAGAAAGTTGCTCATGGGCGGCGTCTAACCGCACGGCGTCGTACACAAATGCGCTCAGACTGGCGGGTCATGCAATCATCGTCGCCGCCAGGCACAGCCGGTCGCGTCCCTGTGTGGGACGAAGTCAAGCGCTGCCATTGAGAAGTCGTAAATCCTGGCACCGCTGCCTCCGGGCGGCAGCCTGCAGTGCGGTGTTCCTGCATCATGCCCCCCCGTGGTCAGTCGACGCTTCATGACCTAGAGCAGCAGGCACCTGGGCCCCCGCTGCTTGCCCCCCTCGTCATCTGCGTCTGCTCGTCCGTCAATCGTGCCATTTGCCAAGAAAAACTCGCCGTTTCCACACTTCAATGAGTCGACCGAACAGCAGTGACTCACCACAAACAATATGGCAGCAATAGGTCTTGATCCTAACATCTTGATGATGGGCGGTAACGCCGGTCGACGGAGACCTGGCCTCGGTAGGCGACGACGTCCAAAACTTTCCAAGATTCAGTGCTGATGGACGAATCTGCAGCTGGGCATGGCTTGGGAATGCACCCTTTCCTTGCCGGCGGGGCCATAGGTATGATGCCGCCAGGGCTCGCTGGCGCAGCACGTGAAGTCCCGCCGCCAGGCATGGGCTTAGGTATGGGCGTGGGTGGTGGTATCGCGCCCGGCTTTGGAGGAGTAGGGAGACTCGGTCATGGCCTTGGGATCGGCCATCTGGGAGGGTTGGCAGGCGGACTGGGAGCCCGTGTGGGCGGTGGACTGGCAGGTCTCGGCGGTATCGGGGGTATCGGCATGAGTCCCCTGGCGATGGGAGGTGGCCTCGGCATGAGTCCTCTGGCGATGGGGGGTGGCCTTGGTATGGGTGCGGGGCTGGGGATGAATTCTGTTCTGACGAGCCTCCAGAGGGAACTGTACCTGCAGCATTTGCTGGCGCAGATGGGCTTGGAAGACTGGGACGACGAAGACGAAGTCGACGATCCAGATGAGGCTTGGTTGATCAACATGATCAGAAGGAGGCGTCGGAACGACAGGATGCGGGTTCGCGGCGGTGGCTGGTGAGCCTTCTCTTGGTCGCCGCTGGTGACCCGTCCTGCTGTGGAGACAATTTGGTCTGAGATAAGCCAAGCTCGGCACGTACACGCAAAAACTGGAGCAAACACAGCTCTGACGCATGAGTACATCTCTGCCCTTCCCACCGCCTCCACCGTGTCCCTCCCCGTGGCTCGAGCACTCAGCCTCCCCCGAACCCACTCACCCCTTGACTTCCCTCCAGCACCCCTCCTCCCGCTGCAAATGACGGATTGGAACCCTTCACGCGCCGGAAGACCTTCGAGCCAGGCCTCGAGGTTCTCCGAGACTAGGGGCGTGCTGGAGCATGCACATGCCCGTGTGGGCGCGAGCGAAGGGGAACGCGATTTGCCACCGTACATGTACCGACCCATCCATCCATCTCTGGGAGTCCTTCATCCACAAGTCCTTCCGTGCTGTCCTGCCCGCTCCGCTCGGCGGATCGGGCGACGAGCATGGCCGCAAGGAGTGAAGCCTGTCTCTGTGCGGTCAGCGTCTCCGGGTACGTACGGACTGGGAATGCATGCCTGGAGGGCGGCTGTACATGGGTGTGGAGCAGTCGGCCGATTTTTTGTCTCGTTGCTGAGACCCGCACGACGCACGATGGGCCTGGCAACTCCATGGGTGATGGAGAGAGATACTCGGGCAGCAGATTTGTCCGGATGCAGTGAGCGATAGGTTGAGCCTCAAGGGCTGCAACAAGGGGGAAGGAGGATGTCAAGCCGCAAAGAGAAAATCCCCAGCGTGAGAGAGATCGAGGAGGAAAAGCGATGCGATGCGAGGATGTTCGTTCCATTGAAGGCCTGACTCATCAGAGATGGCAATGGATGATAGATACTTCCGACGCAGACCGCTATGCTACAAGACACTTGCTCTCAATGTTCTACCCGCGCGCCACAACCAATCCACTAAAGCTCGCGAGCAGTCTGCCATCAGCCCTGAACAGCGTCCACATCCACGCCCAGACCCTCCGCTGATCCCATCAACCCTCCCCACTTTCAGAACCAAGCCATCCCCTCATTCATGCCCTTACCTCCCCCTCCCACTCCCCCTCCTCCCACCACTACCTTGCCGAACTCCCAGACTCCCCACCCCCCTCACCCCCAACACAACCTCGCAAACCCTCGCCCAAACCCCCATGACCGCCCTCTGCAACTCCTCCCCCATCCCCCTCCCCATCAACTGCACCCCCAACGGCGCAAAAACCTCCACATGCTTCGCAAACGCCTCATCGTCGAACCCCACAAACCCTTCCAGCACATCCACGACCACAGGCCGCCACGTCACCAGGTTCCGCTGCTGCGTCTCCTCGTCGAGCGCGATGTAGGACGCGATGATGTCTTGACAGAGCGGGATGAGCGCGGCTTCGGTTTCGGAGCGGGACGCGGCGCGTTCGGCCGAGGGGTCCGCGTACATGCGGAGGAGGATGCCGACGTAGACGCTGGCGCTGCCGGATTCTTGTTTCAGGAGGTTGGGGGGTTGGCGCATGAAGCCTTCTCGGAACAGGCGACCGCGGAGATCGCGGTCTTCGTTGAAGCGTTTGGCGAAGTGGTAGGAGCGCTTGAGTAGGCCCATGAGTCTCAATAACAGATGACTCGGGATGCTCGCGTAGACCGCGTCGTTCGAGAAGAGCTCCGAGACCGTCTCGATCATGAGGAGTTGCAGCACGCACTTCGTGATGATCTGGTTGAAGTACCGCCTGCGCGCGGCCGTGACCACGATCGGCTGTTGCTGTTTCGAGGCCGAGTTGGGGGTGGCGGCGAAGTCTTCGAGGCCAGCAGAGTCTTTGGGCCCGGCGAGTGGAGGGGATGGGGAGCGGGTGTCCAGCGTCAACTTCTCACTCGTCTCGATTCGCCGGGAGGGAGCATGCTCGTGCTCGGGCGTGTCGCCGTTGGTGACCAGCACATCTCTAGCACCGCTCTCCTCGCCCAGGCCGTTGATCCTGAGACCATTGGCTTCCTCAGCACCATTCGGCCCCTCGCTCCCCCTGCTTTGGCCCTCATATCGTCCGGCAGTCGCCGCACTGAACAGCTCCCTGGCCTCTGTCCTCGCGAACAAATCAATGAACGCTCCCACAATTCTCTCCCAGTGCTCGGGCCCAAACTTCTTCACATTTTGCAGAATGAGCTGCTGAAGGCAATTCGACCCGATCCTGGCGAGGGTATCATTCTCCTGACAGATGCAGAGCGCCAGCAGATCCAAAAATCGATCAAGCATATACTCCAGCCCTTCAAAAAAGTGCGTAAACAGACTAATCATGTTTCGTAACGCCTGGATCAGCGTCGTCGAGAGCCAGACCGACAGCTCTTCTTGAGTCACCGCCTCGACGTTGACTGCCTTCCGATCCTTCAGCACCATAAAAATCGGGTACAGCAATTGCCGCCACAGCGTATCCCAGAAATCTTGGGGGAACTGGCCGCCAAATCTGGTCAAAGTATCGAACAGATAATTGAGCGCACGGCTCCGCACTTCCAGGTCCTCACCGGTCATCAGCACGTCGTGGAAAGCAAACAACACCGGGAACCAGAACTGCTCTTCGGCGCTCTGCCGACTCGGTTGCTTCGCCATGCCCTCCGGCGCACTGGGCTGGTCCATCTGCCCACCTTCCGCACCCGTCCGCAGACTCAAAGGACATTCTGGCGTCCGCAGCATCTTTGGCACCGAGCCCTTGAGCGTCTCGATAGCTTGCAGACTCTTTTTCTGGAACTTGTCGTTCTTGCTGAATTCCGTGAGACACACGACCAGGTCGGCGAAGGCGCCTTGAGAGATGACGACGCCGAAGCGCTCATTGTAGACTTGCGTCACGTTGTCGTAGGCGAGATTGACGATAGATTCGTAGGGCTCGCGGGCGGCGACCGTGAACACACCGAACATGGTGCGCCAGCCTGAGCGGATCATGTCACCACGGGCCTGGATCATCTGAATGAGGCAGCGGAGAACCATATCTTTGACGGCGACTTGGCTTGTGTGGCTCAAGATGAGCTCGAAGGGCTTGAGGAAGTCCTTTTGAAACTTGAATCCAGGCAGTTCCTCGAGCTCCAAGAATCGCATGCTCAATTGTCTCAAACTGTTGAGTGCAAAGTACACCACGTGAGTGTTGTTATGACACCCGACGTCGATGAAGTGCTGACCGAGGACTTGCCAGATATTCGTCCACTCGAAGCGGACTCGCAGCATGTTGTATCCCGATATTTCGACCAGCTTCTGCAGCGAGTAGGTTCTTGGACTTTCGCTCTGTCCCGAGCTCTGAATCTCCTGCCAGCTGACCTGGGCCAGAGCACGCACGAAGTCGACAATGGCTGAGCCAGATAAATTTGCCGTGTTCGTGAAGATCCTGTCGACCAGCCGTATCATGTCTGCACTCCGACTCTCCTCAGCGATGTCTGGTTGGTACTGTCCACTCGGCGGGGCGCTCCTCGCCGGCGGTCGCCTCTGGGGTTGCGCAACATGGCGAGGGGGCCCCGAGGTGGTTCGGTTGCCATCGAATGTCGTTGTCGATGCGCGAAGCATATCCGGCACGGCACCTTCCTCGACGCCAGAGGAGATAAGCTGGAAACGGTCGAGTTGGGAGATCGTGATCAGCACGTCCCGCCAGCTTTCTTTGAGGAGATTGCCTTGTGTCAGTGCCACCTCCAGCACGGCCTTGAGCGCCTCGACGTTCTTGGCCTTCATCTCGGACAAATTGTAGAGATTCGTGCCTCTGGTCAGTGCCGCGACGAAAGCCTGCCTCGGATCTTCGAGGTCGAACAGACATGATATTCGGACGCCCAGCTTCAGGCCTTCCATGCATAGCCGGATTGTCTCCAGATTCTGTGTCTCTTGTGCAGAACCTGAAAGCGCGGTGAAGAAACTCATCCAAGTAACCTCAAACATTGCGCCAACATGTCTGAAATTGCTCGCGACGATGAACTTCTGGCCTGTGCCCGTCGCAATCGACGCACCTGTCCCTCGCTTCTGTTGTCGCAGGATGGACTTGAATAGCTGTTCCGTCCGATGGGACATCTCATCTGATGCCTGTACGTACGCCTCTCTTTGCAAATCCCTGCCCACATTGGCTAGCGCACCCACGAGACCTCCCTGCTGCTGCTGCGCCTGCGGTGCCTGCCCCAGGTTCGCCGCCCTCTCTCGTTCGGAGTCAAGCACAATCTCATTACGCTGTATCTCATCAAATATACCAGTGAGGTACTCTTCCGGGAGATTCGCACTGTCGTTGATGCCGCGATTATTTTTGATAAAGTCTTCAGCTGTCATCCTCTTCTTCACCTGCGCGGAATGCTGATCTGTGTTCAGCATGATCACCGAGTATGCCAGCACATACGCGGTGTCTGCGTTAGCAAATGCACTCGGGTTGCCAGACGTGTACCGCTCGGCAAACTTCAGCATCAACCGATCGATTTTTTGCGCCTCGCCTGGCAGTCGGAAGCTCTGCAGGAACCTTCTCAAAGCATCGACGAATCTCGTGCGCGAAAAGTCCATCTGGTCGACAAAAGCGTGCATGATCTTGATATTCTCGTCGTCGCCTTCACCCAGAAACTCTCCGAGAGACTTCTTGCTGACTTGCTGGTTGGTGATCATGAAACGCGCGATACTTTGGGGGTCCGAGCTTGTGATGAAGCCTTCCGAGACGAGCTTGTTGATGCCACGCTTGGGCTTCTCATTGAACTGTCGAATGGCGTTGTTGAGAGCCGTCTTCCGCTGTTTGATCTTCTCCAGCTCTGCTGGATCGTCCTCCGCCACAGGCGTGCCGGACGCGCCTGGTGTGTCTACGGGCACGCCGTCAAGAGACGTCATCGCCGTCGAGCGCCCATTCGCACGGTCCATCTCGAAGGTTGAAGCACCACGAGTGTCCAGAGACTCTCTCATGTCGTCGACTGACCCTCGATCGTCCATGTCCGCACGCGACCCCGAGGCGTCGGCCACTCCTTGCTGGCCCCAGTTGACCAGGCTTCTCAACGTCTCGACCAGCGTCTCCAGACTCTGCATCTTCAAGGCATAATCTGGCGGGTAGTCGCCCTGGTGGAACTGGTGGTCGTGACCGCCACCCATGTTCGCCGTCGCCAGGCTCGGTGGGAGAGTCCCTCTGTCTCTCCAGTCATTCAGTCCCGCGTTGCTCCTCGCTTGGCTGTCCAGATATGCTTGCTGTTGCAAGCCATTGACACTCACGGGCGCGCCGGCGATCCTGCTGACATGCTCAACGATGCGCTGATAGAAGTTGTCCTGTGCTTGCCTGTCGCAGTCATAGTTGAGGTATATCTCGACCAAAGCTTTCGGTTCACCTGCCGTTCGACCGAAGACATGCTGTAGGACGTAGCTTTTCTGCCACCAGGGCGCCGCTCGTTTCTCCAATATCGCGAGATACACTTCTCGGAAGAAGACCTCCAGTTCGCGTTTCATCTGCGGTCTCAGGAATCGCACGACGAGGTAGAATATCTCGGCGGAAACCTCAAACACTTTTTGCTGGACGCTCGAAGCGTTTCTGCTCAACGATAAGCAGAGATACTGATTGATTGCTTTTGTGAACGGGGTTGGCTCGCCGTTTGTCGAGCTCTTGATTGTCGATTGAGGCGAGGTGAAGACGATGTTGTGGTTGAAAAGTGCCGTATGTATTATGTGTAAGCTTAGCAGCTTACTTCGCATGCCCGGCGACTTGACATCCACGGCATCCTCCGGTCGCAATGGTTTCGTGCCCAATTTGCACATGGCACGAAATACCAGGAAGGCGTCTTTGATGTGAATCTCATCCTCTTCGTCATCCTCCGACATGGCCTCGCCACCGTTCTCCGTCTGGATGGTAATGGAGGGAATGTCCGCTCCGGATTCCGCTCGTGAGGGCCGGCTCGCGTGACCTCTGTCCTTGGTCCGGCTCACGGTGGTCGGGGCCGCGTCGCTGATGGTCGCATCGTCAAATGATTTGCGCGTCTCGAACGTGGCGAGTGTCATCGGCGCGCGATCTGCCGCCGCGGGCGTCTCCGGTTCTGGCAGCGCCGTCGACGTTCCGTCCTCCGCTCCGTTGACCGGCGTGTCGGTGCCATCGATTCGGTCCTCCGGCATCGCTGCGCTCACCAGACTGCCCTTGCTCGAGTTCGCTCTGGCGGACTTGGCTGCCACGCGTGCCTTGACCCGCTCGAAGACCGTGTTCACCATCTGCGTCAACGTGCCCTGCGCAATCTGCTGGTTGGCGCTGTTCTTGCTCAGCAGGAAGATGTTGTAGGTCTGGCGCACACTCTTCAGTAGCCCCGCACCATGCACCACCATCTTGTCGTTCAGTATGGCCGCCAGCAAGCTCTTGATGATCTGCATCTGCACCTCGGCCGGGGTCGCCTCGCCCTGGAAGCAGTCGCATATGGTGTCAATCGCCCGCTCGATCAATGGAGGTCTGGTTGGCTGCGCGTGGGCCGCGTCGTGGTGGGCAGGCGGCGAGAAGTAGGAGTAGCTGATGAGCTTGCCCAGACAGTCCAAAGCCGTCGTCATCACCTTGACGTCGGCCGCGGCCGTCGCCAGGTTCAGCGGGGCGAACATGACTTCGGGGTCGATGTGCGAGGCATCTCCTTGGGCCGTGCGGATGGCCGACAGCGCGTGTTGTGCCGCGTCGGACAAGGCCTTCCGCTTCCGCGCGTCCTTCGATGCCGCGATCCTCTCCAACGCCGTCACCACAAACACCATGCTCGACCTCGTGCTCCGCGCCGTCGATCGGGTGGCAGTCGTGGCGGTGGTGGCGGTGGTCGACTGGGAGTCTGTTCGGTGACGCATGGGTGCGGCGGGGCTGGATGCGAGAGGGGTTTCTGGCAATGAGGGCGCCGGGGTGCCTGAGGTCCCGCTGGGTGCGCCACCGTGCGGTCCGTCGTGGAGGGCGCCATTGCTCTGTTCTGGGTCGTCTGTGGGCGGTGTCGACGGCTGCTCCTCTGCCGGGGCTCCTTCTGCCTCATGCCCGTCCCTTGTCGGCGCAGATTGGCGGTCGACATATGGAAGAGCTCCTCTGTCACGGCCATCTGCAGCTGCTGGAGACTGACCCTCTTCTCGGCCCACACGGGCGTCGTGCGAGTCTTCTGGCACGTGCCCGCTCTTCTCTTCCACCTGCTGTCCAGGCGCACCCGGGACGACCGGGGCCTGCTGCTCTTCGTCGGCCATTCCAGCACTTGGGAGGTCTCCTCAAGCAGCATTCCACACTCTCGCCACCAGGTTACTACTGGCACATCACCGCCTCTGGCCGCCACTCGACACGCGGGGCCTTGATTGGGTTCGATGGGCGCGTGCAATGGATGATGGACGGCCTGGTGCGTCTGCAGACATCAGGGTTCGGCTCGTCGCCGTCGGGTGCACTCGGTCTAGCGTCCGTCCCCATCGGCCCGACGGAGCGCCCCCAACGGTGCAGCGCAGGTCAACGGCAGGGATTTTGACTGGTCTGTGTGTGTGTGTGTGGGAGGTTGCGGAGTCCGGGTCAACTATTTTTCCAGTGATCCATCCACAACTGCTCAACTTCTCAACTTCTTCTCACCCTTCGCTCCATCATCCATCACTCGCTTCTCCTCCATCGCTACTGCCTCTGTGCCTCTGTGCCTGAGGCATCTGAGAGGTTCCTGCTGCGGGAGTTGTCGTGGTTGTTGTTGTTGTTGTTGTTGTTGTTGTTGTTGTTCCTGTTGTTGTTCCTGTTGTTGTTCCTGTTGTTCCTGTTGTGGTTGTGGTGGTCGTTGTCGCTGTTGGTCACGGTGGACTGAAGCACCAGACACCATGTCAGCTGCGGCGCTGCTCGCGAGAGCTTCACGGGGACGGGTGGGCAGGCACGGCCTCCTCAGCGCCTTCCGCCCCCCGAATGCACACGACACGACGACACCCGCCCTGTCCGCTCTCGCGCGATACTATGCCTCCCAGTGTATGTCATTGCTGATCTCCTATACACCTACACATACACACCCCGGGCCACCACTGACCCGGCATCACATGCAGCCTTCCCTTCGCACACCATCATCTCCATGCCCGCCCTCTCCCCCACCATGACCGCCGGCAACATTGGCGCGTGGCAGAAGAAGCCCGGCGACTCGCTCAGCCCCGGAGATGTGCTGGTCGAGATCGAGACGGACAAAGCCCAGATGGACTTTGAGTTCCAGGAGGAAGGCGTCTTGGCGAAGATCTTGAAGGACAGCGGCGAGAAGGATGTCGCCGTGGGCAACGTGAGTACCGCCGACGGAAAGAGCGATTGAGGAGACGTGAGGGCAGGAGCTGACCACGTCGTGCAGCCCATCGCGGTCATGGTCGAAGATGCAGGCGACGTCGCGGCTTTCGCAGACTTCACCGTCGAGGATGCAGGCGGCGACAAGGGCAAGCCAGAGGAGTCCAAGAAGGGCGGGCAAGAAGCGGTAGAGGCCTCCGAGCCACCCCAGTCCGGTTCGCAGACCGCTCCCCCAGCCGGGGAGGAGATCGCCGCCCCGGCACCAAAGGAGTCAGAGGCCAGGGGTGAAAGGCTCGTCCCCGCCATCGAGCAACAAGGCCTGGTGACTCCCGCCGCCAAGAAGCTGGCCCTCGAGAAGGGCGTCCCGATCGGCAAAGTCAAAGGCACCGGCCCGCACGGCCGAATAACCAAGCAGGACGTCGAGGAGTTCACCCCGGCCTCCGCCGCCGCCGCCCCCGCAACCGCCAGCGCCGCCGCCGCTCCGACCTACGCAGATACACCCGCCAGCAGCATGCGCAAAACCATCGCCGCCCGCCTCACTCAGTCCATGAACCAAAACCCGCACTACTTCGTCGCCTCTACCGTCTCCGTCTCCAAACTCCTCAAACTCCGCGCCGCCCTTAACGCCGCTGCCGACGGCAAGTACAAACTCTCCGTCAACGACTTCCTCGTCAAAGCCGTCGCCATCGCCGCCGCCAAAGTCCCCGCCGCAAACTCCAGCTGGCGTGAAGAGCGTGGCCAAGTCGTGATCCGCCAACACAACACCGTCGACGTCTCCGTCGCCGTCGCCACACCAGTCGGACTGATGACGCCGATCGTCAAGAACGTCACGGGCAGCGGCTTGGAGAACATCAGCGCGGCGATCAAAGACCTCGGCGCGCGCGCGCGCGAGGGGAAGTTGAAGCCGGAAGAGTACCAGGGCGGCACCATCACCATCTCGAACATGGGCATGAACGACGCCATCGACAGGTTCACGGCCGTCATCAACCCGCCGCAAGCGACGATCGTGGCGGTCGGCGCCGTGAAGAAGGTCGCGGTGCCCAAGGAGGGCGAGGAGGAGGGTGTGGAGTGGGATGAGCAGGTGGTGTTGACGGGGAGCTTTGATCACAAGGTCGTGGATGGAGCGGTCGGGGGTGAGTTTATGAGGGAGTTGAAGAAGGTAGTCGAGAACCCGCTGGGGTTTGTGCTATAGGTTGAGTATGGTGGTGGTGGTGGTGATTCAGGGAGGATTGAAAGATGGCATAGGGCAATGGCGCATATACAGCGAGAGCGAGCGAGCGATGGGATCGTTTTTGTGGTCTGTCTGTGTGTTTGTGTGTGTGTGTAAGGGAGTGATAGCGCGCGAGAGAGAGAGAAAGAGAGAGAGAGAGAGAGACAGAGAGAGAGAGAGAGAGAGAAAGCGAGTGCGACTCCCTTCCTTCTGTGGTCTCCTTGATACACTTTTTCCCCCTTTCTCTCGCCCTTCCTGTCCAAGCAAGGCTGGAAAGGAAAGGGATCACGGCATCAGTGGCTAGCTAGCAGACCGTGTACGGAGTCACCAAAAAGCGCGAGCTTTGCTCGACCCCCTTTTCTCCCTCCCCGTCGGCCTCGACCCATCATCTATGTGTCGTCTCTCTTGTGTTCTCTCAACACAAAGTTCTCGCACCCAGTCGTGGGGTGAGTGGTCAAAGACCATGCCGCGATGGCACGTCATGCACCTTGTGCCAAAAGTGTATCGCCAAACGGGAGACACAGACGAAGACCGTCTCGTCAGACCATGGCTAGCGATCAGCGCAAAAGCAGGCGGAAAACCCTCTCTCGTTGCTATGCAAGTTTGCAGTCAGCGGGAGAAGGGAACTTGGGATCTGAAACTTCGTCACTTACTACCAGCAAGCATAGAGTGACTGGCCTGGACACTGTAGGTACCGCCAATTGATCATCAGTTCGTCAAGCCTGTCGGTCGGAGGGGGGGTTTGCATTGACGGACTTTAGTTAAACATCTCTGTTCGCACACAAAGCTGTCATTTTCCACGCAATTGCCCGAGCTCTGTAATAAACCCGTCAGTCCAAACGTCGAAGCGGCGGGTCAGGGCCACAAGCAGATAGGTGCACGTGCTGACATACTGTCTCGTTCGTTATGTATCCGCCTAGCTTTGGGTTGGTGCAGTCCACCGAGTCGTAACCACAGCCATAGCACGGATCAGTGGCGCTGTTTTGGCCTCGAATGGCCAGGATGAAGGTACACAGCGTCAGGGTGCAGAACTGTCTCATGACGATGGCGGGCCGTGTTGCTTGGGCAGCGAAAGATGTTGTTGCGCAGGGAAGGAAGAAACGTGCAGGAGGAAGAGGGGCCGGTACTCGTCTCTTCTACTGATGGAAACTACTGGCGACGCCAGGTGGCCTGCGGACATGTTGACGATCTCTCGGCCAGATGGCAGAGCGACCTTGGCCAGCATGCTAGACAAAGCTGGGTTCCATTTCGATAGCTGGCCCGGAGATTCGCCTTGTCATTGATTGCAGGTCGGCTGCAACTCAGCCGCAGCGAAGGTAGATGTCGTGCATGCCATGACTTGCATGGCGAATCTGCACCACGCCCTACCGGGTGAAGGCCTGCGCGTCCGGACCATGTATCCTGGGTAAAGCGCTTACAGCCCAGGCCGCCAAGCTATAGGTACCTTGCCACTCTGCACGTTCAGCGCAGTCTCGGGCAATAATGATGTGTCTTGTCTCGCACATGCCATTACTCAAGCCGACAGAATGCGCGCCCGCGTTACTTGCGGAGCAGACCGGGAGAAAAATAGGGTCACAAATGCACCCGTTCGATAATGCCAATCAGTAGTATGCGGCGTCTGACCTGCGATAGGTGGTGCGATCGAGTCGGGAAGGGATGGTCTACTCCTTGTGAATACAAACAAGCATGATCCGTACAGGGCTGCTCGCCGATGGAAGCACAAGATCGTGGCACAATATATGCAAGCCGGGCTGTCGGAGAAGAGCCTCCCGGCCTAGGACGCAGACTGGACATGGAGCAAACCGGCAACCAAGCATACCCAGGTCTCAAGTGCTGGGCGGAAAAAGGGCCTTTTCGGTTTGTCGCCATTGTGAAACCTTTCGGTGGATTATCAGTCGTGACGGCGCGCCTGGACTGGGCCTCGCTCGATCATAGAAATCTACCGTTTTGCAGCGGAAATGTTGGTGTCCGCGATGTTGCTCTAGAGTAGTGAAATAGGACACTGCCGCCGCGTCATCGACGTTATGCCAATATACAATACGGGCACCGCTGATCTCCGCTACCTGGCTGTTGTCGCGCATCGTAGATACAATGGCTGCTCCATTACTGCAAGCAGCAGCGAGCCCATCCACCGCCCAATGAGGCTCCGCTGCACCGCCTTGCATGCCCCGTGCCTACCAAGTCGCCCACAAGCCTGATGTGCCCAGTCCTGCAGGTATCTTCCAGGTCGAGCGCCAGGCGTGTCGTTTGAATATCCTGCCGGGCCATCTTCGCCGTCAAAGATGCATTTGTACGGCAGCGATGCGTCAATGCCGTTCAGTGCACATGCTGCCACAGCAGTATCGACATGGACCATCTACAACGACGGCAGCCATTCAATGTTGAAAGAGCATCAGGTTCCAGGCGTCGCTGATCGGGGTCCACTTTGGTTCTCGGCGATTTACCCCACATCTTCACATGCCGACTCCATCTTTGAAGATGATTCCGCGTCTGACATCTCTTCTGACCTCAAGGAAACATTCCATCTTCTCTCACTTCCCTTCTACGCGCCCCCGCGCGCGCTATCTCCTCTTCAATGCTCCTGTTGTGCTTCCATACTTCCTAATCATGCCCACACTCGCCTCCACACTTAGCTTCCCATTCGTATTACTGCTCAGCGTCCCTCTAGCATTGTTCGCGGTCTGGACGACGACGCTGGCGTTAATCATCCTAGCAGTCCGCGTCTCAGTTGTATATGCCGAGCTCTTCGCCGCGCTGCTCCAGACATATCTCCTCCCATCCACCCTGCCCAAAAGCAAAAGCATAAGCAGCAGTTCTTCTACACCCGTAGCCCGCAACTCCCCTCCATCGCCGGCTTCGACGCGCTCCTCCCGAAGCAGCTCCCTCGGCTCCGGAGTCCTTCGTCGCGCATCGACGCTCCAGCACCGGAAGAGTCAATCCACCGCCACCCTCGTCAACAGCACCATCCGCGACTACGAAGGCGTTGGCGGCTGGCGCGTCCAAGGCGAAGACGAGGAAGAAGCACTCTGGATGGGCATGAATTCCCGGCTGCAACTCCCTGCTTCTCGCTCGCAAAGTCATCGGAGGAGCGGGAGCTGGATTGTGGGGCTTGCGAGCGGGCAGGTGAGCCCGGAGTTGGCGAGGACGCCGAGAGTGAAGACGCCGGTGAGAGGAGTGTGGGATGAGATGGGCAATCCAGAGAGCTATTTCTTGGGAGAAAAAGCGAATGGAGGGAGTAGAAGGGTGAGCTTTTCGTTTGAGGATGGAAAGGCGAGGAGCTGGGCGGGGAGTCTGGTGAGCTTGTGTGGGGTTGGAGATGGAGATGGAGGAGGAGCGGCAGGAGGGGGCGTGAAGGTGGTGCAGAGATATGGGTACGCAGGGTGAGAGGGAGGATCGAAGTCGGTTTTGAGGTCGTGGTACTTCTGTCACCGCTTTTCGGACGATGTCTATGAAACGCCTGATCGCCGAACTCGCTTGTCGCCGGCACATCTGCCACTTGCATCACTTCGCCAGCCATGGCCGAACACACAACCAAAATCGCAACGTCTCCACAGCACAATCCATCGTCGCAGTGAGCCCCCATCTACGACTCCAACCACTCCCTTAGTCTCACCAACTTCTCGGACCCCGCAAAATGGATCCTCCCCTTTCCCCCCTCCCGATTCTTGACCTCATACGCCACCGTCACATGCACCTTGGCCCGATTGTTCCTCCACTTCGCATTCGGCACAGCAAAGTCGCGGCTGCGGAACTCCTCGCGCACATCCGTGCTATAAGTATCGTCGAGTTCCTCATACGGGACCACGAAGCCGCGACCTGTCTCGGCGTACTCCATCATGACGACGAGTTCGGGCTTCTTATGCTGCGTCGAAGCGACTGGCTCCGGGCTGGAGTCATCTGCGATTGTTGTGGTCTCGGAGGCGATCTCGGATGTCGAATCGGGTGCGCTGCTGCTAGTGCGGCAGATCAGCTCGTCGAGGTAGGCTAACGTTTTGGATTTGGGCGATGGCTTGCGCTTGCCGGTGGATTTTGGTGGTTGGTGTGTCAATGCCTGTAGGAGCGGCAGGCCCTGAGTGTTGATTCCGTTGAGTGTCATAGTGTTTTTGAATGTGGTATTGCTTGTTGAGGTCAAGTGGGATTGTCTTGGTTTTGGAAAGCTGGCAGGTCGTCCATGCAGTTTGAAGCCAATGTTGAGTATGTAAACAAAAGTCGGATGTGCAAGGGAAGGTTTCAAATGAGAGCTCGAGAAGTCTTGCGAACGTGAAGTGGGTTTCATCTCCGTGATGACCCACCAGCCCGGTGTGAAAGTCGCGGCCTGGAGGTATAAATGTGAACGTCGAACAAGTTCACTTTGATTAGGAACTCGTGTGTGCATGGGCCCCTCGTTCCGTAACCATCAACATTCCTTCGAGTCGCTTGGCACGAAGAGATTGAGCTTCTGTTACACGAGTCGGTGGAGCGGGCATGCTGTACGCAGTGCATCAGCCGTCAAATGACTGTGACCGCCACGCCAGGACTTACTCAGTCGTATATTAGATGTATCCGACGCCAAACAATCAGAGCTTCGCCTTTTGGCATGCGCACGAAGCATTGATGGGCACGTCTACGAAAGCAAGTACTTCATTCAGCTGCTTTCGGGCCTCAGCCAGCGGCACTGATCGATCCTTTCCAGCGAGATCCGGTAATCGTTGCAAGCACTCGCAATAACCGTGCAAAGCCCACACGTTTTTGGGATGCTGCACTGCCCTTGGCAGCGAGTCGTTGTAGCCCAAGTCGCTGGAGTACGCATGGAAAGCTCTAGATATCAGGTCTCGATATTTCGGTGCTTTTGGCTCAATGGTATCTGCGTGCTCTAGGAGCAGGGCACCGTAAGCATGTCGTGGTGGCTGCATCCAGCCCCAGGGCTCTTCGTAGTGGAGGTGGTCGCTCCGCTCGATTGCAAGCTCGAAATGTCGAAAGCTCTGTTCAATTGCTCCCTTGCGGAAGGCCAGTTCAGCCTCAAGCATCGCATTTGCTACGGCGAGGATATTTTGACAGGTGTTGTTGAACAGTCGTCGCTTTTTGGGAATTCGTTGCTTTGCAGTTCTGAACTCGACTCTGGACTTTTCAGCTTTTTCTAGCTTCATGGTGTTGGCATAGGCGATGCCTTGGGCGTAGTGAATTATAGCCGTGGTCATGCAGTACGTCGGCTGATCATCTGGCAATGGCGTTGCAATGATGTCCTGCCACATTCCGAATCGTACCATGACGTGAGTGCGGACGGAAAATAAGCCTTCCAGAAACCCAGCCATCGCTGGCTGTGCCTTCAATAGCTCTGGAGTCAGCGACTTTTCCATCTGGAACGTCGTCTCCAGCGCGATTTTCTTCTGTCCAGCAAACATGGCAGCATAGATTTTGAAATGGTAGTCATGAGATCTGTACAAAGTGTAGAAGTTTTGCGCTCCAGCCACAGCAAGATACTTTTCATCCGCGATGATAGCAGCGCTGTTCCACTTGATGGCATTTTGCCAATCGCCACAGAGAAGATCAAGGTGCGTTGGCATGTGTTGCAGGTGGCCTGAATCTGGCACCAAACCTCGTAGCCGATTGGCGACAGGCAGTGCAGCTTCCGGAGTGTTGGACATCTCCATCAGATGCGTGTACAGATGAAGCAGACCGGGATGATCATTGCCTCCTGGGATGTTGATGGCAGCTTCGAGTACGGCCTTGATCTCTAGTGTATAAGCACCAGGAGCCGGGTTGCCAGTCTTCAGATCGTACAGTTGCCATGGGCTCAAGTTCATCAGCGCTTCAGCATAGACCGTAGCGACATCGGCATCTGTTTTGAAGTGTTCGTACACCTTCAACATCGATCTCGCGTATTGCTCGTTCCACGCACCACACACTTTCGCATCTTTCTCGTGTTCCACGGGATACCGGAATATTAGCGCATCGATCAAAGCCTTTTCTACCAGTGAGACATTTGAGGCGAGTGTCCGAGCATTCGACGCTGCTTGATGAGTCCGAGCAACGGTCAGATCAAGCTCGTCAGGCGTAAAGATCTCCCATGGTTTGTTGTAGTTGGGACCGAGCGAGAATGCAAGTCCCCACCAAGCCATAGCGCAACGATTGTCTGCTGCAATAGCACGCTCGAAGCAAGCTGAAGCTTCCTCGTGGTGGAAACCATATGACCAGACGAGACCGCGGTCGAACCATTTCTTGGCTTCCGCGCTCTCAGTGGTGATCGGTCGGCAGTACGTGCCGAGATCGTAATACTCTTCCGTCGCCATCGTTAACCACTCGGCAGTCCAACTGCGGCCTTACACATTGGCGCTTTTGCCCCTCGCAATGACCTGAATGTCCGATCCGATGCGTTACCGAATGACGAAATGGACTAATGGGTTCTGCGGTTGTCTGCTTGATGTTGGTCTTGGTCCTTGACGGAGCGCGACTGCTTGACTAGTTGAGAGACGTGCAGTCGAGCAGACCTAGTATGAAGCTGGCATGCTTTGGATATTTGTGTGGTCAATCTGCAGCCAAATTAGCGAACGAGTATTCCGGCCGTGACACCACTTCACGCACCAATAGTCGTGCTGGATCTGGCCTTTGTCCAGAGTGATGAGTTACTCAGGCTCTTTCAGCCCATCAGGTCCAATGTGCGTTACTTAAGATGGCACCGTGCTTGCTTGTGCTACCGAGCACGGTACGCCGCGTCTGTTGACCTGCTTTCGGGTTGATCCCGGGGCGAGAGAACACCAAAAAGGTCCGCTACAGAACGCTCTGCTACTCTGTAGTGCTCTGTCGAACAGAGCAACAGAGCAGGATAGAGCACTAGAGAATCTCCTATGTATTTAGGAACGTTAAGATGTCCTTATAGCTTTAATGCATTTGACTTATATTACATACTTACTAATTAGAATTACCTTTGTACTAATCATTCTGTCTTAGCTCCTACTTATGTTAGCACTCTCTAAAGAAGCCTTGGCTTACACGTGATAAGAAGTTACCTAATAACCTGTTACAAGTAACTATAACATTAAAGAGCTACTAAATATCCTTAGTTATTATATAGAGTCTAGTAGGTATAGTTAGTAGTAGAGTGTCATAAGTGTTAGGAGTACTATAAGTTATAGGGTTATAAGTGTCCTGAAGTGCTATGAGTTATAGCATAGTTATAGGAGAAAGGATCTGTCATGTAAGGACAGATACCTAGATCTATAGGATTAGTCTACAGATCTATAGGCCTACATAGGAGAAAGGATCTATCATGTAAGAATAGACCCTAGGATCTGTAGGGTTAGTCTACAGATCTATAGACATAGGTCTAACATTTCTGTTAATAGATCTAACAGAGCTGCCCTGTCTCTCTAGTATATAGGGATAGCTTTAGGACAGGCAATTAGGAGCTTTATGCTTAATTTAATCTTCTCTTCTAAGGGGGATAGTTAGTTACTAGGTTAATTGCCTTTGTCAATATTCTTTACTACTCTGCGAGTCTAATACCTAATCCCCTTCCTGCTATTAGTACCTACTATTCTAACACTATGAGTACTACTCCTAAGGAAGTATTAGGGGACTTGTTAAGCACTTAACATATGCCCTATGTTAAGTAGTTCCTTAGCTGTTAGTTTAATCTCTAGTGATAATAGTTAACTGACACTATAAGAACAAGTTACTACTATACCTTAAATTACATAGTAGCTTGAATCTATTCATCTTAGTAAGATAGCTCTAGCGTCTGTCGCAGGTTTGACTACTAGAAACGGACATAGTAATAACAGCTTCAAGATAGGAAGCCCTATAGAGTTTACAGGACAACAATCTTAAGTAGAGATGTTTATCCTATAATGCTAGTTAGCATTTAACGTAGATACGGAATAGTTTATGACATATTATAAGCAAATGATGTATATTGTCTCTTACCTAAAAGGACTAGCGTTCGAGTTTATCTAGCCTTATCTGACATATTATCTAGATCACGTTAGTAGCGTCAAACCTAGGAAGACAATGACTTAGGAGATCCTTAACTTAGACAAGTCCTTGTTTAAGGCGTTACACGAAGCCTTTAGGCTTAGCAACGAATAACAGGAGGCCGAGAGGGCTCTCCTAGGAATCTAGCAGAAGGGTTCTGCTATTAAGTACTATGCGGACTTTTAGACCCTCTCTGCTTAAGTCGACTAGAATGATAATGCCTTAGCTGCTTAGTTCTATTAGAGACTAAAGGAGACAGTTAAAGACGAAATTGCCTAGGGAGATTAGCTAACGACATTCAAGGAAATAAGCGATCTTGCGATTAGGATCGATAATCGCATCTAGGAACAACAGCAGGAACGACAACATAGAAATTGTAGGCTAGCGCAGGCTAACTATAAGGTCTAACGATTAGCACTAAAATAGCGAAGCGATTATTATAGTCTCTAACTAATAGAGTTAGATGTAACTAAGGGACGCCTAAAGAGTAGACCCTAAGGAAAGCTACGAAAGAGCTCTCCTACCTAGAATGGTCTGAAGAAGCCATTTGACAAGAGTAACCTCGAGTGCTACAACTATAGAAAGAAAGGACACTTTGCCCGCAAGTGTTTTACAAAGAAATAGCGTTAGGAACTATAACGGACAGAACAGGCTCGCGCGACAACATCGGCACCTAAGTAAATAGCTGCTACTACTCGAGAACCAGACTATGCCTTACTTACTTAGACTATGTGCTATGACGACGATTGTCGAATTCACATAAGTGATAAAGATAGTTCTAGATAGTACCCTAGCTGTAACAAGGCATAATCAATCTACGCGCTAAGGGGTATACCTTCTAGTGTAATAGTCCTGAGGTAACAGGAGCTAGAAGAAGAAGAAGGTTTAGACAACAACTATGAGCTTGTTAAAGCCGTTATTCCCGATTCCGAGGAAGACAAGAGCATAGAGAGATAGGCTATGCCGCTACATGACATTAGACTCGATATCATCTGAATCATACAGAACTAGTAGGCTTAGGCTTACCTATAGATTAATAGAGCATAACATGTTAACTAGCTTGAATATGACGAACTAGCTGACTACATGCGACGACACCTAAGGAGACTACTAGTTATAGCTTACCCTTACTTGCATTAGAAGATTGTCTAAGAAATTGTACTGTTTAAGGTAGAGTTTACGCCCTAAGGAGGCTACTTTACCTACAAGGGTATTTAGGTTCTACAAGCGTTACGACTCTAGGTCGCCTATTTAAAAATAGACTACGCAAGAAACGCGTAGGAACAACGGGGCTAAGAGCAAGTACAACCGCTTAGGCCGGTTAGTAGTAACGCTTAAAGAAGAATGAACCGAGACTACACGATCCCTAAATTAGTCCGAGAAAACAGCTATTCGGAAAACGACAAGGTCCGCCGGAATTAGACCTACGGACAGACTAGACAGGGCTACAACAATGTGCCGCAGTTAGCGCAAGATACGCAGACAACCTCAGAGTATAGGTACACATTAACGAGACGCTAGCCTAGGCCTTAATAGATTCAGGATACACTAGAATCTTCATGACGCCTAAGTTTGCTAGGACAGCTAGGATAAGGCTATAGGCGAAAACGAATGCTTTCTCGCTATAAGCGATTAATAGAAAGCTAGTTATGTACAACTAAGGAATAGTTGACAAAGAGACTAAGACGATACCTCTACGGATAGGACGCTACTAAGAGATAGTCTAGTTCGACATCACGGAGTCACCTGGCTTAGATGTAGTGCTAGGGTTGCTATAGCTAAGAAACGCTAACCCCTACCTCGACTAGAAGAACAAGAGGATCTAGTTCCCGGAACTCTTAAGATTAATACCTCTACTTATAGTACATAACGTACTAGGCAAGATCGAAATATGTGCTATGACTTTAAGCAAGATAGTTGCCGCCATTAAGGATCTAGAATAGGAAGTGCATGTCCTATAGGTTAAAGTAACGTAGTCTGAAGTCGAAGTCGAGTTCACTGTTCCTAATGAATATAAGGAATTTGCTACCCTTTTCGAGGAAGAACCCGACTAAGAGGCTCTGCTAGAACACTAGGAGTAGGACTACAGGATACCCTTACTCCTAGGCAGAATACTGACAAAGTAACTAGTTTACCTATTATTAGCGGCGAAGCTAGAGATTCTCCGGAAATACCTAGAAGACAACTAATATAGATGTATGTGCTATATGATATGAAAATATCTCGCAGTGTAGCAGAGTAATCCGACCTTTTAGTAGGTACAAGACAGCGCTGCTTTCTGCTTATCGCAGAGGTAGCGCTAAGGGTGCTTATAACCCCCGACGCTCCTTAATTAGGGAAAGCATGTCCGAGCCTAACCCCGTAGGGGTACCGTAGGGTCAGCGACATAGGGGCGTCCTACGTCGACAACTGATCCTACTCAGACGACATACAAGCCAACGTATGTACGAAGGACCCCCTTGCCATATGTAGCAGGGTCACTGCATGCCAAGGGCGGCCATTAGAACCCATGCGGTTTAGATGGTCCCCTAGTATCAACCGTATTACTGCCCCTCCTCCTATGAGGATGTCCCTAGCCTCACTAAGTGACGCACGCGGAACATATAGGGTACGGGATGTAGCACGCTCACACCGCGCAAGGGTGAATAGGTAGATAGCCTATGTAACATGTGTCATGCGTACATCTTAACCCCTTCGTAGCGAGTACAGGGCGGAGGCTGCTAACTCAGGCGGGTTTTAATCCGTCACATGTTAGGCGGCTTCGTAACACCTTCGCTTTACATGCAGATTAAGATATCAGGAAACCACGAGTACGTACTTCGGCTAATCCTTGAAATTATAGGGCGAGCATGCGCGCTAGCCTCGCCAAGTAGCTTGGCTGTCCCTATTTAGTCGTGACCATGAAGAACGTGTCGCAGAACCTTGGGGTAGTAGGAAAGTACGCGGACACTCTGCGCGCGCTACTCGAAATGGCAGGAGCGCGCTCCTGGCGCGGGCCTCGCCACATTTCCATGCTAGTAGGCTAGCACGAGTGTAGTCGGCGCACATGCGTGACAGCCGCATTATCCGTTATTACATCATTCGGTCCCCTTGTAAGTTAACTAGAGGTAGGTACTCTGCGCATGTAGTTCGAGTCACTAGCTTAACGGTTGCGGTAGGCAACAGGGGGGCTGTCAGAGGGTATAAAAACCTCGTCGCTTCCTAAACTTTCCTGTTCTAAGACACTAACATCGACCTCTACTCCTACTTCGCTTAGCTTGCGCCTCCCCGTGTCTGCGGGTCTGTACTAGAGCTCCTTCTTCTTTAATCAATCAATCAAGATCAATTAACCTGTCTTAGCTATAATGGCTCATGTGCTATAGACTAAGTTCGACGCTACTCGCTCTACCTGCGATCGTCGCTCGTGTCGACGATGCCTCGACAACCTTAGTAGCCAAGCTACACACATCTCCCCTCCGCGTGTTAGTAAGGCATCCCCTACCCGCGAGGTATGCGTGACTTGTACTAACCGAAGCGTAGCCGAGATCTACGTTAGCGGATTTGATAAGGGCAGTGTCTACCGCAATTATGTCAACTATAATGGCAAGCATCAGAAATGCCAAGACCTCCCTGAAGAGGTATACGGCGAGTACAACTAGCTCTGCCGTAACATCGATGACTTCTAGAGTGCGCGCGACAAGGGGATTGCCGAAGGTACTCCGACTATGAACAGGCTACAGGCTAAGTACTACGAGGCACTCGCCTACCTGCTCGGCGCCCTCTCGTGCTTCACCGCGACTGCTAACTGTTCTCATAGCAGTGTTCGCTTCGACTCTCTACTAACAGGCGAAAACGTTTGTCTAGGTCTGATCGTAGACTTAGTCTAGAAGATCTTGAAGGTGCTAACTGTTAGGGTCGAGACCTTCGCTATAGTACGCATATAGTGCAGGTAACCTCCGAGTATGAAATGCTGACTTTTCCGCTAGGCTAACGTTAGCGTCGAGAAGTATCCGACTAGCTGTTAGCGTCAGCAACTCGGGGCCCTTGCCTCTATTAACGATGACTTCGAAACGCAGATGATCCGCAAGAAGGTTATCAAGCAATTCGCCGCTCCTGCCGCTAAGGCTACGCCCTAGCGCCGTACCGAGAGGCAGCCTGCCTCTAAGCCGGTCCTAAGGACTAAGCCGTAAGTTACTTACTCGAATCCTGTCGCGTGCGTACAGCTAACACATTGTAGCGCCGCCGCCTACGCCGCCTTGACGCTACTGTCTAAGAAGAAGAAGAGGGCCAGGGCCGAAATTGAGGTTAGCGACAAGGAAGCCGAGCCTTCCCCGCTTGCGACCCGCACTGCGTCTGTTAAGACGCTAAGGCACAAGCCTCTAGGCTAGATCTTTGAGGATGAGGAGGATGACGACGTTTAGGATACCTTCGGTCCTAACGTGATCCCTTCGCGCCGTAGTGTCACCATACCGGTTGCGCCTAAGGGAGACACCGAGTCCGATAATGTAGTCGATACTCGTGTCAAGAAGCGCAAGATAATCTCGAGGGCCGAGCGTGACAGCCGCAAGCGCGCTCGAGTCTCTTCGCCTTCTGATGCTAAGGATGAGGTAGTTGTCGCGACTAGGCGCGGTGAGGGTGTCGCTAGTTCTCCGGCTACTATAGGCTCTAAAGACGAGCTCCCTCGCAACCTACTAAAGAAGAAGATGCCGGCCTCTCTTCGTGGCGTTGCTACCCCCGTTACTCATGGTCGCTTCAGGGTGTTTAGTAGACCCCGTGCAGGTAGGCAGTCCCTAGCGGACTGTAACAAGAAAGACTCTCCTGCTTCGGGTTCGGTTAGGAAGCCCCTAACTAGTAGTCGCTAAGCATTAGCTACGAAGCTAATCCGAGCATGTCTCTTGTTCTTCTTAGGTTTATTCTAGGTGTGCCTTTAGGCATCAATGATGTATGAGTAGGGCGTTTGCTTCTCGTTGTTACTTCGCGCGTTATGCGCTACATACACGTGTCAAGAATTCTGCTCTAGAACTCTTATCTTCCTACGAATCGACCTTCTCAAGCCCTGCTTACACCTCCTCCGCTCTTCGAATTCACGAATAGCTTCTGGAGCGTTCTTGTAGTCTTCGGCCGGAACCTATTATGTGTACTTAGGTAGGTATCCTTTCTACTTCACTAGATAGTGCGTTGCGCCCTTGCGCCGCATACTGTCCTTAATACCCTCGACTTCCTACTCTTCGTTCTCTTCTGCTACTAGCATCGGGTCCGCGGGCTCTTCGCCCTCGCGCTATACCCATGGTTCGAGTAGAGATACGTAGAAGACGTCATGCACATGATACGACGATAGCAACAATAGCCAGTACGCCTGCGAGCCTATCGCGTCGCGTATCCGGAAGGGTCCGACGAACCTTAGCGTCATCTTCTTGCTTGGAAGTTTTAGCTTAAGATTCTTCGTTAATAGCAACACCTTCGTACTAACTGCGTACTACATCGGTTTAGCACAGGCGTTATTATGTTTAATCTGGGATTCTGAGGCCTTTTTCTAGTGTTCTATTAGCACCGAATGTACCTCGCGCATACGCCGCGCTGATTCCGCAGCGGCTAGCACCCTCTCCTTAGAAGACTCGTCCCGAGGCGGTTCTAGGTGTATTTCCGGATCAAAGCCATAAAGAATCTGAAATGGCGACATGCGCATAGTAGCATGCACGCTGTTATTGACTACAAATTCCGCCATAGGAATTGCGTCGGCCTAGGCATCCTGGTTCTTAGCGTAGTAGCACTAGAGGTACTACTTAAGAGTCTAGTTCATACGTTTAGTCTGACCATTAGTCTGTAGATAGAATGCTGTACTTAGGCGGTACTTGACACGCGCTTCAAACACAAATTCTTGCTAGTATTTACTAGTAAAGACAGAACCTCGATCTAATAGGATACTTCGGGGGACACTAAAGCGCCATATGACTTCGTCGCGAAGTAGCCGCGCAAGCTCGCCGCTTGTGCACCTTTTTGTACATAGGATGAAGACATTCATCTTCGAGTATTAGTCGACTACTATAAGGACAGCATCAACCACATCGCCCTTCTACTTTGCTAGCGGCAAATCGGTAATGAAATCCATAGTCAAGTCTTGCCATAGCCTCTCTAGTAGTAGGAGCGCCTAAGTATCGCCATAGGGGCGATGGCGCCGAGATTTGCTAATCTGGCACGTCTAGCAGGATTTGACATAGTCAGAGACATCCTGTTCTAGCGTAGGCTACTAGTATTTTCGTCCGAGAAGTGCGTTCGTCTTCTCTACGCCAAAATGGCCCGCGAGTTCATCGTCATGATGAATACAGAGGAGCTGCGAACAGAGTGCGCGGTTAGCGGGTACGTAGAGCCTATTATCAAAGTACTACAAGTCGCCTGACTTAGTCTAGTACTTCGGACCGCCTGCAGTGTCCTAGAGGGCTACACCCTCATTAATCAACTCTAGTTCTCGCTCTTGCAACCGCTGAATAAGTCTCGAGACTTCTTTAAAGGGTTCTTTAGACATCGCATGCTTACCGCATGTAAGCTAGTTGACTACCGCACGGATCGAGCTAGACATAGTCGCCATAACTGCCAGATAGGAGGGTTCGTCACTAGCGGAGGCTATGAGGCCCTATTAGACCCGCAGTCAACCTACAAGAGGAGCTAACGACGGATCGCCGCCCTAAACTGCAAGCTTCGTTTACAGCGTAGGGAGAAGCTGTTAGTTACCCTCTTCCCTAGTGTCGTAGTCCGGTCGTCGCGAAGGACTGTCGGCCGGATTCGTCTTTCCGGAACGATGCTAGATAACGAAGTCAAAGCTAGCAAGGAAAGTCGCCTACCTTGCTTGCTAACTACTTAGCTGCTTCACGCCCATGAAGCCGCGAAGGTTGTTATAGTCGGTAAGTACCTTAATAGGGTACGCCGCGCCTTCGAGGTAGTGTCAGTACTCCTTGAAGCTGTTAACAATAGCTAAAAGCTCTTGGTTATGAGTCTCGTAGTTAAGCTTAGCGCCCTACATCTTCCGCGACTAGAAGGCAATCGGGTACTATTGCGTACTACCTTCGTGCGACTAGAGCTGCGATATAATTGCGGCTATTGCGAATTTTGAAGCATCGGTCTCTATCCGGATCTTCGCAGCGAGGTCAAAGTGCCGAAGTATAGGCGCAGTTTAAAAAGCTGCTTTAAGTTCAGAGAAGGCCTTGCTCTAAGCCTCCTCCTAAGGCACTTTCCCTGGCTTTTTTCCTCGAACCGCGCCCTTTACGAGGGCCGTAAGGGGAGCCACGATCTTCGAGTAAGATCGTATGAATCTGCGGTAGAAGTTAGTGAATCCTAGGAATACCTGCACTTCTCGGAGAGTAGTCGGCCGCGGCTACTCCGCGATTACGGACACCCTTTAGTTATCTATGATGACTCCTTCCGTAGAGACGATGTATCCGAGAAACTCAATCCTATCCGTCAGGAATGAGCACTTCTTTAGGTTCGCGTAGAGAGCGAACTTGCGGAGCCGTTCGAGCACTATACTTAGATGCCGCATATGCTCCTCCTTCGAGTTAGAATAGACTAGTATATCGTCTAAATACACTACGCAGCAGGTGTCAACGAGGCCGGCTAGGGCCTAGTTGATATACGCTTAGAACGTCGCTAGTGCGTTAGTCAAGCTAAATGGCATCACTATATACTCGAAGTGTCCGTACTACGTTCGGAATGTAGTCTTCTACTCGTCGCCCTTTCGGATCGGTATCTAGTAGTAGGCGTCCTTCAAGTCGATAGACAAGAAGATGGCGGCGCGACTAAGGCAGTCAAGCGTCTCGCTAATAAGTAGTAGGGGGCAGCGGTTCTTCTAGGTTACTGCGTTAAGGCCCCTATAGTTAACGTATAGGCGGAGCGTGTTGTCCTTCTTCAGGACGAACATAACTAACGCTCTAGCCTCGCTGTCGCTTTGTCGGATCCACGCGTTCCTTTGCGCCTTGTAGAGGTAGTCTCGAAGTGTTTCAAGCTGCGATTCCGACATAGGGTATAGAGGTTAATGCGGAGGATTGTAACCCTCCTTAAGGTTAATCGCATGTTCCGCGTCTAGGGCCCGGGCATAGGCCGTAGCCTCTACGTCGAAAATATCGGCGTATTCCTCTAACTCAGGCGGAAGGGTAACGTTTTCCTTGACGTTCTGTATGCGGACCGCATACACGCATTAGACCTTCTTCATGTCCTTGTAGAAGCTGTGTGCGTCACGCATCCGCACCGCAGGAACTTCGCCTATAGAGCCGTAGAACTAGTTGTCAGTAGCTCCATTAACAACGACTCCCTGCTTGTAGCGCTAAGGGCGGCCGAGCAGGAGCTCCTTATCAGGAACGTCTTCGGCGTAGAAGACTTCGTTAGTCTCGCGCACTTCTCCTGAGGAGTCCGCGAGTTAGAGGCGCACGTTATATGCGCCTCGAGCCGCTGCGCCTTCGCCCCGAAAAGACTTCATGGTAGGCAGCAGGGCTCCTAGGATCGGCTTTAAACCGAGCCGTACGATTACCCTCTAGGGTATCACGTTAACCTCCGCAAGGTCATCTAACATACAGTCTACTAGCTCGAGCGAGCCATTAACTCGGACCGCGCCGGATAGGCGCCAGGCAGGCCACGAGTCTACACTATTAGTAACGGACAGCTTAGATACCCGTAGTAGCCATTCGGTTGTCTCGGGCTTGTCCTTCTTTCGCCTCCCCTCTAGGGAGGTTTCGGACACCTTGCTTACCTTCTTCCTATCGCTTCGTTTAGGACAGCGAGCCGCCTAGTAGTCCCTCGCTCCACAGATGTAGCAGTTACTCGGAGGCTTCTCGCTACCGTCTTTTGGCTCGGAGGGCTTGCTCCTCCAGAATGAACTACCGCGTTAGACGTGACCCCTAGGGCGCTTGTAATAGCGGCCCTTTAGTAGGTCCTCGGGGCTTAGACGCTTATTGTCCTTACTACCCGATTTTCTATTTCGCTTCAAGGTGATTTCCATACGTGTCGCAAGGGACACGAGGTCTTGCCGAGTTGTCGGAAGTTCATGAAAAGTCATGATTATGTTCCGAAGATTGTCATCGAGTTTGACGAGCAAGTGCCGCACGCATTACGTCTCGGTATAGGGTAGCATCTGTCCCTCGAGCGTGGCGAGATAGGTAGCGAAGCTAGAGGTTGTTTGTCCCTTCCCCTGCTTAGCCTTCTCGTACTCGACAGACATAGTAAGGGCGCGATTCCCTAGATCCTCGACCTAGTTAACACAGAACTAGCGAAAGTCCGCCTACGTATACGTTCTGTCATGGACCCGCATAAGGTCATACTACTTATGCTAATTGTTGCGAGGTTCCTTATCCTCTTCGAGCTACATCACACTAAAGGCAACTCGTTCGCCCTCTGTAGAATATCCGCGTAGGTTAAGCACGAAAACTGCCTTACACGCCTACAAGAAAGTTCGAGCCTCCTTCAAGGTGTCTCCCTTAAACGGCTTCGGGTTGCGTGCGTTACGACTACCTCCTAGTTAGCCTACTATGGCCCCGAATTCAGGCACCAAGTTCGCGGGCACACGCGGAGGGTCTGCGCCTCCTAGTAAGTTGTCTTCGCGGGTCCCTAGCGTGAAATCTCGCTAGATTTCTTCGTCCGCTAGTTCGTTAGTACCGCTCATGGCGACGTCTTCGTCGTCCTCGCCGTTGTCGCTACTAGGAGCGGTGCGGCTCTAGCTCTAGTTCGCAAGGCGGTTCGCGACCTAATCGACAATCATGGCTACGAGGGCCAGGTCGATAGTCGGGGTTAGCTGCGGTCCCTGTGCGGGGGGTCTATTGCCTAGTCCGCCGCGTAATTGTCCTCTAGCGGAACCGTCGCTTAATGCAGTGTCGCTCGCAGCGGTTACTTCTGCGGGCTAGTTACTCAGGCTAGCTTCGCCATCGCGGGCGCTCAGGATGGCGCTCGCTACGCGTTAGTTACAAGTTCGTAGTGCTCTAGACATATTGTAGTATTCTCTGCTAGACTGCAAAGCAGGGGGGAGAAAGCAGAACTGATATAGATGTATGTGCTATATGATATGAAAATATCTCGCAGTGTGGCAGAGTAATCCGACCTTTTAGTAGGTACAAGACAGCGCTGCTTTCTGCTTATCGTAGAGGTAGCGCTAAGGGTGCTTATAACCCCTGACGCTCCTTAATTAGGGAAAGCATGTCCGAGCCTAACCCCGTAGGGGTACCATAGGGTCAGCGACGTGGGGGCGTCCTACGTCGACAACTGATCCTACTCGGACGACATACAAGCCAACGTATGTACGAAGGACCCCCTTGCCATATGTAGCAGGGTCACTACATGCTAAGGGTGGCTATTAGAACCCATGCGGTTTAGATGGTCCCCTAGTATCAACCGTATTAACAACCTCTAGAAGGGCTTCATCCGTAAGTCGTAGTTACTAGCAGGGTATCTAATCCTGTTTGTCCCTAAGGGGGAAGATAACTAGCGACTTGACGTAGACTATTATAGATTAAACAACATCACGATAAAGAACAGTTATCCGCTTCCTTTACTCTTAGAGTTACAGGATCGCCTATAAGGAGCGATATAGTTTTCGAAGTTCAATATACTAGGAGTATATAACCGAATTTGAATTAAGGAAGGCGAAGAATAGAAGACTACGTTCCGAACTAGGTTTAGACACTACGAGTATATAGTCATGCTATTTAGGTTAACAAACGCCTAGCTACGTAGCAGGCATTTATTAACAACGTGCTATAAGAGTACCTCGACATCTTCGTGGTTATATACTTAGATGACATCCTTGTCTACTTACAAACGATCGAGGAACATAGGACTTACGTATGTAAGGTACTTCAGAAACTCTAGGATTATAGTCTAAAGGTTAAGCCTTAGAAGAGCAAGTTTCATAAGCAAGAAGTCTATTTCCTCGGCTACGTAGTAGCCTAGAACGGAATCAAGATAGATACTAAGAAGGTTAAAGTTGTAAAAGAGTAGCCTACGCTAACTAATGTCAAGGAAGTATAGTCCTTCCTTAGGTTTGCTAACTTCTACTAAAGGTTTATTGCGAACTATTCAAGGATTATAGCACTACTTACAACCCTTACTACAAAGGATACACTATTTGTGTAGGACGACGCCTAACGGAATGCCTTCGAGGAACTTAAGTAACGATTCATAGATTAGCTAATCTTGCTTATATTCGACCCTAAGAAGCCTATCACGGTCGAAACAGATGCCTCCGACATAGCACTTAGGGCATACTTAAGTCAACTAGGACCGAGTAGACGACTACAGCTAGTTGCCTATTACTCGAGGAAGCTGTCTAGACCTGAACTTCATTACAACGTCTATGACAAAGAACTTCTAGCCATAGTAGACGCCTACAAGGCGTAGCAAGTCTACTTAGAAGGTTCTAAGTACTAGGTTATAGTCTACACTAACTATAAGAACTTGCGATACTTTACTACAACAAAGGAGTTAAACTAACAACAAGTCTGATAGAGTAAGGAACTCTCTAGTTTTAACTGTAAGATCGTCTATTATAAGGGATCTAATAATGTACGCGCTAATGTACTTAGCCGCTAGACTGATTATATAAAGGGCGTGAAATAGGAGAAACATGCTATTCTCTAGGAAAATGGCGATAGCACGCTTGGAGTCAACTAACTCGCGGCCATAGCTATCACATAGACTAGCGAATTCTAGGACGACCTAAAGAACGCACTAGTCTACGACCTAACTGTACTCGCTGTCCGCAAAGACATTAATAGACAGGAAGGCTAGGAAGACGAAGACAGAGTACTTCTCTTCTAAGGATTAGTATACATGCTAACATCCTTACGTTTAGAGCTACTACGCCTCTGTCATAGGTGTCAGGAGTACTGTCTAGAGTACTATAGGATACAGGATCGTGAGGGTCCTAAGTGCTATGAGTCATAGTACTGTCATAGGAGTACTATGAGTCATAGGCATAGTTATAGGAGAAAGGATCTGTTACGTGAGGACAGATCCCTAGATCTGTAGGGTTAGTCTACAGATCTATAGGCCTGTAAGGAAGAAGGGATCTGTCATGGGATGATAGACCCTTAAATCTGTAGGGTTAGTCTATAGATCTACAGACACGGATCTGTCAGGTCTGTCGACAGATCTAACAGAGCTGCTCTGTCTCTCTAGTATATAGGGCTAGCTTTAGGACAGGCAGTTAGGAGCTTCATGCTTAATTCTTAATTCCCTTTCCCTAGGGGATAGTTAGTTACAAGGTTAACTACTATTGTCGATATTCTTTATAGCTCTGCGAGTCTAACACCTAGTTACCTTCCTGCTATTGGCACCTACCCTTATAACATTTTAAGCACCACTTCTAAGGAAGCATCAGGAGACTCGTCGAGCGCTTAACATACGCCTATGTTAAGTAGTTCTTCAACTGTTAGTTTAAGTTCTAGCGACAGTTAACTAACACTACAAGAACAAGTTGCCGCTATACCTCAAATCACGTAGTAGCTCGAATCCATTCACCTTAGCGAGATGGCTCTAGCATCCGTCGCAGGTTTAACTACTAGGAATAGACACGGCAACAACGGCTTTAAGATAGGAAGCCCTACAGAGTTCACAGGACAACGATCTCAGGTCGAGATGTTTATCCTACAATGCTAGTTAGCATTTAACGTGGATATGGAACAGTTTACAACACATTATAAGCGAATGATGTACATTGTCTCTTACCTGAAGGGACCGGCGTTCGAGTTTATCTAGCCTCATCTAACAGATTATCTGGATCACGTTAGTAGCGCTAAAGCTAGGAAGACGACGACTAGGGAGATTCTTAACTTAGACAAGTCTTTGTTTAAGGCATTACGCGAAGCGTTTAGGCTTAGTAATAAGCAACAAGAGGCCGAGAGAGCTCTCCTAGGAATCTAGCAGAAGGGTTCCGCTACTAAGTACCGCGCGGACTTTTAGACCCTCTCTGCTCGAGTCGACTAGAATGATAACGCTTTAGCTGCTTAGTTCTACTAGGGACTAAAGGAGACGGTTAAAGACGAAATTGCCCGAGGAGATCGGCTAACGACATTCAAGGAAATGAGCGATCTCGCGATTAGAATCGATAATCGCATCTAGGAACGACAGCAAGAACGACAACATAGAAATCGCAAGCTGGCGCAGGCTAACCATAAGGTCTAACGATTGGCACCGAAATGGCGAAGCGATTACTACGGTCTCTAACCTATGGAGTTAGATGCGACTAAGGGGCGTCCTAGGAATAGACCCCGAGGAAAGCCGCGGAAGGGCTCTCCTCCCTAGAATGGTCTGAAGAAGCCATTCGACAAGAGTAATCTCGAGTGCTACTACTATAGAAAGAAAGGACACTTTGCCCGCGAATGTTTTGCTAAGAAGCAACGACAAGAGCTGCCTAGGATAGAGCAGGCTCGCGTAACAACGACGGCACCTAAGCAAAAGGCCGCCGCTACTCGAGAACTAGACTATGCCCTACTTACTTAGACTGCGTGCTACAACGACGATTGTCGAATTCACATGAGTGATAAAGATAGTTCCGGATAGTACCCTAGCCGAAACAAGGCGTAGTTGATCTGTGCGCTAAGGGGTACACCTTCTAGTGTAATAGTCCTGAGGCAACAGGAACTAGAAGAAGAAGAAGAGGGTTTAGACGACAACTACGAGCTTGTCGAAGCTGTCATTCCTGATTCCGAGGAAGACGAGAGCATAGAGCGATAGGCCATGCTGCCGCATGACATCAGACTCGACATTATCCGAATCATATAGAACTAATAGGCTTAGGCTTGCCCATGGATTAATGGAGTATAACACGTCGACTAGCTTTAGTATGACAAACTAGCCGACTATATGCGACGACACCTAAGGAGACTACTAGTCGTAGCTTAACCTCACGCGCATCAGAAAGTTGTCTAAGAAATTGTACCGTTCGGGGTAGAGTTCACGCCCTAGGGAGGCTACCTAACCTATAAAGGTATTCAGATTCCACGAGCGCTACGACTCTAAGTCTATCATTTAAAGATAGAGTACGCAAGGAACGCGTAGGAACAGCGAGGCCAAGAACGAGAACGATCTCTTAGGCCAGAAAACGGTAACGCTTAGAGAAGAAGCCGAGACTACATGATCCCTAAACTAGTCTGTGAAGACAGTTATTTAGGAAACGACGAGGTCCGCTAGAATTAGACCTACGGACAGACTAGACAGGGCTGTAACGATATGCCGCGATTGGCGCCAGATACGCAAACAACCTTAGAGTATAGGTGCACATTAACAAGACACTAGCTAGGGCCTTAATAGATTCAGGATGTACTAGAATCTTCATGACGCCTAAGTTCGCCAGGACAGCTAGGATAAAGCTACAGGCGAAGACGAATGCTTTCTCGCTACAAGCAATTAATGGAAAGCCGGTTACGTACAACTAAGGAGTAGTTGACGAAGAGACCGAGATAATGCCTCTGCGGATAGGACGCTACTAAGAGATGCTCTAGTTCGACATCATGGAGTTACTAGGCTCAGATGTAGTACTAGGGTTACTATAGCTAAGAAACGCTAACCCCTATATCGACTAGAAGAATGAGAGGATCTAGTTCCCGGAACTCTCAAGATCGATACCTCTACCTATAGTGCACGACGTACTAGGCAAGATCGAAATATGTGCTATAACTTCAAGCGAGATAGTAGCCGCTATCAAGGATCCAGAATAGGAAGTGTACGTCCTATAGGTTAAAGCAACGTAATCGGAAGTCAAGGTCGAATTCATAGTTCCTAATAAGTATAAAGAGTTCGCTACTCTTTTCGAGGAAGAACCCGACTAAGAAGCTCTGCCAGAACACTAGGAGTAGGACCACGGGATACCCTTACTCCCTAGCAAGACACTAACGAAGCAATTAGTTCGCCTGTTATTAGCGGCGAAACTAGAGATTCTCCGGAAATACCTAGAAGACAACCTCCGGAAAGGCTTCATCCGTAAGTCGTAGTCCCTAGCCAGATATCCGATCCTGTTTGTGCCTAAGGGGGAAGATAACTAGCGACTCTGCGTAGATTATTGTAGATTAAATGACATCACGATAAAGAATAGTTATCCGCTTCCTTTGCTCTCGGAATTGCAGGACCGCCTGCAAGGAGCAATGTAGTTCTCAAAGTTTGACATACCTAGAGCGTATAATCGAATTCGAATTAAGGAAGGCAAAGAATAGAAGACTACGTTCCGAACTAGGTTCGGACACTACAAGTACATAGTCATGCTATTTAGGTTAACAAACGCCCTAGCTACATAGCAGGCATTTATTAACAACATGCTACGAGAGTACCTTAACGTCTTTGTAGTTATATATCTAGACGACATCCTCGTCTATTCCTAGACGATCGAAGAGCATAGGACTCATATGTGCAAGGTACTTCAGAAACTCTAGGGTTACTAGCTAAAGGTCAAGCCGCAGAAGAGCGAGTTTCATAAGCAGGAAGTACAATTCCTTAGCTACGTAGTAGCATAGAATAGAATCAAGATAGACACTAAGAAAGTCTAGGTCGTAAAAGAGTAGCCTACGCCGACTAATGTTAAGGAAGTATAGTCCTTCCTTAGATTCGCTAACTTCTACAGGAGATTTGTGGCAAACTATTCGAAGATCACGGCACTACTTACGACTCTTACGACGAAGGATACACCATTCGTATAGGACGACGCCTAACGGAATGCCTTCGAGGAACTCAAGCGACGATTTACAGATCAGCCGATCTTACTTGTGTTCGACCCGGATAAGCCTATCATAGTCGAAACAGATGCCTCCGACGTAGCACTCGGGGCATGCTTAAGTCAACTAGGACCGAGTGGACGACTACAGCTAGTCGCCTACTACTCGAGGAAATTGTCTGGACCGGAACTCCGATATGACGTCCACGACAAAGAACTTCTAGCCATAGTAGACGCCTACAAGGCCTGGCGGGTCTACTTAGAAGGTTCTAAGCACTAGGTCACGGTCTACACAGACTATGAGAACTTGCGATACTTCATAACGACGAAAGAGTTAAACTGACGACAGGTTCGGTAGAGCGAGGAGCTCTCTAGTTTTAACTGCAAGATCGTCTATCGCAAGGGGACCGATAACGCACGCGCCGATGCACTTAGCCGCCAGACGGACTACATGAAGGGCGTGAAGCGGGAGAAACATGCTGTTCTCCAGGAAAATAGCGATGGCACGCTAGGAGTCAACCGACTCGCGGCCACGACTGTTACATGGACTAGTAGGTTTCAGGACGACCTGAAGAACGCCCTAATCCATGACCTAACCGCACTCGCTGTCCGCGACGACATTAATGGACAGGAGGATTAGGAAGACGAAGACGGAATCCTTCTGTTTCAAGGATTAGTATACATGCTAACGTCTTTACGATCGGAACTACTACGCCTCCGACACGACGTACCTCAGGCAGGACACCTAGGAGTGTCTAAAATGAAGCAAATTCTCCGACAAGAATATTACTTCCCTAGGATAGGCAAGGCAATCGAGGACTACGTCTGTTGATATGTAACTTGCTAACGAAGTAAGCATAACTATCATAAACCGTATAGGCTACTACGACTACTAAAGGTACCTTAACGGCTATAGGAATCGCTCGCTATGGATTTTATCGTCAAACTACCTTAGTCGAGAGAACCCGCTACTAATGAGTTCTTCGACGGGATCATGGTAGTAGTCGACTAATTTACTAAGTTTAGGAAGTTTATCCCTTACCGCGAAGACTTCAAGACTAAAGATATCGCGCATGTCTTCATCAAATAGGTAGTAGCACTACATAGCATGCTACAGGACCTAGTAACAGATCGAGGATCCGTGTTTACCTCTAACTTCTAGAGAGCCCTAATAAGACAATTCCAGGTTAAACATTAACTAAGTACTTCCTTCTACCCTTAGACGGATGGATAGACAGAACGCCTAAATCAGACGTTAGAATAGTACCTTCGATCCTATGTTAATAGGGACTAGAACAACTAGATAGAGTTGTTGCTAATAGCACAGCTCGCGTATAATAGTACGCCAGCAGAGTCGACAGGACTCTCGCCATTTCAGATGGCATATAGATCAGCTATAGAAGACATTCTAGACGTCTTAGCTAGTAATCCGAACCTAGTAGCACTCGGACGAGTAGAACATCTACGCCGACTACAAACAGAAGCACGACTCGACCTGCAGTTCTATTAGCAGAACATGGCATAGTACGCAAATCGTAAGAGAATTAAGGGACTAATTCTAAAGGAGGGGGACAAGGTGTATCTCCTCTGCCGTCACATTAAATCGGACAAGCTAAGTAAGAAACTAGACGCTATAAAACTAGGACTATTCAGGATTAAGGCCAAGAAGGGACCAGTTAATTTTGAGTTATAGCTACCTAAGCAGATGAGAATACACCCTGTGTTCTATGTCTCTCTGCTAGAACAAGTAGCGCTAGACGCCGCACTGCAATCAGAACCCTTACTACTCGACCCTGAAGTAGAAGAACCGGAGTACACTGTCGAGAGGATTATCGACACTTGCTAGCAGGACAGACAGCGAGAGTACTTAGTAAAATGGGAAGGATATAGGAGTACCGAGAACACCTAGGAACCCCTAGAACACCTGCGAAACTGTCAGCAAAAGATACGAAGTTTCGAGAAAGGAACGAACCTAGGAAGAAGATCCTAAGCCACGACTAGACTCCTGCGGGACGCCGTCGACTAGCTCGGCTATCACGCCATCCAGGAAACCCTAATATGAGGCGTTAGCGAAACCCTCTATTACGCTCTATGTCGTAGGACTAAGAGCGAGACCTGCAGAAGGATCTAGGTCAAGGAGAAACCTAGCCTGCGAGAGAGCTTGTTCCTCAGCCTCCTCCTCCCTAATCTCGCGCTCCTCGAGAGCGCGACTATCTTCGACCTCCTAGTCGACTACGTCTAACTGTTTTCGAAGACGCATCTCCTTTGTATGCGCCTCTAGCATCTTCTGCGAAGCCTTGGCTAGGACTACCTTTGCATGATCGAGATCAGCAATTAGTCTTTTCTGCTAATCGCCTAACTTCTTCTATTCGACCTCTGTCACCTTCGCGTCGCAACTCCGACAGTTGCTAAAGTGACATTACGAACATTTCCCCAAGGAAATGTGTACCCGACAAACGAGCTTTAGCTCTTGACACTAAGTGTAGGACTTCATGCTGTCCTGGCCCTAACAATAGATTCAATTCGCGCGGCGTTTACGTTTCTGCGTTAAAGGGGCGTTAGTGTCTAGAATGACACAAGGCAGTAATGTAGAAAGAGAAGACATCATAGCATAAAAGAAAGAACAAGAGAAACCCCGCACTAATAAGGTAGCTTAGGGACGAGCTAGGCTAAGAGGGGGATAGTATTATGGGTGTCAGGAGTACTATCCGGAGTACTATAGGATACAGGATCGTGAGGGTCCTAAGTACTATGAGTCATAGTACTGTCATGGGAGTACTATGAGTTATAGGCATAGTCATAGGAGAAAGGATCTGTCACGTAAGGATAGATCCGTAGATCTATAGGGTTAGTCTACAGATCTATAGGCCTATAAGGAAGAAGGGATCTGTTACAGGATAATAGACCCTTAGATCTGTAGGGTTAGTCTACAGATCTACAGACACGGATCTGTTAGGTCTGTCGACAGATCTAACAGAGCTGCTCTGTCTCTCTAGTATATAGGGCTAGCTTTAGGACAGGCAGTTAGGAGCTTCATGCTTAATTCTTAATTCCCTTTCCCTAGGGGATAGTCAGTTACAAGGTTAACCGCTATTGTCGATATTCTTCACAGCTCTACGAGTCTAACACCTAGTTACCTTCCTGCTATCGGCACCTACCCTTATGACAGCCTCTGACACAACGTACCTTAGGCAGGATACTTAGGAGTGTCTAAAATGAAGCAAATTCTCTGACAAGAATATTACTTCCCTAGGATAGGCAGAGTAATTAAGGACTATGTCTGTTAATGTGTAACTTGCTAACAGAGTAATGTCATGAGTGTCATGAGTACTATGAGTCACGAGTACTATAGCCTAAGTCATAGCTGTCATAAGTGCTATAAGTTACAGTGTTATAAGTCATAGTACTATAAGTCATAACGTAGGCATAGAAGAGAGGGTCTATCACGTAAGGACAGACACCTAGATCTGTAGGGTTAGTCTACAGATCTATAGGCCTACATAGGAGAAGGGATCTGTGATGTAAGAACAGACCCTAGGATCTGTAGGGTTAGTCTATAGATCTATAGACATAGGTCTAATAGGTCTGTTAACAGATCTAACAGAGCTACCCTATCTCTCTAGTATATAGGGATAGCTTCAGGACAGGTAGTTAGGAGCTTCGTGCTTAATTTAATCTTCTCCTCTAGGGGGGATAGTTAGTACAAGGTTAATTACCTTTGTTAATATTCTTTATAGCTCTATAAGTCTAATACCTAATCTCCTTCCTGCTATTAGCACCTACCCTTCTAACACTTTGAGCACTACTCCTAAGGAAGTATTAGGGGACTCGTTAAGCGCTTAACATACGCCTATGTTAAGTAGTTCCTTAGCTGTTAGCTCGACCTCTAGCGACGATAGTTAACTGACACTACGAGAACAAGTTGCTACTATACCTCAAATTACTTAGTAGCTCGAATCCATTTACCTTAGCGAGATGGCTCTAGCATCTGTCGCAGGTTCGACTACTAGAAACGGACACGGCAATAATAGCTTCAAGATAGGAAGCCCTACAGAGTTTACAGGATAACAATCTTAAGTCAAGATGTTTATCCTATAATGCTAGTTAGCATTTAACGTGGATACAGAATGGTTTACGACACATCATAAGTGAATGATGTACATTGTCTCTTACCTAAAGGGACTAGCGTTCGAGTTTATCTAGCCTTATCTGACAGATTATCTAGATCATGTTAGTAGTGTCGAAGCTAGGAAGACAACGACTTAGGAGATTCTTAACTTAGACAAGTCCTTGTTTAAGGCGTTACGCGAAGCCTTTAGGCTTAGCAACGAATAACAGGAGGCCGAGAGAGCTCTCCTAGGGATCTAGTAGAAGGGTTCCGCTATTAAGTACTATGCGGACTTTTAGACCCTCTCTGCCTAAGTCGACTAGAATGACAATGCCTTAGCTACTTAGTTCTATTAGGGACTAAGGGAGACGGTTAAAGACAAAATTGCCTAGGGAGATTAGCTAACGACATTCAAGGAAATAAGCGATCTCGCGATTAGAATCGATAATCGCATCTAGGAATAACAGCAGGAACAACAACATAGAAATCGCAGGCTAGCGCAGGCTAACTATAAGGTCTAACGATTAGCACTAAAATAGCAAAGCAATTACTATAGTCTCTAACTAATGGAGTTAGATGCGACTAAGGGACGCCTAAAGAGCAGACCCTAAGGAAAGCCACAGAAGGGCTCTCCTACCTAGAATGGTCCGAAGAAGCTATTCGACAAGAGTAACCTTAAGTGCTACAACTATAGAAAGAAAGGACACTTTGCCTGCGAGTGTTTCGCTAAGAAACAGCGACAGGACCTATAACGGACAGAATAGGCTCGCGCGACAACATTAGCACCTAAGTAAAAGGCTGCTACTACTCGAGAACTAGACTATGCCTTACTTACTTAGACTATGTACTATAACGACAATTGTTAGATTCACATGAGTAATAAAGATGGTTCTAGATAGTACCCTAGCTATAACAAAGGCGTAGTCGATCTACGCGCTAAGGGGTACACCTTCTAGTGTAATAGTCCTAAGGTAATAGGAGCTAGAAGAAGAAGAAGGTTCGGACAACAACTATGAGCTTGTCAGAGCCGTCATTCCTAATTCCGAGGAAGACGAGAGCATAGAGAGATAGGCTATACCGCTACATGATATTAGACTTGATATCATCCGAATCATACAGAACTAGTAGGCTTAGGCTTGCCCCTAGATTAATAGAGTATAACACGTCGACTAGCTTAAGTATGACGAACTAGCCGACTACATGCGACGATACCTAAGGAGATTACTAGTAGTAGCTCATCCTTACTCGCATTAGAAGATTGTCTAAGAAATTGTACTGTTTAGGGTAGAGTTTACGCCCTAAGGAGGCTACCTTACCTACGAAGGTATCTAGGTTCTATAAGCGCTACGACTCTAGGTTAGCTACTTAAAGATAGAGTACGCAAGAAACGCGCAGGAACAACGAGGCTAAGAGCAAGTACGACCTCTTAGGCTAGTTAGCAGTAATGCTCGAAGAAGAATAAGCCGAGACTACACGATCCCTAAACTAGTCCGTGAAGACAGTTATTCGGGAAACGACAAGGTCCGCCAGAATTAGACCTACGGACAGACTAGACAGGGCTACAACGATATGCCGCAGTTAGCGCCAGATACACAGACAACCTTAGAGTATAGGTACACATTAACGAGACGCTAGCCTAGGCCTTAATAGATTCAGGATGCACTAGAATCTTCATGACGCCTAAGTTCGCTAGGACAGCTAGGATAAGGCTACAGGCGAAGACAAATGCTTTCTCGCTACAAGTAATCGATAGAAAGCCGGTTACGTATAACTAAGGAATAGTTGACAAGGAGACCGAGATAATGCCTCTGCGGATAGGACGCTACTAAGAGATGATCTAGTTTGACATCACAGAGTCGCCTAGCTCAGATGTAGTGCTAGGGTTACTATAGCTAAGAAACGCTAACCCCTACCTTGACTAGAAGAACAAGAGGATCTAGTTCCCGGAACTCTCAAGATTAATACCTCTACCTATAGTGCATGGCGTACTAGGTAAGATCAAAATATGTGCTATGACTTCAAGCGAGATAGTCGCTACTATCAAGGATCTAGAACAGGAAGTACACGTCCTATAGGTTAAAGCAACGTAATCTGAAGTCGAAGTCGAGTTCATAGCTCCTAATGAATATAAGGAATTTGCTACCCTTTTCAAGGAAGAACCTAACTAAGAGGCTCTAGTAGAACACTAGGAGTAGGACTACAGGATACCCTTACTCCTAGGTAGGACGCTAACGAAGTAACTAGTTCGCCTATTGTTAGCGGCAAAGCTAGAGATTCTTTAGAAGTACTTAGAAGACAACCTCTAGAAGGGCTTTATCCGCGAGTCGTAGTTACTAGCAGGGTATCTAATCCTGTTTGTCCCTAAGGGGGAAGACGACTAGCGACTTTACGTAGATTATTGTAGATTAAACGACATTATAATAAAGAACAGTTATCTACTTCCTTTACTCTTAGAATTGCAGGATTACCTACAAGGAGTAGTATGGTTCTTGAAGTTTAACATACTAGGAGCGTATAATCAAATTCGAATCAAGAAAGGAGAAGAATAGAAGACTACGTTCTAAACTAGGTTTAGAGACTACGAGTATATAGTCATGCTATTTAGGTTAACAAACGCCCTAGCTATGTAGTAGGCATTTATTAATAATATGCTACGAGAGTACCTTAATGTCTTTGTGGTTATATACTTAGATGACATCCTTGTCTACTTACGAATAATCGAAGAACATAGGACTTACGTACGTAAGGTGCTTTAGAAACTCTAGGATTATAGGCTAAAGGTTAAGCCTTAGAAGAGCGAGTTTCATAAGCAAGAAGTCTATTTGCTCAGCTACGTAGTAGCCTAGAACGGAATCAAGATAGACACTAAGAAGGTTAAAGTCGTAAAAGAGTAGCCTATACTAACTAATGTTAAGGAAGTATAGTCCTTCCTTAGGTTTGCTAACTTCTACTAAAGGTTTATCGCGAACTATTCAAGGATTACGGTACTACTTACAACCCTTACTATAAAGGATACACTATTCGTATAGGACGACGCCTAACAGAATGCCTTCGAGGAACTTAAGCAACGATTCATAGATTAGCTAATGTTACTTGTATTCGACCCTAAGAAGCCTATTACGGTCGAAACAGATGCCTCTAACATAGCACTTAGGGCATGCTTAAGTTAACTAGGACTAAGTAGACGACTATAGCTAGTCGCCTATTACTCGAGGAAGCTGTCTAGACCTGAACTTCGTTACGACGTCTACGACAAAGAACTTCTAGCCATAGTAGATGCCTACAAGGTGTGGCGAGTCTACTTAGAAGGTTCTAAGTACTAGGTTACGGTCTATACCGACTATGAGAACTTGCGATACTTTACTACGACGAAGGAGTTAAACTGACGACAAGTCCGATAGAGTAAGGAACTCTCTAGCTTTAACTGTAAGATTGTCTATCGTAAGGGATCCGAGAACGCACGCGCCGATGCACTTAGTCGCTAGACTGACTACATGAAGGGCGTGAAACAGGAGAAACATGCCGTTCTCTAAGAGAATAGTAATAGCACGCTTAGAGTTAACTGACTCGCGGCTACGGCTATCATATAGACTAGCGAATTCTAGGACGACCTAAAGAACGCACTAGTCTACGACCTAACTGCACTCGCTATCTGTAACGACATTAATAGACAGGAGGACTAGGAAGACGAAGACAGAGTGCTTCTCTTCTAAGGGTTAGTATATGTGCTAACATCCTTATACTTAGAGCTGCTACGCCTCTAACACAACGTACCTTAGGCAGGACACCTAGGAGTGTCTAAAATGAAGCAAATTCTCTGACAGGAATATTACTTCCCTAGGATAGGCAGAGTAATCGAGGACTATGTCTGTTAATATGTAACTTGCTAATAGAGTAAGCATGACTATTACAAACTGTATAGGTTACTATAACCGCTAAAAGTACCCTAACGGCTATAGGAATCGCTTACTATAGACTTTATCATTAAACTACCCTAGTCGAGAGAACCTACTACAAATGAGTTCTTCGATAGAATTATGGTAGTAGTCGACTAATTCACTAAGTTTAGGAAGTTTATCCCTTACCGCGAAGACTTTAAGACTAAAGACATCGCATATGTCTTTATTAAATAGGTAGTAGCATTACATAGTATACTACAAGACCTAGTAATAGACCGAGGATCCGTGTTTACCTCTAACTTCTAGAAGGCCCTAATGAGACAATTCTAGGTTAAACATCGATTAAGTACTTCCTTCTACCCTTAGACAGATAGACAGACAGAATGTCTAAATCAGACGTTAGAATAGTACCTTCGATCCTATGTGAATAGGGACTAGAACAACTAGGTAGAGTTGTTGCTAATAGCACAACTCGCGTATAATAGTACGCTAGCAGAGTCGACAGGACTCTCGCTATTTTAGATAGCGTATAGATTAGCTATAGAAGACGTTCCGGACGTCTTAACTAGTAATCTAAACCTAGTAGCACTTAGGCGAGTAGAACACCTACGCTAACTGTAAATAGAAGCACGACTCGACCTGTAGTTCTATTAGCAGAACATAGCATAGTACGCGAATCGTAAGAGAATTAAGGGACTAATTCTAAAGAAGGGGGACAAGGTGTATCTCCTCCGCTATTACATCAAATTAGACAAGCTAAGTAAAGAACTAGACGCTGTAAAACTAGGACCATTCTAGATTAAGGCCAAGAAAGGACTAGTCAATTTTAAGTTATAGCTACCTAAGCAGATGAGAATACACCCTGTGTTCTATGTCTCTCTGCTAGAACAAGTAGCGCTAGACGCTACATTGCAAACAGAACCCTTACTACTTAACCCTAAAGTAGAAGAACTAGAGTACACTGTCGAGAAGATCGTCGACACTTGCTAGCGGGACAGACAGCGAGAGTACTTAGTAAAATAGGAAGGATATAGGAGTACCGAGAACACCTAGGAACCCCTAGAACATCTGCGAAACTGTTAGCAAAAGATACGAAGTTTCGAGAAAGGAACGAACCTAGGAAGAAGATCCTAAGCCACGACTAGACTCCTGCGGGACACTGTCGATCGGCTCGGCTATCACGCTATCCAGGAAACCCTAATATGAGGCGTTAGTAAAACCCTCTATTACGCTCTATGTCGTAGGACTAAGAGCAAGGCCTGCTAAAGGATCTAGGTTAAGAAGGAACCTAGCCTGCAAGAGAGCCTGTTCCTTGGCCTCATCCTCCCTAATCTTACGCTCCTCGAGAGCGCGACTATCCTCGACCTCCTAGTCGACCGCGTCTAACTGTTTTCGAAGACGTATCTCCTTTACATGCGCCTCTATTATCTTCTGCAAAGCCTTGGCTAAGACCGCCTTCGCATGATTAAGATTAGCAATTAGTCTTTTCTGCTAATTACCTAACTTCTTCTATTCGACCTCTATTACCTTCGCGTCGTAACTTCGACAGTTACTAAAGTGACATTACAAACATTTCCCTAAGGAAATGTGTACCTAACAAACGAGCTTTAACTCTTGACACTAAGTACAGGACTTTATGCTGTCCTAGCCCTAACGATAGATTCGATTTGCGCGGCGTTTACGTTTCTACGTTAAAGGGGCGTTAGTGTCTAGGATGACACAAGGCAGTAATGTAGAAAGAGAAGACATCATGGCACAAAAAAGAAATGACAAGAGAAACCCCGTAATAATAAGGTAGCTTAGGGACGAGCTAGGCTAAGAGGGGGATAGTATCATAAGTGTTAGGAGTACTACGGGTTTCAGGATCATGAGGGTCCTAAGTACTATAAGTTATAGGCATAGTCATAGGAGAAAGGATCTGTCATGTAAGGATAGATCCCTAGATCTGTAGGGTTAGTCTACAGATCTATAGGCCTACAAGGAAGAAGGGATCTGTCATAGGATAATAGACCCTTAGATCTGTAGGGTTAGTCTATAGATCTACAGACATAGATCTGTTAGGTCTGTCGACAGATCTAACAGAGCTGCTTTGTCTCTCTAGTATATAGGGGTAGCTTCAGGACAGGCAGTTAGGAGCTTCGTGCTTAATTTAATTCCCTTTCCCTAGGGGATAGTTAGTTACAAGGTTAACTACTATTGTCGATGTTCTTCATAGCTCTGCGAGTCTAATACCTAGTTACCTTCCTGCTATTAGCACCTACCCTCATAACAGCTAATTACCTAACTTCTTCTATTTGACCTCTGTTACCTTTACGTCATAACTTCGATAGTTGCTAAAGTAGCATTATAAACATTTCCCTAAGGAAATGTGTACTTAACAAATAAGCTTTAACTCCTAATACTAAGTATAGGACTTTATGCTGTCCTAACCCTAACGATAGATTTAATTCGCATGGTGTTTACATTTCTGCGTTAAAGGGGCGTTAGTGTCTAGAATGACATAAGGTAGTAATGTAGAAAGAGAAGACATTACTACGCAAAGAAAAGGACAAGAGAAACCCTATACTAATAAGGTAGCTTAGGGACAAGCTAGGCTAAGAGGGGGATAGTGTCATAAGTGTTAGGAGTACTATAAGTTATAGGGTCATAAGTGTCCTGAAGTGCTATAAGTTATAGCATAGCTATAGGAGAAAGGATCTATTACATAAGGATAGATACCTAGATCTATAGGGTTAGTCTATAGATCTATAGGCCTATATAGGAGAAAGGATCTGTTATGTAAGAATAGACCCTAGGATCTATAGGGTTAGTCTATAGATCTATAGACATAGGTCTAATAGGTCTATTAACAGATCTAACAGAGCTACCCTATCTCTCTAGTATATAGGGATAGCTTCAGGATAGGTAGTTAGGAGCTTTATACTTAATTTAATCTTCTCCTCTAAGGGGGATAGTTAGTTACAAGGTTAATTGCCTTTGTTAATATTCTTTACTACTCTGCAAGTCTAACACCTAATCTCCTTCCTGCTATTAGTACCTACCCTTCTAATATAGGGATATACATAGAATCTTTGTAGAAGTAAGTTATAAGGTTATAAATGAAGCTTTAGCCTCCTTTCTTAATTACATGTATGTATGTAATAATGACAGGCATCTTTAGCAGGTATATGTAGTATACCTACCTTAGCTTTAAGCGGCCTTAACAACTTAAGGAAGGAAGCATTTACAAAGATTAATAGTAGGGCTTATAGTAGCTTTGACTCGCTCGACACTAGCACTTTACGTATTGATGCTTACTAACTCCCTACCACATGAAACGCTCTAGACATGATCTTCAGCCCCGCCTATCAAGGCCCTCCTACTGTCCCTCCCCGTCCCCCCATGTTGCCACTACCTACACCCCTCCCCTTCACTGAAGCGACGTCCCACAACCCTGCTTAGTCGGATCTCCGTTTCTGAAACATCCCGTACCAACTCTCCCCGGCCTCGTGTATTGGACACATTGACAACCGTCCCCATGGGGCGTGCAATCGTTAATCGGGTTCCAGAAGAAACCAGTGCTGAGGCTTTGGCAGATTTCCTGTTTTCCGCGTCAGGTGCCTTTGCTCGTGTTGACGGGGAAGCGAGGGGAAGACTCACGAGGTAGACTCCATTGCAGCGCTGTGAGTTGGGGCGGGGGTTTTGGTCAGTGAGGAGAGGTTGTGGCTTGGGGAGGGAGGAGGCGCACGTAGGTTTGGCCGGGCGCGCAGGTGGCTTGGCTGTTTGTGAGGGTTGGGAGGTAGAGGGCGAGGAGGTATGGGGAGAGGTGGAGATGCATTCTTTGTTGGATGTTAGAGAGACGGTCGTTGACGGATCGATTGTGATGGTGTTTGGACGTGGCGCGGTGATTGAGCGCTCCAGAAGGGCTGTACTGCTCTTGTAGTAAAACAGAGCGCATAAAGGTTTGGCGGTGGGCGGTGACGACTAGGTTTCCCTTGCTACCTGCCTAAACCTCTGGCAGCTGCAATTTCAACCTGATCGATACGCTATCCGAGAGCTGCTAAGCCACAGTCTGTCTCTGCTTGTAAAGGTGTCTTGATTGCAAAGACCAGATTCGATTTCGATCTTGTCGTGTATGCCTTGCGAGAGATTCCACTTTTTTTACGATCCTGTGGCCTAAATCTCGCTAAATCTGGCAGTTATCGTATGTAACAGGCAATCGTAGCGGATGAGTCGGCGGCTGTGGTCTTGGAACTCTGATTACGCGCGGATCTTAGGCCTTTCCTCCTTCTGGCCAGCGGCGTCGAGGCAGCCGACTCGTTGTCCTGTGAATGCCTTGTCGTACTGCCCGACCTGGCGACTCAGATCATCAGCAGCAGGTGGTCACTGCAGCACCGGGTCGCCCGGTATGGAGTTGGACCACATACAGCAAGTTCAGCCGCGACCAGAAGGCCTTGCTATGCTTCTAGTGATCACTGAGGTGTGACAAGTAGCTGATGAAAAGCTGAAATGACAAGTAGGCGACTGCTGCCATCGTGAAGCTGAAGATGAAGCTGAAGATGAAGATGTCGGTGTTGAAACACGAGTTAAGCAGCAGCTGAGCATATGAGCGATGCTGTCAACGATTATTGTGACACAGTGTATGCTGGCAGCGTGCTTCCCAAAAGATGTGTTGAATACATGGTCTAGTCTCAATACTGGCTACTCACCTGAAACACTCCATAACCATAACACACATGTTCTCGAGATCGGTCAATGAACCAAGAGATACACTCCACGAGCCAGAAACCGGATTGGACAGCTAATGCGCCATCAAAGCGTCTCGGAGCAGCCTGAGCAGGAGCTGAGTCTCCCGCAATCAGGTAAGCATGGTATTCCTAGCTGCCAAGCCGACATTAGAGTTAACGTAGGAATGCTATTTTACTGAATGCAATATCCGACTGCTTCCTTAGTTATGACAGATGTTTCATCACTCTGAGCCGATGAAACATAGGCTCAATCGGAGAAACCTAAGGGGTCCTATCTGTTGTGCGACCCTGCAAGAAGACGCTCATTTCACACAATCTTGTAAACCAGACTGTAATAATGCTGCGTGGTATGAAGGTTATGCGCTTCTGCGAGTGCTTCCAAGTATCTGGATCAAGCAACGAGCATTTCTCTTTTTGTGAGAAGAAGGTCAAGCACATCGACAAAAGAATTCGCGAGCTAGTTTACACACACACAATAGCATTTTGCCGCAGCTAGTAGACGGATCAGCGCATCAATATTACATCCCCTTTTCGACGCTCAAGGCCCGCAAAAGCTGGAGCACATACTGCAGCGGGAAACTCACGTGGTCACTTGCAGCATTGCCAATTCACCGACGTGGTCAACGGGCTCGGGTTGCAAACGTGGGTAGCTACAGAATGGCAGGTCAGTACGATATGACAGCCTGGTGGCAACTGTTCACTCAGCATTTACATTTCCGCATCAGGATACATAATTGCACAAACGACCGAGCAATGGAATCCAGTAGCTCTACACGGCGACCAACGGATTGCAAAGAGCCCAAGGAAGTCGGCGACTTGAAGCGCCAAGAGAGACAACGGTCGTGATGGTCAGAATCACCTCCCATCGAAGTGAAGGTAAGCGCGAAGCAGGAGGTTGTATGAAGCTAAGGACGACGAAAGTTGATGGTGCCAGCTGGTGTGGTTGGCGATCACGACACTCAGTTAGAGGTAGAAGTCGTTAATAGAGTTTCGGTTGAGCAATACTGTATCTGCTGACGACGATTTTATGCCGTTTGAGGCGGTAGTAGAAGGGGAATTTCTCAAAAAGCCAGCACAACAAGATGTATGGGGTACCAGAGCACGCACAAGACGGCGGTGTCTCGCTTTTCTCAGAGGTGCTGGTCAGTGGAAAAAATGCCTGCTCCCGTTCTTAGGGCTTATGAACAGGTTAGACTAGTGTAAGCCATTAGAAATTTTGAATCGCAGGATCGAAGGCAGTTTCTGCAGGCGAAGACGAGCAGTCCGTATTCACTCACATTTTTAACGATCCCAGAGCGAAGGGCGATGAGAGGAGTTGTCAGCGTATAGCACGGGGTTGGAAGACACTGCTACTGCGTTTGGTCACAAGAGAAAGCCTCTGCGCGTAAACTCCTCCGCGTCGACGACTCACAACTCTCGAACGCTGTGGCGGGCGAAAATGTGGGCCGCGCTCTTGCAGTGCTTCCATCAGCTCGACTAGATGCTGGCGGGCGCGATTGTAGGCGTAGTCGGAAGCTGGGCGGGGGCCGAGAGGGAAGGATTGTTTGCAGTCTTGTTCGCATTTGCAGAGGACGGCCCCTCTCCTGTGCTCAAGCTGCAAAGCGGGCAATCATCCACTCCCACACCCTGCCAGCTCATCAGCACGGCCTCCTGAAGTCACCACTCGACCCCTCCCATCCCGATCACCAGGCCGCGACCCCACCAAGGCCTCTAGCACCCACTGTCCCCAGCCCTACAAGGCCTCGGCTTGCAGCGAGGCTAAATGAACCCATCACCGTCAGTCTACCACATGAAGAGCAGCATGAGGAGGGATCGCATGGTGAGTGCTTTCGCGAGTCGCTATGCAAGTATATGTCTGCTGCTCGGGTCGTTGGCCGTGAAGGACAGCGGGTGAATGGAGAGAGTTTCGGTTGAGATGCCCGATCCTGCGTGCGGAGAATAAGGTATACTGCCAGCAGTGGACGATGACACGCTTCCTTTGTCTCGTCCCTGGCAGTGTCCGTAACAGCTGTTCGGTCCGATTTTGCTCCAGAGCTCGAGCTCAAGCTATGTTGAGTGTTGCGGCGGGATTTTGATCCGTCAGGATCCGGACTGGAAAAGATGCTGGGCCTTGTCTTTCCCAGGACTTGACTCATCTTGGCAGAACCTCATGTCCAGAGACGTCGATTGATTCAGAGCTGTGCTCCGTCGCAAGACCTCTCGTTCGGACACGTTTAGGCTCTCATGTCGTCAAACAATGGGACAGCCGTGGAAAGCAGCAGTACAGACGACTCGATCGGCAGCTCAGGCACGGAGTCGGGACGGCGGAGAAGAAAGCCATGTTCCACTAAGAACGAAAGGCATCTGCTAGACCCGCTCCCTCCCGTCTGGCTCCGCCGATTAGCTAGCGCGGCGGATCAATCTCAGCACTCGATGGACTCGGCGCGTCGGACTCTCGCAACACTGTAGACGTTCTCAACCGACATCGTATCACCTGGTCGCGCTCTGGACACTCTAGCAATCGCTATATCGGGGAGCACCGGCTGACTTCCACGACTCGCCGACGACCTGGTTTCTCGCCCGCACTTCGTCCTACAGGGGGAGATCGACACAGACCATATCACGCACGCAACTCCCCTCCTCTCCCGCCCAGCCCCTAAGGCTTCGGAGTGGCGGGCACGGAGACCGCGCGTCTGCCTCGAGCCCGCCCACCACGCAACCTCGCAATTCCAGCACCTCCCTCGTCCTCACAACAGCCCAGCCCAGCCCAGCCCATCAATCCACGAACATGAGCCGGAAGAAGAATTCCCCTTCCCTCCCCACGGACGCTGCGTGACGATGAGGGGATCTCATTAATTCCTAGTATCCCCTGCCCTCTCCCAGCCCTGTCGTAACTTTCTTATCAGAAACAGCAAAACAGCAAAGCCCCCCCCCACCCCCCC
>JADDMT010000070.1:0-165958 GCA_021401465.1 Teratosphaeria epicoccoides | reverse complement strand
TACTTAGCCTGTAGCCTGTTCATAGTCAGAGTGCCTTCGGCAATCCCCTTGTCGCGCGCACTCTAGAAGTCATCGATGTTACGGCAGAGCTAGTTGTACTCGCCGTACACCTCTTTAGGGAGGTCTTGGCATTTCTGATGCTTGCCATTATAGTTGACACAATTGCGGTAGACACTGCCCTCATCAAATCCGCTGACGCAGATCTCGGCTATGCTTCGGTTAGTATAAGTCACGCATACCTCGCGGGTAGGGGACGCCTTACTAACACGCGGAGGGGAGATGTGTGCAGCTTAGCTACTAAGGTTGTCGAGGCATCGTCGACACAAGCGACGATCGCGGGCAGAGTAAGTAGCGTCGAACTTAGTCTGCAGCACATGAGCCATTGTAGCTAAGACGGGTTAATTAATCTTGATTGATTGATTAAAGAAGAAGGAGCTCTAGTATAGACCCGCAGACACGGCGAGGCGCAAGCTAAGCGAAGTAGGAGCGGAGGTCGATGTTAGTGTCTTAGAACAGGAAAGTTAGAAGGGACAAACAACCTCTAGCTTCGTAACCTATCTCGCCACGCTCAAGGGATAGATGCTACCTTATACCGAGACGCAACGCGTGCGGCACTTGCTCGTCAAACTTGATGACGATCTTCGGAACACAATCATGACTTTTCATGAACTTCCGACAACTCGGCAAGACCTCGTGTCCCTTGCGACACGTATGGAAATCACCTTGAAGCGAAATGGAAAATCGGGCGGTAAGGACAATAAGCATCCAAGCCCCGAGGACCCCCCGAAGGGCCGCTATTACAAGCGCCCTAGGGGCTACGTCTAACGCGGTAGTTCATTCCGGAGGAGCAAGCCCTCCGAGCCAAAAGACGGTGGCGAGAAGCCTCCGAGTAGCTGCTACATCTGTGGAGCGAGGGACTACTAGGCGGCTCGCTGTCCTAAACGAAGTGATAGGAAGAAGGTAAGCAAGGTGTCTGAAACCTCCCCGGAGGGGAGGCGAAAGAAAGACAAGCCCGAGACAACCGAATGGCTACCGCGGGTATCCAAGCTGTCTGTTACTAATAGTGTAGACTCGTGGCCTGCGCGGCGCCTATCTGGCGCGGTCCGAGTTAATGGCTCGCTCGAGCTAGTAGACTGTATGTTAGATGACCTTGCGGAGGTTAACGTGATACCCTAGAGGGTAATCGTACGGCTCGGTTTGAAGCCGATCCCAGGAGCCCTGCTGCCTACCATGAAGTCTTTTCGGGGCGAAGGCGTAGCGGCTCGAGGCGCGTACAACGTGCGCCTCTAACTCGCGGACTCCTCGGGAGAAGTGCGCGAGACTAACGAAGTCTTCTACGCCGAAGACGTTCCTGATAAGGAGCTCCTGCTCGGCCGCCCTTGGCGCCACAAGCAGGGAGTCGTTGTTAATGGAGCTACCGACAACTAGTTCTACGGCTCTATAGGCGAAGTTCCTGCGGTGCGGATGCGTGACGCACACAGCTTCTACAGGGACATGAAGAAGGTCTAATGCGTGTATGCGGTCCGCATACGGAACGTCAAGGAAAACGTTACCCTTCCGCCTGAGTTAGAGGAATACGCCGATATTTTCGACGTAGAGGCTGCGGCCTATGCCCGGGCCCTAGACGCGGAACATGCGATTAACCTTAAGGAGGGTTACAATCCTCCGCATCGACCTCTGTACCCTATGTCGGAATCGTAGCTCGAAACACTTCGAGACTACCTCTACAAGGCGCAAAGGAACGCGTGGATCCGACGAAGCGACAGCGAGGCTAGAGCGTTAGTTATGTTCGTCCCGAAGAAGGACAACACGCTCCGCCTATGCGTTGACTATAGGGGCCTTAACGCAGTAACCTAGAAGAACCGCTGCCCCCTACTACTTATTAGCGAGACGCTTGACCGCCTTGGTCGCGCCGCCATCTTCTCGTCTATCGACTTGAAGGACGCCTACTACTAGATACCGATCCGAAAGGGCGACGAGTAGAAGACTGCATTCCGAACGCGGTATAGACACTTCGAGTATACAGTGATGCCGTTTAGCTTGACTAACGCACTAGCGACGTTCTAAGCGTATATTAACCGGGCCCTAGCCGGCCTCGTTGACACCTGCTACGTAGTATATTTAGACGATATACTAGTCTATTCCGACTCGAAGGAGGAGCATATTCGGCATCTAAGTATAGTGCTCGAACGGCTCCGCAAGTTCGCTCTGTACGCGAACCTAAAGAAGTGCTCATTCCTGACGGATAGGATTGAGTTTCTCGGATACATCGTCTCTACGGAAGGAGTCATCATGGATGACCGAAGGGTGTCCGCAATCGCGGAGTAGCCGCGGCCGACTACCCTCCGAGAAGTGCAGGTGTTCCTAGGATTCACTAACTTCTACCGCAGATTCATACGATCTTACTCGAAGATCGTGGCTCCCCTCACGGCCCTCGCAAAGGGCGCGGTTCGAGGAAAAAAGCCAGGGAAAGTGCCTTAGGAGGAGGCTTAGAGCAAGGCCTTCTCTGAACTTAAAGCAGCTTTTCAAACTACGCCTATACTTCGGCACTTTGACCCCGCTGCGAAGACCCGGATAGAGACTAATGCTTCAAAATTCGCAATAGCCGCAATTATATCGTAGCTCTAGTCGCACGAAGGCAGTGCGCGATAGTACCCGATTGCCTTCTAGTCGCGGAAGATGCAGGGCGCTAAGCTTAACTACGAGACTCACGACTAAGAGCTTTTAGCTATTGTTGACGGCTTCAAGGAGTACTGACACTACCTCGAAGGCGCAGCGCACCCTATTAAGGTGCTTACCGACTATAACAACCTTCGCGGCTTCATGGGCGTGAAGCAGCTAAGTAGTCGGCAAGCAAGGTAGGCGACTTTCCTCGCTAGCTTTGACTTCGTTATCTAGCATCGTTCCGGAAAGACGAATCTGGCTAACGGTCCTTCGCGACGACCGGACTACGACACTAGGGAAGAGGGTAACTGACAGCTTCTCCCTACGCTGCAAACGAAGCTTGCAGTTTAGGGCGGCGATCCGTCGTTAGCTCCTCTTGTAGGCCGACTGCGGGTCTAATAGGGCCTCACGGCCTCCGCTAGTAACGAACCCTCCTATCCGGCAGTTGTGGCGACCGTGTCTAGCTCGATCCGTGCGGTAGTCAACTAGCTCACATGCGGTGAGCATGCGATGTCTGAAGAACCCTTTAAAGAAGTCTCGAGACTTATTCAGCGGTTGCAAGAGCGAGAACCGGAGTTGATCAATGAGGGTATAGCCCTCTAGGACACTGCAGGCAGTCCGAAGTACTAGACCAAGTCGGGCGATTTGTGGTACTTTGACAATAGGCTCTACGTACCCGCTAACTACGCACTCCGTTCGCAGCTCCTCCGTATTCATCATGACAATGAACTCGCGGGCCATTTTGGCGTAGAGAAGACGAACGCACTTCTCGGACGTAAATACTAGTAGCCTACGCTAGAACAGGATGTCTCTGACTATGTCAAATCCTGCTAGACGTGCCAGATTAGCAAATCTCGGCGCCATCGCCCCTACGGCGATGCTCAGGCGCTCCTACTGCCAGAGAGGCCATGGCAAGACTTGACCATGGATTTCATTACCGATTTGCCGCCAGCAAAGTAGAAAGGCGATGTGGTTAATGCTGTCCTTATAGTAGTCGACCGATACTCGAAGATGAATATCTTCATCCTATGTACGAAAAAGTGCATAAGCGGCGAGCTTGCGCGGCTACTTCGCGACGAAGTCATACGGCGCTTTAGTGTCCCCCGAAGTATCCTATCGGATCGAGGTTCTGTCTTTACTAGTAAATACTAGCAAGAATTTGTGTTTGAGGCACGTGTCAAGCACCGCCTAAGTACAGCATTCCATCTACAGACTAATAGTCAGACTGAACGTATGAACTAGACTCTTGAGTAGTACCTTCGGTGCTACTACGCTAAGAACCAGGATGCCTAGGCCGACGCAATTCCTATGGCGGAATTTGCAGTTAATAACAGCGTGCATGCTGCTATGCGCATGTCGCCATTTCAGATTCTTTATGGCTTTGATCCGGAAATACACCTAGAACCGCCTCGGGACGAGTCTTCTGAGGAGAGGGTGCCAGCCGCCGCGGAATTAGCGCGGCGTATGCGCGAGGTACATTCGGTGCTAATGGAACACTAGAAAAAGGCCTCAGAATCCCAGATCAAACATAATAACACCCATGCTAAACCGATGCAGTACGCAGTTAGTACGAAGGTGTTACTGTCGACGAAGAATCTCAAGCTGAAACTTCCGAGCAAGAAGATGACGCCAAGGTTTGTCGGACCCTTCCGGATACGCGACGCGATAGGCTCGCAGGCGTACCGGCTATCGTTGCTATCGTCGTATCGTGTGCACGACGTCTTCCACGTATCTCTACTCGAACCATAGGTACAGCGCGAGGGCGAAAAGCCCGCGGACCCGATGCTAGTAGCAGAAGAGAACGAAGAGTAGGAAGTCGAGGGTATTAAGGACAGTATGCGGCGCAAGGGCGCAACGCACTATCTAGTGAAGTGGAAAGGATACCTACCTAAGTACATACAATAGGTTCCGGCTGAAGACTGCAAGAACGCTCTAGAAGCTATTCGTGAATTCGAAGAGCGGAGGAGGCGTAAGCAGGGCTTGAGAAGGTCGATTCGTAGGAAGATGAGGGTTCCGGAGCAGAATTCTTGACATGTGTATGTAGCGCATGACGCGCGAAGTGATAACGAGAAGCAAACGCCCTACTCATACATCATTGATGCCTAAAGGCACACCCAGAATAAACCCAAGAAGAACAAGAGACATGCTCGGATTAGCTTCGTAGCTAATGCTTAGCGACTACTAGTCGGGGGCTTCCTGACTGAACCTGAAGCAGGAGAGTCTTTCTTGTTGCGGTCCGCTAGGGACTGCCTACCTGCACGGGGTCTACCAAACACCCCGAAGTAACCATGAGTAACAGGGGTAGCAACGCCACGAAGAGAGGCTGGCATCTTCTTCTTTAGTGGGTTGCGAGGGAGCTCGTCTTCAGAGCCTATAGTAGCTAGAGAACTAGCGACACCCTTACCGCGCCTAGTCGCGACGACTACCTCATCCTTAGCATCAGAAGGCGAAGAGACTCGAGCGCGCTTGCGGCTGTCGCGCTCGGCCCTCGAGATCATCTTGCGCTTCTTGACACGAGTGTCGACCACATCATCGGACTTAGTGTCTCCCTCAGGCGCAACTAGTGCGGTGACACTACGGCGCGAAGGGATCACGTCAGGACCGAAGGTATCCTGAACGTCATCATCCTCCTTATCCTCAAAGATCTGGCCTAGAGGCTTGTGCCTTAGCGTCTTGACGGACGCAGTGCGGGTCGCAAGCGGGGAAGGCTCGGCTTCCTCGTCGCTGACCTCAATTTCGGCCCTGGCCCTCTTCTTCTTCTTGGACAGTAGCGTCGAGGCGGCGTAGGCGGCGGCGCTACAATGTGTTAGCTGTACGCACGCGACAGGATTCGAGTGAGTAACTTACGGCTTAGTCCTCGGGACCGGCTTAGAGGCAGGCTGCCTCTCGGTACGGCGCTAGGGCGTAGCCTTAGCGGCGGGAGCGGTGAATTGCTTGATGACCTTCTTGCGGATCATCCGCGTCTTAAAGTCATCGTTAATAGAGGCAAGGGCCCCGAGTTGCTGACGCTGACGGCTAGTCGGATATTTCTCGACGCTAACGTTAGCCTAGCGGAGAAAGTTAGCATTCATACTCGGAGGGCACCTGCACCGTATGCGTACTATGGCGAAGGTCTCGACCCTAACGGTTAGCACCTTCAAGATCTTCTGGACTAAGTCTGCGATTAGACCTAGACAAACGTTTTCGCCTGTTAGCAGAGAGTCGAAGCGAACGCCGCTGTAAGAACGGTTAGCAGTCGCAGTGAAGCACGAGAGGGCGCCGAGCAGGTAGGCGAGTGCCTCGCGGTACTTGGCCTGTAGCCTGTTCATAGTCGGAGTGCCTTTAGCAATCCCCTTGTCGCGCGTACTCTAGAAGTCATCGATGTTACGGCAGAGCTAGTTGTACTCGCCGTATACCTCTTCAGGGAGGTCTTGGCATTTTTGATGCTTGCCATTACAGTTGACATAATTGCGGTAGACACTGCCCTCATCAAACCTGCTGACGTAGATCTCGGCTACGCTTCGGTTAGTACAAGTCACGCATACCTCGCGGGTAGGGGACGCCTTACTAACACGCGGAGGAGAGATGTGTGCAGCTTGGCTACTAAGGTTGTCAAGGCATCGTCGACATGAGCGACGATCGCGGGCAGAGCGAGTGGCGTCGAACTTAGTCTGTAGCACATGAGCCATTGTAGCTAAGACGGGTTGATTGATCTTGATTGATTGATTAAAGAAGAAGGAGCTCCGGTATAGACCCGCAGACACGGCAAGGCGCAAGCTAAGCGAAGTAGGAGCGGAGGTCGATGTTAGTGTCTTAGAACAGGGAAGTTTAGGGAGCGACGAGGTTTTTATACCCTCTGACAGCCCCCCTGTTGCCTACCGCAACCGTTAAGCTAGTGACTCGAACTACATGCGCAGAGTACCTGCCTTTAGTTGACTTACAAGGGGACCGAATGATGCAATAACAGATAACGCGGCTATCACGCATGTGCGCCGACCGCACTCGTGCTAGCCTACTAGCATGGAAATGTGGCGAGGCCCGCGCCAGGAGCGCGCTCCTGCTGTTTCGAGTAGCGCGCGTAGAGCGTCCGCGTACTTTCCTACTACCCCGAGGTTCTGCGACACGTTCTTCACGGTCACGACTAAATAGGGACGGCCAAGCTACTTGGCGAGGCCGGCGCGCATGCTCGCCCTATAATTTCAAGGATTGACTGAAGTACGTACTCGTAGTTTCCTGATATCTCGATCCGCATGTGAAGCGAAGGTGTTACGAAGCCGCCTAACATGTGACGGATTAAAACCCGCCCGAGTTAGCAGCCTCCGCCCCGCACTCGCTGCGAAGGTGTTAAGGTGTGCGCATGACACATGTTACGTAGGCTATCTACCTATTCACCCTTGCGTAGTGTAAGCGTGCTACATCCTGTACCCTATATGTTCCGCGTGCGTCACTTAGTAAGGCTAGGGACATCCTCATAGGAGGAGGGGCAGTGATACGGTTGATACTAGGGGACCATTTGAACCGCATGGGTTCTAATGGCCGCCCTTGGCATGTAGTGACCCTGCCACATATGGCAAGGGGGTCCTTCGTATATACGTTGGCTTGTATGTCGTCCAAGTAGGATCAGTTGTCGACGTAGGACGCCCCCATGTCGCTGACCCTACGGTACCCCTACGGGGTTAGGCTCAGACATGCTTTCCCTAATTGAGGAGCGTCGGGGGTTATAAGCACCCTTAGCGCTACCTCTGCGATAAGCAGAAAGCAGCGCTGTCTTATACCTACTAAAAGGTCGGATTACTCTGTCATACTACGAGATATTTTCATATTATATAGCACATACATCTATATCAATTAGTCTACAGATCTATAGGCCTATAGGAGAGAAGGGATCTCTTTTAGGAGGACAGACCCTAGGATCTGTAGGGTTAGCCTACAGATCTATAGACATAGATCTGTTAGGTCTGTTAACAGATCTAACAGAGCTACCCTGTCTCTCTAGTATATAGGGATGGCTTCAGGATAGGCAGTTAGGAGCTTCGTGCTTAATTTAATTCCTAGTTAATCCTCTCTTACTTAGAGGAGAGTTACAAGGTTAATTGCTATTGTTAATATCCTTCATAGCTCTGCGAGTCTAACACCTAGTCCCCTTCCTGCTATCGGCACCTACCCTTATGACAAAGCGGTGCTCAAAGTGTTAGATAGGTAGGTACTAATAGCAGGAAGGGGATTAGGTATTAGACTCGCAGAGTAGTAAAGAATAATAATAAAGGCAATTAACCTTGTAACTAACTATCCCCCCTAGAGGAGAAGATTAAATTAAGCATGAAGCTCCTAACTGCCTGTCCTAAAGCTATCCCTATATACTAGAGAGACAGGGCAGCTCTGTTAGATCTGTTAACAGACCTATTAGACCTATGTCTATAGATCTATAGACTAACCCTATAGATCCTAGGGTCTGTTCTTACGTAATAGATCCTTTCTCCTATATAGGCCTATAGATCTGTAGACTAACCCTACAGATCTAGGTGTCTGTCCTTATGTAACAGATCCTTTCTCCTATAACTATGCTATGACTTAGGCTATAGTGTTTATGACTTATAGTACTTAGGATACTTATAACCTTGTAACTTATAGTACTCCTGACACTTATAATGACATGTAATATGTAAGTAGTAAAAGTAACTATTACAAACAGGCATGACTATACTAACATGTAGTAAATAAGTAATTTACAGATAGGGGAGTATTATGAATCTGCTCTATTACATGATTACTACTAAGGTAGCACATAATATCAGACAAAATAGCTGCATAGTAGATAGCCTAATACATTATAATCTACCTTTAGTAAGACACGCTACTAGTATTAACTATGTCTATTGTCATTAAGTTTAGCTGCTAAACTAACTAGTTAGTATATGTCATAAAATGTATGTCTTAATCTTCTACCTATACTACTAACTAATAGTTGTAGATTACTCTTCATAGTAGTTTAGTAGCTATAATATAGGATTAGGCCCCTACATTACTAGTTACTAGCAATCCCCTCTTGTAATAGCCTAACGCCTAAGGTAAAAATGACGTTTAATAGCATTAAGCCTATAAACTTTAAACTTTACACTCTAGGGTCTTGTCTAAGGTCATAGGAGGTCATACCTCTATCCTAATTTAGCTAGTACTAATTTAGAAGATACCTGTATAAGTAACTTATAGGTATAAGCGCTATTTATTAGCTTTCTTCTAGCTATGCCCTGTCTAGGGTACTTGTATAAAGTAGCTATAAGAGGGTTTAGGAAGGGTTCTCTATAAATTTAGTGTCAAAATAATATGATAAATTTGCTCCTCCTCTTCTCTTATAGGGAAGGAGCTTTACTTGATTAGTATAAATCAAATTGATTAGACAGCCTTCTGCTAATTTGGCTTGGCCCCTAATAGAGTTTAGCTTCTTGTTCTTAGATACCTTAGACCTTTATTTTTCCTTCTAATATAACTTAGCTGCAGACTTAGTCGTTTTTACACTTGTAATGCCCTTGTATGTAGACTTGGTAGTTTTCACGTACTGCGAGGCTCTTGTGCATGTAGACTTGGTCAATTTTGAGCTGTGTGCGCTTAGTAATTAATAATAGACTTTGTCGTATTGTGAATGCGACTGAAGGTGCCCGACGCGTCGCACGCGCCGCAGAGTCAGAAGTTGACTTTGCTGACTCAGCGATTTTGCAGCTTTGCCCTTATTCTGCATCATATCCGCTACACAGCGCCCGTAAGGGAAGCTATCGCCAAGCTATCCGTGGCCTCATTGCAATCATCCCGTACGGACGATCCTTCCTCCATCTCCCGCATTTGCAATTGTCCATGCGTAACACGATCTATGCGAAGTCTCCTGTGCGAGGTCTCGCATGCGAGCTCCCACATGCGACACCCCGTACGGGCGACCCTGTGTGGTGATGAAGCTACATTCCATAGGATTGCGTATTGGCTGAGAGAGCGCAACGCCGCAGTGTTACAGGACATCGATTAAAGTGGATACGGATTCCCATACGGGTTCGCCTGCCTTGCTACGATCACGGACAGAGACACTCAGGCCAGGCTACGCTCTACCGTAGGAGTGCTTTACCTACGATTGTTGGACTTGCAAATCAAGGCAGACTCGGACTGAGTCCAGACTAATACAGCGCAAGGGTAGCAGGTACTTGGATTGGAAAGTCAAGGCTTGATTTCGATCGATACATACTAAACGCCACGCTCTCCGAACTAAGCACCGTTCATGACTGGATCCAGCAGTAACAAATCGTGAGTCTTCAATCCGAGAGGACTGACCACAACCCGCCATACTGTCGATGGTGGGCCTCCTACAGACGCTCGATGTTTGGCAGTCTGGATTCATGAACCCACGATTCACGCCACACTATCTTGAACATCCTTCCCTCGACAGTGGCTCGCTCAGCGAGCACACGAATGAAACATCTCACTGGAGAGATTGGTGTGGGATTGAAGGCTCGTGGCGGTATCTCGTCGGCTGTGGGGTCGATTTGCAGTGCAGGGAGATCACGGCGCCTGAAGCGAACGCGACCACCTGCATGTCAACCGTTAGACAGCACAAGAACCAACAGGAGAATGGTGTACTTAGTATCAACATCAGGTGAAGCCGATCTAGCCCGTTTCCGCCCTCCTTCGCGTTCAAAGCCTTTGCCGAATTGAAGCTCCTGCGAAGCTATGGTAGCCAGCTCCTGCAAAGCGGTGTTCGCCTCTTCGACATGAGCACGCTCCACAGTGCTCTCTACTTCTTCGGGAAGTCCTCGACTAGCGATCTCATCTGTGCTCTCAGATTCCCATAACAACGAGTCTAGGCTTCCCAGTGGACTACAGCTTCCTCTGGGCTGAGCGAGGGCGAGGTCTTCCCTACTGCTTGCGCGAACTTCGATGGACTGTTGGAGAGTGGGAACATAGTCGCCATCAAGATCTCCTGACAAGCTCGAGTGCTCTGGAGAGCTAGCCGGAGTGAGAGCAAACTCTTCTGGCTCCGCAAGCTCGACAACCGCTGGTGATGCTGGCACTGCTTCAATAGTCGGAGACATCTGCTCATCCTCACTTGGCAGACCGTGAGATTCGTTATCGGGAAGATCCAATGGAAATGGCCTTGGCGCGTGGCGGAAAGGCGACAGTCTGTTTGATCTCTTTTCTTCCTCGCTAGCTGGCAGCTCCGCGATAGGAGGCAGGTGGAGATATCGGATATGTGGCATTGTCAGTGTCGCTTGTCATTGAAAACCTGGCGAAAGTGCCAAAGTCCACGTACAGCCCTTTATACGTCTTTGCTTCCTGCTTTTGGCGAAGACCGCTGCAGCATAAGCCGCATCGCCAAACGAGAGACCGATTTCAACTTTGTGAGTACTGCGATACCCTGGAACAGTCTCGCATGCAACAAGCACTCAGCACAGCGGGGTCTCGCGGCCCTGTTACTGTACCACTACACACCAGACTGAAGAGCTCAAGCTGCCGCTGGTGGCGAATCGCAAACCGGACCTCTGGATGACAATCACATTGGAAGCACGTGTCCCGGTCCCTGGTTCCCGGCTTTCGAACGAGGCTTGCTACTTCAGATGTCAACGACTCTGAAAGAGATATCTATATTTACAGCTTAGGCCATGTCAAAGACCTGTGTAGTATAGGCATGCATGTGCCATGGCAATCGTATTCATCTTTGGTATTGCCGTAAGCAGACGCCCACGACCCGACCCACAAGGCCGTCGACTTGCTAGATTTCGTCAAAGGATTCGTCAACAAATCGAAGGATTCCATTGCGTTGCATTTCAAGCTGGCGCAGATCCTGCTCTTACAAACCACACATCTACCACCTCCCTGAGCAGCGATAACGAGACGCCGCCTCCTTACGGAGATGATGCTGCTGATGGGAGCACCACGAGCTGTCCACCAGGAAAGCGCTCGATCGAAAGCGACTGAAGGCTTGAGCAGCCTTCGTTAGTGGCAGTCATGATAGCTGAGCTTCCAGGTTCGTATCTCTTCCATGCAGAAGAATTCTGCCTTCAAGTCTAAGAGCAGAGTAGCTCGACAGGAAACAGGCGAGTATACGCTCTACCTACGAAGTCCGGAACTCGCAGAGAATCTCTACCACTAGAGCTTAGAGCTCGGATCCATGTTCTCTGAAGCAGTGAACAACAAACGTGGGACTTGGAGGCAGCGTGGGGTTTGTTGTATGTACCTACTGCGATCTATGAAAACGTATGATACTGGCAAGAATCGCATGTGGTCCGTGTAGGGTTTGTAGAAGCGCTTGTTACGCGATTCTCGACCAATAGAAGTCGCGCTCATATTTCAATCGCGCCTGTAGCCAGAATCAATCAGGCTGTCTCAAACCCGGAAGCAGGATCTAAGCAGTAGGAGGTCGAAACCGGGATTGCGATGGCAGGATAGGAAAATGAATCGCTCATTTGTATCAGAGTCAACAGCCCGTTTCTGTTCCACGTGCCTGTGTGCAAATACTCGTGAACATCAGGATTTCCATGTCATGGAGCCCGATCACCATTTCAAGTTGCTTTGGTCTTCTTTCTAGGAATGCAATTAGGCATCATATTCTCGTCTCTGTAGAGTCTAGTGCGGCGAAGAAGGTCATTCGCGATGTTGAGTCCTGCCAATGGCTGAGGGGCATGTTAGACGGTCAGATTCTGGCGGATGCGAATGTGACGAGTGAGCGATGATTTGCTTGCGCAGAAGGAGCACTACGTCGCGTGCGACTGTACGATCTTTATACCGTTCCTACCAGACCAAGTACAGACTATAGCTACCGCGACAACTGATCACCCCTGAAGGCCTGACTCGGCTAAAATCAAAGCTACCTTACAGTAAGCAGATCTCCTGTATCCGTCGAACAGTCAGTCTGGTGTTTTATACAAAAATCAAGATCCCTACAGCCTCAGACCCGAACCAGATGCCTCATCGTACGCTGTCTCTCCTATCCGCTAAACCTACCAACCTTTGGACGCTGATCTCCTGCAACGCGTCACCTGCACTTTACCAGGTGTTGATGTTGAATGCTCGCACATGCTACGTCTAGCAAACAACTCCGCTGTCCGTCATACTGTGATGGAGAAGACATTTATCTGTGCTGGTATCCAGGGCGGACGCGGTTACCGTATCTGTCAAGTCCATGCTCGGTGTTGTAACGCACTGCTTCTGAAGGCACAGCCCTGCGTCCCGACCTGCGAGGTCTGTCTTGCGGCGACGACAGTGATAAAGTTCGATGTGGCGACGACGGTCTTCTGTAGCGAGCTTGCTGCTTATCAGCGGCACCGTCAAACGTCGGCGAAAGCCCGTACAAGTCATCGTCGTCATTTTCCTGCTCGGAATGATTGTGAATTGCCGTCGGTGGTGCAGCGCTGAGGCCCGACCTGCCAGGTCGACTTGGCGGCGGAGTTTGTAATCTACTATGGCGTGGTGGCGACTGCTGTCTTGCGCGATGAGCAACCTGACTGATTGCTGCTGTTCTGAATGTGTTAAACGTTGTTGTAGGCGTATAGACATTCTCGCCATCTGACGTTGAAGAGCCAGGACTTTCTGCGGCATAAGTACTCATCGAACCAAAGGTCCATGGCATGTTCCGCTTCTGCTCCCCCGTGACAGGATCTCCAGTGTCCGGATGCTTACTCTGCAACCTGCACTGGTAGATCCACTCACGACGTATGTTGTTCCGACGTTCCAGCTCTGGCAACAAGCATTCATCAACGTAGCGCTTACCCACCAGCGCTATCGCCTCTGATCTACTTATCCACTCCTCTGGAGGCATCCCTGGGACAGAGTTTGCACGCCATTGCACACGGACGTAGGTGACAGGCTCACGGTCGGATTCTGCTTTTGACTCCATCACAGTGACATGGGAGAAGGCGAGAACATCTACGCCCTTCACCTGCTTGAAGTCGTATTGGCGCTTATATGCTTGCTCGTTCTGTTGGACCAGCCACATTTGAGCAAGACCCTTTCCAATGTAGCTGCCTGCTCGACAGTCGAAAAGTGGCTGTGAATGTGTGCCTATGTTCAGGAAGACTCTGAGACCATGGCCAAAGCGCCTGACTTCCACAATTTTGCCTAGGGGTGTCACTCCATCAGCACCGAGCTCTGGGCCTGGAACGTCGTCAAAGACCGGCGGCATACCCCTAGGCCGAGCATCAGGAGAGGAACTCCCTCAAGACCGTGTTTTGCGGATACCACGGTCAGCAGAGCCGGGAGATATGTTTGCAAAGATTTGAGGTCCGTAGCGGTCTGGATTGTGACGAGAAGGGTCGCCTGTTGTGGCTCGAAAGGGGTCGTCATTCGTGAAGCGCGATGTGCCCGGTCGCGAGGAATTGTCAAGGTCCATTTGCACTGCCGCCGAAACTGAAGGTTCCATAAGGCGGTGGATCTCGTCACTTCGAGGGTCACTGTTTTCTGCTCCAGCGTTTTCTGGCCAGCGGTGTTGGTCTCGATGAAGGTTGATACCGTCGCGCGTCGCGTCGGAAAGGTTGATGCTTTCGACCTCGTTCGGATCTAGTATTGCCTTCGCAACACTTCGAAAGCCTCCTTGGAACAGCAAAGCTCCTAACTGCTTGACTTCACAGTCTCTTTCATCAGCGGGAAGTTCGAGGAGGCGTCTGACAAGTTTGAGAGGTATCGTGTGATCAGTTCGTTTAAGATGTAAAGTATCGTTGATCGCGATGAGTTCTTGATTCAGATGGCCCAGACAGTCCAGATTTCGTCGAGCAGCGCTCGGATTGTCGTCTCTGATCCCGTGGATGTAGGCGTCAAGGACTGTACCAGCCTTTTCTAAGACATTGTCTTGCGTCTGTGTGGGGGCGACGGTCTGTTCGTCAAGATATTTCCAGAGCAACTCTCGCATGTCTGGCTCCATTTGCGGTATACCCTCATGAAGCACATGTGTCATCAATTTGACCACTTCTGGGGTCACAACGCTTTTCCAATGCAGTCCCGCTGGAGCAATAACATTCTTGAGGGCGAAGACTGTTACTGCAATGCGCTTGGAGGCTAGATTGCGAGTTTTGGTGACGATGCCAGGTTGCCTGTTCCTTTCTCCCCACCAGATGATTGCATCCGCCCGTATCATGTCGATCAGCGACATCGCAGCAAGGCCAGGGAAAACATATGAGTAAGCATCCCGGCCAGCAGCCACATTAGCTCGCTTGACTTCGTCATCAGCTCGCTGAGTCCATTCTCTCGTCCTCCTCGCGCTCCTCCGCCGTCTCTTCTACCTCTTCATCATCATCTACATCCTGAGTGACTCCAGGAGAATGTTCGCCTTGCTCTGCCCGGACTACTGGCGGTCGTCTCACGGCCGAACTGTTCTGTCCAACGCGCGGTGGTGTCAAGTTGATAGCATCCCGTACAATCTGCTCGATGTCTGTCTCCTGGATGGCTACCCGCTCTGAAGTGTGACAACCGCGATGTTGGTCATTTTCGATATCGAAGACTCCTTTTGTCAATTCTGGCAATGGTCCCCGGACTTTCGCAGTAGCCATGATAGAAGTGCCTTTTGGAAGGGCGAGCAAGGTAGTCTGAACTAGATAGCAACCAATATGAAGATGATGAGCCCTTAGACCAGCTAAGATTGGAGGTAGTCGAAGGATTGTGTTGGGAGCATGTTGTGCAAGATCGAGTCTCTTATGCTTGCGATTGTGCGTAGTCTGCGACCCATATCCCAGAGTCCGGTTTGTACATTCTCAGAACCGTGATCCGGAATCTGACCACCCGCTTTCGTCATTCAGCATCGCACCAGTGCTCGAGACTTGCGTAAGCGAGTTTGCGTGTCATAGGTATGAATGTCTAGTGCGCGGTAGTCAGCTCACCACCCTTCGATGGCCACGTCCACGGATGCGCAGAAACTTCTTCAGCGACGCTCGAGGCCGCAGCACCCAATAGTCCCGTTCCAACACAGAATCTCTAATGCCACACCGCAGCTTGATGTGGCCATCTCTCTAATCGATTATTACAAGGCCGTCCCTAATGCAAGTGAAGCTTGCGTTGGACTTACAAAGATACGACCTTGATCCGGCGGCCAGTCAGAGGCCTTGTCGGACAGGTAAACGTCAAGCACACCGTGTGCTTCCACGAATATAGCAACCCTGCACCCACTCTTCAATTTCTCATGGATCTTGAATCCTTTGCTGAACAAAGTGGCCAATCGCCGATAATGATTCTTCTTATCGGGCTTGGACGTGCTTGAGCTCGTTTTGCTTGGCATCATCTTCTATGACCGAATGCGTTCTGAGGAACTAGAACCAGGCATCTGGCGAAGGATCAAAGTACACTCACGCAAATCTCACCTCCTAAAGTGCTGAGCTATGCGCCGTTCACCTGATCCCAGGAACCGCGCGGCATGAGCAGTGGGCTTGGAATTGTCGTCTTCTTGGTTGGAATAGTCCGAATCCGCTAAGAACGTCTTTCCCGCCGTCTCCTGATGATCATACAGATATGTTTCGAAACAGAGGGGTCAACATGGATCCTTGATCCTCTGATCACCCGTGGCTTGAAAGGAAAACACACTGGAGATCCAAGGGCAGGCGGCAACATTAACGTCTTTCGCTTGCGGCATGGGTGTCGTGAACAGATGTCCAATGCTTGGCGGCCTAGGTGTTGTGCTCCTCCTGCTCCTCACCAGCATCGATAATGGCGGGCGGGGGGTATCAACTCAAGGCGTCGAAATTGTCAAACAGGGTTGATGAACGAATACTGAGCTTTGCCATCCTGGCTGCGTTCCGGTCACTCTGGCATTCTCGCGACGCATAGGTCCTCCAGCGACCATGATCCCCTTGCAAACTCGACGGTGAATGAGGAACGTGCATCCTATACCTCTTGTGGTATCGCTTGTTGCATTTCCCTCCAGGGTGTACGTGCAACACCCCTTGGGATTGGACGAAGCGCTCTTGGTTGCGCTACCCCACGGGCAAGTTGAGATCCTATCGATTCTTCACCTTGGCTGTGAAGCAAAGGGATGGCTTGCTGGCAAGCGAGCTGCTCGGAGCTTGTCTGTGTGCGAGGTTCGTGCAACAGATATGACCGACTGGAGCTCGACAGTCGAGCCTGGGCCATTTGGCACAGGGGCGGTGAATTGGGTTAACCGACACCCCAGTCTACAGCTTAGACAGGTGGGCATGGTATACCTTGCCGTCAAGCCCAATCTAGACCGCACGCACGGAGGGGCGAACGGTGCAGAAAGCTGCTCTTTGAAACAGTCATGCAGTGAGTGTCTTTCACCGACCTCCTGGCTGCGTGGCTTTGCTCCGGGGGAGCTGGTATTTGCCGGTCCAGACTCCATTCGACCGCTACAGACTCCAATCGACCGCTACAGACTCCAATCGACCGCTACAGACTCCAATCGACCGCTACAGACTCCAATCGACCGCTACAGACTCACATCTATAAAATGAGAGGAGCATCGAACTCCCAGATCGACGGACGACCAAACACTCCACGAAACCAACGACCGACCAGCAGCTCTCTACAAAACCCAAAACACACCCGCATTCCACGCACCATGCGCTGCCTCCAATCTCTCACGGCCTCGATCACGGTCCTCGCGCTCCTACTCATTGTCCAAGCTCAGGCCAAGGACGGCTGCGGCTGCGGTTTCTGTTTGTATAGGAGGTGGAACGTGAGTCATTAGCAGCGTGACCAATTCCGTAGACTTTCTCCCGGACTTCAGACTGAGACCTATGATTTCTTAGAGAGAGGAGTACTGCGAGGAGTGCAATATCATGTGCGATCAGGAGTGTCGCACCGGGAAATGTCCAGAGTGACGAGAGACAAGGGCAGTGGAGGGTATGCTGGTGCAGCTTTGACTGGTTATGGGCTACAAAACATGCTGGACGGAAGCGATAGGAGGGCGCTGTAGGAGCTTCTCGAGGACGGTGTCCAAATTGCTGTTATTTCGGCACTTGTCGCTAGACACCTTTCGTGAGGGGGCTTCCTCGTTGCCGGCATGTGGAGAGTAGCGAATAGGGAAGCTTGCGCCGATGAGCTATCAGGAAGCTTGCTCTTCGGCAAGGTTAAGCTTATCTTCCTCGCTGACATCGCAGGATATTATTGTGAAGGCGTTGCAAGCTGAGTTCCATTCCGGTTTTGTTTCTTGTATTGGCACGTATATGATCTGTTCAAAAACCTTTTAGCGGCCTTCTAGTCTAGTTGCTTGATCAAACGTTCAGACGTCGTCGAACCATGCCGTTATCTGTCTCTACAACGCTGGGGTGTCCGCAAACAAAGCCTTGGCGAACGCCTCAGGATATCTGGATCCATGGATCTCAGCAGCCTCAACGGCCTTGCGAATCTCGTGCTCCTCCTCTTTCGACAGGCTGATCTTGAGCGCATCAATGTTCTCCTGCAAGCGCTCGAGGTTGGTAGTGCCTGGAATCTGGACCAATGTCAGCCTTTCAAAGCGAGACTCATGGGCAGTCACTCACCGGGAAGATGTCATCACCCTGGTGCAGCAGCCACGCCAGAGTCAGCTGGCTAGGCGTTGCGTTCTTCTTCTTCGCAATCTCCGTAATGCGGTCAACGAGCTGCAAGTTCTTCGGGAAATTCTCCTTGCTGAAACGAGGAGCGAACTTGCGGAAGTCGCCCTCCTCGAAGTCATCCGGGCTGCGGATCTGGCCACCGAGCATACCACGACCAATGGGCGAGTAAGCGACAGTGGCAACGCCAAGCTCGCGGCAAGTTTTCAGCAGTCCGATCTCGTCACGCTCGATGTCGATTGTGAAGGGCGAGTACTCGATTTGGACAGCATCAACGTGCTCCACCTCGCAAGCACGGCGGAGAGACTCGCTTGAGCACTCGGAAAGACCGATGTACTTGATCAAGCCCTCCTTTTTCATCTTCTTGAGCTCCTCCATCGTCTTCTCGACGGGCGTCTTCCCGTCCAAACGATGCGCATAATACAAATCAACGTACGGCAACCCCAACCGCTTCAGCGACTTCTCAATCGCCGAACGAGCATATTCAGGCGAGCTGTCAACCGAACGATTGCCCTGCTCATCAACTTTGTTCGCAAACTTGGTCGCCAGGAAAATATGCTCGCGCTTGCCTGGGTTCGCCCTGAACCACTTTCCCAGAAGGTCTTCAGAATCCTGGTACATGTCCGCAGTGTCCCAGAAGGTGTCACCGAGCTCGTATGCCCTGTCAAGTACCTTGAAGCGCTCCTCGTCAGGCTTCGGTCTGCCGTAGAAGGCGCTCTAGACTGCATCAGCGATCATGCTCAACCCACGGGGGAGGTTTGTGAACTACCAGGCCCATGGTGCCATAACCCAGCCGAACGACCTCAGGACCATGCTTGCCCAGCCTTGCTGTCGGCAACTTGTGTCCCAGAGCGCCACCTGTGGCCTTGGCAAGGACTTCCTGGACTTTCTGAGCCATATTGTGCTTTTTCGAAATGAATCGTTTGTGGAGCTTCTCGAAAAAGCAGGATGGGTGAGTCGATGTATGTTTTTAAGCTTCTTATTAACTCGCTGTCGACAATGACGTTCAGGAAAGTGCACCTGCGCGTGGACATAAGCTTAACTCCGTCGATCTCTTAGTGGCATGGGGCGATCGGAGATGTTGACGAAGTTGCGAAGTCTGATGCAGATGGCCCAATCGATCCTGGCGAGAAAGACATGGACGCCCTCTCTTCAACCTCATCCATTTCTGACATATGGATCTCATGTAGTTACTACTACAGCAAGTGCTCGATCGTTGAGATCGTAAGCACCATGGACTTTTAGCATCAACCCTCAAACCTTTCGTTAAACTCCACGCTATAGTAGCAACCATGTTGAAAGACTCGGGGTATCATATGTTGAATGAACCTTTCGTTACCTCCCGTTGAACGCCGTCTCATGTTCCCCGTCTACCCAACGGTCCAGGAAACTTTCTAATTGGGGTCGTGCCGATCGTGAGATGAGAATAGCGCTTATATCTTGTTGGCGTACTTCTCCCTGTAGAACTTGGCGGCTTTGACCATGTTGGTCAATGCTTCTTTGGTCTCCTTCCACTGCCTAGTCTTGAGACCACAGTCTGGGTTGATCCAGAGCTGGTCAGGCTTGAGATACTGCAGCATCTCCTCAATTCGCTGCTTGAACTCAGCCTCTGGTGGGACACGAGGAGAGTGGATGTCGTAAACACCCGGGCCAATATGGCGAGGGTAGGCTTCGTCAATGAAGACCTTGAGCAGCTTGGCGTCCGACTTGGAGTTCTCGATGGACAGCACATCGGCATCGAGAGCAGCAATGGCGTGGAAGAAGTCCTGGAATTCGGAATAGCAGAAGTGGGAGTGGATCTGGGTAGAATCCTCGACACCGGCAGTCGAGAGCTTGAAGCTGTCAACGGCCCACTGGAGGTACTTCTCACGCTCAGAACCAGCGCGGAGAGGCAAACCCTCACGGAGGGCTGGCTCATCGACTTGAATGACGTAGATGCCGGCCTGCTCGAGGTCGACAACCTCGTCGCGCAGGGCAAGAGCGAGCTGCTCTGCCTGAACCGACTGGTGAACGTCGTCACGAGGGAAAGACCAGCGCAAGCAGGTGATCGGACCAGTAAGCATACCCTTCATGGGCTTCTTGCTGACTTTAGCGGCGTACCTGCTCTCCTTGACAGTCATCGGGGCTGGACGCGACACGTCACCGACCACGATTGGCGGACGGACGCAGCGAGAGCCGTACGACTGGACCCAAGCGTGGGTGGTGAATGCATAGCCGTCAAGGCGCTCACCGAAGTACTGGACCATGTCGTTGCGCTCTGGCTCACCGTGGACCAGGACGTCAAGGCCAAGCTCTTCCTGGATCTTGACAACCTCGTCAATCTCCTTCTCGATGAACTTCTCGTACTGCTCAGGGGTGATCTCGCCCTTGGTGAACTTGTTGCGCTGAATGCGAATCTCCTTGGTCTGCGGGAACGAACCAATGGTGGTGGTGGGGAAGATTGGCAGCTTGAGGTGCTGTTTCTGGGCCTCATAACGGGTAGGAAAGGCAGATTTGCGCTCGTAGTCGGCCTCGCAAGTGTTAGCACCACTCGTAATGGATTGCGACAATGTCTAAGTGTCTTACCTTCTTGACTGCCTCCTGCCTCTTCTTAACCTCGGGGTTGTTGGTGCGCTTCGAGGTGGCGCGGCTGTGGATAGCAGCTGCGTTTGCCTCAAGCTGAGCCTTGACAGCAGCAGGGCCCTCGGTGACGGCCTGGGCCAGAACAGTGACCTCGGAAGCCTTCTCAGTAGCAAAAGCGAACCAGTTCCTGACTTCAGGATCCAGGTTCTTCTCGCTCTCGAGCGTGTGTGGAGTGTGTAGCAGTGAAGACGACGTAGCAACAATGACACGCCCTTTGCCAAGCTTTTGGATTGCAGTCTCGAGGATTTCAATGCTCTTCTGGTGGTTATTCCTCCAGATGTTTCGGCCATCGACGACACCGGCGGAGAGGATCTGCTTGGGACCAAGGTGCTGAACCACCTTCTCGAGCTGTTCTGGATGCCGGACGAGGTCGACATGAAGGGCATAGGTGTTCTGGAGAGCGGCGTCGACCACGTCGAAGTTGTGAACGATGTCACCGAAGTAAGTGGCGAGCACTATCTGAGGGCCTGCGCGTCACGAGTCAGCACGATTCGTCCAGCAGACAGGTAAAGGGGTAGGACTATATGAACCACATCTCGCTGGTTGTGTGACTCGCGTGCTTGAGGTCGACTTACCATTGGAGCCTTGCAGAGCAGAGAGCTTCTCGTACGCCGGCTTGAAAGCATTCTTGATCTTGCTCGGAAGGTCGAAGACTAGAACCGGCTCGTCAATCTGCACCGTCTCGGCACCAGCTTTCTTCAGTTCCGTCAGCAGCTGCTCGTAGATCGGGAGGAGGTTGTCGAGAAGAGTGATGGGGTCGACGTTCTGGCCACGGTCTGCCTTGCCAAGGTGGAGGAAAGATACGGGGCCAAGGATCACAGGGCGAGTGACGATGCCAGCCTCCTTGGCCTCAAGGAAGTGCCTCACAGGCTTCGGGTCGGCATTGAGCTTGAAAGTCTGGTTGTTCTGTAGAGTCGGCTTGACGTAGTGGTAATTTGAGTCGAACCACTTCACCATCTCCAATGATGGGACGTCAATGCCGTCCTTCTGGTGTCCTCGTCCCATGGCGAAGTACTCGTCGAGCTGGGAGAGCTTGTGCTTGCTGTAGCGCTCGGGTACAGCGCCGAACAGCTGAATGTGATCGAGGACTTGGTCGTAGTAGGCGAAGTCATTGGAAGGGATGAGGTCGACGCCCGCGTCTTTCTGAATTCTCCAGTGCTCGAGACGCAGTCGCTTTCCCTCTGCGAGGAGCTCGTCTGCGGACAGCTTGCCGCCCCAGTATGCTTCCGTGGCCTTCTTGAGGTCGCGCAGCTTTCCCATGCGAGGGAAGCCGAGAACTGATGATTGAACCTGTGGAGAAGCATGTCAGCATAACGGTCGTCAATCTAGGGGCTCGCTATGCATGGCCGCAGCAGCACGGTAGATATCGGGTCTGGCACACTGCCCTGCCGAGCATCGCTGAGGCTCGAGCGACATCCTCCCACTCTAGCCCCGTTGTAGCAATGACTCGATGTCACTACCGAACTCAAGCCGGTGGTAGTGATATCGACATACCATTTTGTCTGTCTGTGGAATCTGGCAAACGTCAATGGGTTGTGTGGAAGTGTGTTGAGAAGAAGGATCAAGGGCGGTGGGGTCTGGTTTGATATTGTGCTCGCGGTAACTTTTCAGAAAGCCCGATGACGCGAGCACCGACGGAGCCTCGGACGCAGAAGTTGTGACCAGCGTCGAAAGCCTACGGAGGTATCCACGAGCCATCCATGACCCGTCTGAGATGCGGGAAACGATCACAGCAGCGACGAGCACGACGAGCGATAGGCCCCGAGCACTCGTGAGCGTCCTGACAGCCACGGCCAGTTTAGAGAGAGGTGATTGGCTCGCAGACCATCACAGTGCTTCGGACACGTGACAAGCATAGCCATGACTTCTGACATGGGCCGAGCGCAGCCAGCATCTCGGTGAGCGAAGAATCAAGATCTGATCGCCAGCAATAATCCGGGAGCGAATGAGACGTCCATCAATGCCGGCCCCATTGATTGATGCGGACAGCCATACCACACGACGCGTCTGATAGACGGCCAAGCGCTCAATGACTCGCGGATGTGTCCATTAGCAATGTTATCACCTTCTGTTTGATCGAAGCGTGACTCATGTACCGCGATGACAAGAGGACAGCGAGTCCCTCACGGCTCTTGCTAGCTGTCGCGTATCTTCAATGTGCCAGCTCTATAGGATAGATGTCGTGATCTCGTCCGGCCATCAAGGACACCACTACAGACGCATCGAGGACGCTCTCGAGCAGTTCTGCAACGAGATGCTACCGAGATACATCACGTCTATGCCACGGCCGATGTAGTACAGTAAACGAGGGGATGCGATAGTCGGTATGGATCGGATTCATTATTTCACGCACGAGATAGGTATATCCGTACAAGGCGGAACAATGGAGCCAGGGTGGCGACGATTTGTTGTGGTGGTTGACGAGCAGAAACTCCACTACGAATCGTCCTTGCTGCACCAACCCGCCACCAGGGTCTTTTGTCAGAGACGGCAGAGTCTGCAAATGCGCTTTTTGCTTGCCGCAGGAATTAGCAAAAGATATGACTGACATGGACTCTGCGGCGATGGTGCCGCTCTTGGTCGCGGCAATGGCTCAAATGGCTGGACTCTGTGTGCCACTTCGACAAAGATTACCAGCGAGTCACACGTACCGATATGATCAGTGTGACCTTCACAGCAAGCAGTGGTCGGAAACGCCTCTTGCGCCATGGGATATCTTGTCGCAGCCCACTTTGACTCATCGGCGTCGTGTGTTGGACCAATGTGAGCTTGTCCCTAAGAGCGTGGTAAGCGTGTCTTCGTGATGCTTGCTTGCTTGTCAGCTTTGACCAACGAGCTGTATAGCAGTGAATTCACAGAAACTTTCTTGCATCGACGCACACTATATCTTTCGGGGTGGGGGTGGGATTGGAGAGCGAGCTTGGTCTCGCTGGCATAGAGAATGGCATGTGTACGTTGACATCCAGTTCATCGAAGCAGCCATGTCGTTGCGCCAGTTTCAGAATTCTGCTTGCGTGAGAGGACGAGCCATTCGAGCGAGATGAAGAGCTGGTGACTCGTGGATCTGGAGACTCAGGCTGCCGGACGACCGTTGGCCCTGGTGATGCCATCTGTGGATTCCTCCCCCAAAGTTCTCATACGACCGGACTGTGTCAGTGCAGCTGGCGCGAGGTGCGTCAGAGAGCGGGGGGACCTAAACAGTCTGTGCATCGAAGCAGACCCTCCAGTCAGAGCACGAGATCCTGCCATCCGTCGCGAGATGATTCGCGACAAATACCAAGCAGCACTCCAACTTCGATTCTCCTCCGCACCGTTCGACCACTCGCAAGCTTCAACGAATTCGCCCGCGCAGCGCAATCTTCCTCTCAAAACAGCCTCGATCCGCGGCGCCAAAATGCTCGTCAAGCCGGCGGTGGTCCTTGAGGACTTCCTCGCGCTCCTCGTGCTGCACTCCGCGCGAGTCATCAGGTGTGAGTAACAACACTGCTGCGTCGTGAGCAAAGTCGATTTCGAGAAACGAGCTGAGCGCAATGGCGACGATTCAGGCCTTGACCAGTAAACCGCAGTGCTAATGACCCGGCTCCTCCAGCATAGACATCATTTGAAGCCACACAAGAGAGGCACTATCGGTCTCCTGAGCCAAGAGACCAGCAACGGCGTTGTGCCTCTCAAGACGCCATCGAGCAGCTTGCCCTGTCACCCTCCAGCCCTCTTGCGTCCCCCTCAAATCCGACAACCGCAGTAGCCATGGACGAGAGTTCCGGCCTTCGCTCCAAATGCAAACTTCCGGATCATGTTCTGGGGACCACAACCAGTCTCACGAACAGATGACTTTGCTAATTGCGAGGATGTACGGTCTCAAAGGGCAGAGGATGCGTCACTATGGTCTAACTCCTCTCCACCACTCATCTTCATAGCAGCACATCGAAGTGCGCGCGCGTTGCCTCGTGCCACTTGGCGATGCACCGCTGACAACATCCGCGCCGTCCATCATCTGAACACGGGAGCGAGCCTGCTTCAGATCGGTGAAGAAGGGTGACTGGATACTAAAGTGTCCTCCGTGAATTATCGGTATAGATCTTCACCTCACGTCAGCCGGGCTTCATCCAGGCTCGAGCCCAGTGTGAGCGAGGATTCCGCACGCGGGACATGAATGCCTTTCAGTCCACAGTGGCGACTTGCAGCTGAGGCTTCAGGCGCCAAGGTCTTTGTCTTTAGAAAAAAAAGATACACAGCTCATACAACTATCTACAAAATTTCCCACACTTTCACAACCCCATGCTCGCGCTGTATCGCTCATGACTGTCGTGCTAACCACCCACCCCCCGGCTTCTGCCCAAAAATGACATGGATCGGGAAATACGTATGCAACCTCCGACACTGCATCTCTCCCTTGACCTTGGCCACCAAAACCTCCGTCTCCTGCTCCGACCACCCCAACCCGTGCGTAAACGTCTTCACCGTCAACCCACTCACCCCATCGATCATCCCGATCATATTAAACAACCCCGCCTTCCTCAGCCTCCGATTCTTCGGCCACTCCCCAATCGGCATCTTGTACTTGCGATACGTCACATTCACAAACCCGGCGTCCTCCATCTGCTGACACATGCGATCCGGGAATATCCGACTCTCCAGGCCCAGGTTTCGGATGCCTCGGCCCCAGAGCTCGGCCCATTGGACGCAGGAGGCGTCGGCGGGGAGGCTGTGGTCGTCGCAGCCGAAGTGGACGTCGAATTCTTGGTTCTCGACCCAGCCGCCTGGTTGCAGGGACTCGAAGGCTTGTCGGTAGAAGTGCGGCCAGGATTTGATGCAGAAGCCGCCCATGAGGCGGGTGTGGACGAAGTCGAAGCGCGGGCCGAAGTCCCAGTCTTCGTCGGCGTCCATGATTTGGAACTCGGCGTTTGGTGGGACGGCGGTCGGCTGGATGGGTGAGAGGTCTATGCCGACGACGTGAGCGCCGGGGAAGTCGTCGGCGACGTCCATGGCCCAGATGCCGGTTCCGGTGCCGACGTCGAGGACTGACGTCGGAGAGTGGATTGGTGCGATGAAGTGTTTGTTTTCCAGCGTGAGGCGTAATGCATGGTAGTGAATGTCCTGGCTGGCGTCAGAGACGTGCTTCAGCAGGGTCGGTGGGCACGGACTTACCATTCTGTCCTGTTCAACTTCATCGTTCGGAAGCATGTACTTGCCACGTCTGAAGGAGTGATACGATCGGCCAAACTCATGTTCGTAGTCGAAAATGCTTGAGCGCAAGGACGCGGTGGAGAGAGACTTCTCATCATAGCCAGAATCAGCGGCTTCACTCTGGCCGTCGTCTATGGCCTCGATCGGCTGACCATCGGCCTCGGCGTGCGCACGTGCATCGGCAGAGGTGCGGGAGCGCTCGGCACTGTCCGACTTGGCAAGAGGAGAAAATGCAGAATCGTGACTTTCAGGTCGCTCGGCCATAGCGTCTGCAACACATGTACGGCCAAGCTTGACTGAAGGATGCAGCAACGACACCTCATGGCATGGTGATGACGATGACGATGATGACGATGATGATGATGATGGGGAGGGGAAGTCGCGATGGGCATGTTGCCCACTATACCGTATACCGTATACGGTAGTAGACCTGCAGGCCAACGGGCGAGATCGGGCCGTCCCGCAGTCAGCCCATCACCCAGTCTTGCCTGATGTGTGCGATTATCGATACGGGTGACAGGGTCTGAAGGAGCAGCCAGGGTAGGAGAGGGACTATGGCCATTAGCTCCATGATTCCATCAATCATAACATTTGTGACTCGTCGAAGCCATCATCAATATCCATCAATTGATCATCCATCATTTTCGGACCTTCAAGGCAGCAGCGACCCGACGACGCGGTAAGGCTGGGTCATGGGTCCGCTCATCGGGTCGCTCTTGCTGTTTCTGCTTTCGTACGTCTGTATCGGAACACTCGTGAATTACCGCCAACTCCGACAATTCCGTGGTCCACCACTCGCCGGGTTCAGCCGGGCGTGGATGTTTTGGAAGGCGACGAGATCGGAACTGTACCAGGCGGAGATTGACGGTATCAAGAAATATGGTGTGGCTTCTGTCGGACAGCGACGATTGATACGCGAGTGCCCGTCACTTACATTGCACAGGCTCGCCCTGCCGCATCGGGCCCAATCTGCTCGTCAGCGATGATCCCGATGTAGTACGACATCTGAACGCGCCTGGGTCGAAATGGAGCAGAGGCCCGTGGTACGACGGTGTACGCATGGATCCACGACAGGACACCGTCTTCTCCACCCGCGATGAGAAACTCCATGCAGACCTGAAAGGCAAGGAAATCGGAGCAGTAAGCCTCGCCTCGCCACGCCACGTGCTTCGAACCACAACTAACCCTACCCAGTACTACGGCCGAGACATCGACACCCTCGAACCAGACATGGACGCCCGGATCTCCGAATTCCTCCACCTCCTCCGCTCCACCTACAGCAACACTCCCATGGACTTCGCCAAGGTCGCCGACTACCTCTCCCTCGACGTCCTCAGCACCGTCGCCTTCGGCCGCCCCTTCGGCTTCATCGCCTCCAACACCGACAAATGGGACTTTTCCAAACAAACCTCCGAATTCATGGGCCTCCTCGAACTCCAAGTCAACCACGACTCCGTCCGCTCCATCCTCCAAAGCCCCCTGATGCAATACCTCGCCGCCCCTAAACCGACCGACAAGTCCGGTCTCGGAGCCGCGCTCGGATTCGCACACATCGCCATCGCGGAACGCTACGGCCCCGACGCCAAGTCCCGCAACGACATGCTGGGCCACCTCGTGAAGAAAGGCCTTAGCAAACTGCAAGTCGAAGCCGAGTCCTTCCTCATGATCGTCGCTGGCACAGACCCTGTCACCACCGTCTTACGCATGACCCTCTACCTCCTCCTCGGCACGCCCTCCGCCTACACCACCCTGCAATCCGAAATCGACGCCGCAGACCTCTCCTCCCCCATCGCCACCCACGCGGAAACCCAGAAACTCCCGTACCTCAACGCCTGCATCTGGGAAGGCATCAGGATGTTCCCGCCCCTCTTCGGCACGAAAGCGAAGCTCGCGCCCCCCGGCGGCGACAGCATCAAAGGCATCCACTACCCCGCGGGCACCGAGCTGGGAATCTGCGACCAGTCGCTGTGCCGGAATCCGGCGATTTTCGGCCAGGACGCGGAGATTTTCAGACCCGGGAGGTGGGTCGAGGCGGACGGAGCCACGAGGGTGGCGTATAGGAATACGGTGGACACGGTGTTTTCGGCGGGGCGGTCGAAGTGCTTGGGCCAGCATATTGCGATGATGGAGTTGCATAAGACGATTGTTGAGGTGAGCTGAAACAATTGATATTTCCAGGGTTGAGAGGTGGGGAGGCTAATGTTTGACAGTTGATGAGGCATTTTGACTGGGCGATGGCGGATCCGTTGCGAGGGGTGAAGTTGGTGTCGCATGCTGTGCATTTCCCGGTGGATATGATGATGGTGGCGACGCCGAGGCGATGAGACATGGGATGACGGTGTTCTGATATTTCGGTCGAAATGTATCATGATGTGATTAGTAACGGGTGAAATGGCCGCAGCGCATTTGAGACGTGCAGACATGGAGGCATACAGATCTAGGAAGGGGAAGGCACAGAACCACCGAGGAAGAATTTCCTCTCACATGATACCCAGAAAGTACAGTACAGCGAAGTCGAAATTTTCCGTACACTCTACCTATCCATGCCCCTTCTTCTTCTTCTTCTTCATCATCATCTTCTTCTTGCCTCCCCCAGCAAACGTATCCCAAGCCAACAGACTGAACGCCGCCACCACCAGCGCCCCACCGGCATACGTCGCGAGGCTCGGCGACAAGCCGAAGAACACCCAATCTGACAGCGCGACGAAGAATACACTCAGCACGTTGGCGAAGCTGCCGAAGATGGGATCGGTCCAGATCACCAGCACGGCGAGCAGAGTGATGGAAACGGAGCCGGCGAGCACGGCGATCAGGATCCAGAGTGCGGCGTAGGGACTGGGCAGCTCGAAGGTCTCGACGCCGAAGATGTGGAGGAGGAGCAGGGCGAGCCAGAGGGTCGCGAGGGTGTAGAATCCTATCAGGGCGCTGGCGGCGAGCGTGAGCGGCAGGGAGTCCATGGGTTGAGGGGAGGGTTTGCTGGAGCACGCCCATTTCTTGATCAGCACTTCGTAGAGCCCGAAGGCCGTGGCGCCGATGCAGGCGATGAGGTTCCCGGCGAGTCTGTTCGTGCCGACGGGGTTTTCGGCGTCGTGGGTCGCGGTCGTGTCACCGTAGGCGATCACGACGGTGCCTATGAGGGCGAGCGCGACGGCGAGGATGGAAGGGAGGCGGAGCGTCTCGTGGAGGAGTGGGATGCTGAAGAGGGCTGCGAAGAAGGTCGCGGAGTTGTAGATGGCGGTGAGGTCGGAGGGCGTCGTGAGGGAGAGGGAGAGGAACCAGGAGATGCCGCTGGCGGTTAGGATGACGGTGAGGATGGCCATGCTGGTGGCGAGGAAGTCGAGGGGTCCGGCTATGGCGCCGTGGCGTTTCCAGAGGAGTTTGGGACCGTCGGTGGCGTAGGCGTCGATGGTGCTGACGGAGGCGCGGAGGGCGTTGTTGTAGTCGCGGACCCAGGTGGTGTAGGGGGTTTTTTGGCGGGTTTGGAAGCGGGAGTAGGCGATGTGGCAGAGCCAGGGGAGGATGAGGGCGCCGTGGGTGATGTAGAGGGTCGCGAAGGGTTTTTTCCAGTCGAGTTCGTCTTCGAAGTAGGCGGTGGCTTCGGTGTTGATGGTGAAGCCGATGACGCAGATGAGGAGGGCGAGGCCGACGGTTAGGGGAGATTGTTTGCCTGGAGCTGGTGGTGGGCCTGGGTGCGGATGGACATGGCTTGATTCGGGGATCTGATCGGATGGGCCGTCGAGCTGGCCATTGGCGTCCAGCTCTGGCAATTCGATATCATCTTGGCTGACTTTCCCGTTTTCCAGGAAGGGCCGTGACGAGTCATCGCCGGGCTTTGGAATGGACATGTTGTCTTGAGAGATGCATGAATGTGCTGATCTCTCGGGGTTTGCGCAGATATTCGGTTGTCGATTGGCGTCATATGGTACCGCTCCATCACTGCTACTTCCCGATCGGTCGAGTGTTCACGAACACGTGCTCCTGTCGAACACGTGAATATGGAAGATGGGGTATTGACATCTCTCGGACCCGGATCCGAAGTCGCCGATGTTTATGGTGATGGAGTGTTGATTGTTGTTGTTGAAGCTGAGTCAAGAGCCCGGCTTATGTAACAGCCGAAGTGCTTGGCATTTTTCATGTTCTCTCGGAGCAAAACACCGCGTCGACTCCGTGTGTGCAAACATCAATGGCAGCGCTCATCCCGAGTCTGACCGACTCGCCGCATCTCTTCCTCCAACCCTCCTTGCCGCTCTACACCGACACGCTCGCGTATCTGAAACACGCACTAGACCCACTCGCGGCGGACGTGAGCCGCGTGCAGCAACAACGCCAGCAGGAAGCACGCAAGAAGAGAAGGCGCGGTGGAGCGCCTGCCCTTGGCGGACATGACGTGCTGCGGCTCCAACAGATCCACACCGCCGGGTTTGGACCGGAGCAAGTGTGGGAGCAGGCGCGACGAGTCATTGAGGCGGCGCGGCAAGAAGCGGAGCGGGGCGTGCTGGAGTGCTGGAGGCAGAGCAGGCAGGACTTGATCGATCCGGAAGTCGACGGGAAGGATGGGCATGAGTCTGTGCTTGGCATCGAAGGGCTGGACTATGACGTCGAGGGTGTGGACGATGACCAGGATGCGGTGTATGATGAGGAGGAGGGGGGGGCGAGGGTGGAGGCGGAGGAGGAGGATGATGATGAGAATGATGATCTTGATGCTGCGAATGACGACTATGCGGAAGATCAGGACCTCAACATGGACCAAGACGAGCTGGCTGGGGAAGATTCAGGCAACGACGAACCCGCTGAAGAGTTGGTCAATGACAAGTTTGGCCTGAACGACGGCTTCTTCTCCATTGACAACTTCAATAGACAGTCCGAATTCTTGGAGCAGCAAGATGCCCGGGGCGACGACGATGCTGCTGCTGCGAGTGACGAGGAAGACGCCGTCGACTGGGATGCGGATCCATTAGCCGGAGCAAGCAGCGTCAATCGTCAGGCAGGACCTTTAGATGTGGACATGGACGAGGATGAAGACGAGGAGAGCGGCCCCACGTTTGGCGATCCAGATGCCGGGAGCGAAGATGAGGACGAAGGCATGGATGCTGGCGAGATGGACGGCATGGCCGACATGGGTCTGGGCAACACCAACGACGTCATGTACGCCGACTTTTTTGCTCCTCCAGCACGGAAGAAACGAAAGAACAAAGAGGGCAGGCCAAATCCGCACAATTTTCCTAAAAAATCAGGTGACGCTAGAGCGGACGATGTGGAGAATGATGGCAATTTTGAGCGCGTAGCTGAAGCTGTTCACCGCGACCTATTTGACGAGTCCGAGGAGGAAGGAGACGAAGCAGAAGAAGCTCTCGATCCGTCACACCCACGCTCCCGTCGCTCCACCCACGAGCATCGAAAAGCTGCGCTGCAAGAAGAAATCCGCAAGCTCGAAGCCGCCAATGTGGCCAAGCGCGAATGGACACTGTCCGGTGAAGCGCGAGCAGCTGATCGTCCGCTCAACAGCTTGCTGGAAGAAGACCTAGACTTCGAACGCACAGGCAAACCCGTCCCCGTCATCACAGCTGAAGTCAGCGAAAGCATCGAAGAGCTGATCAAGCGCCGCATCTTGAATCACGATTTTCAAGACATCGTCCGCCGACGTCCTGACGATCTCGCTACGGGCAAGGATGGACGCAGAGGCAAACTTGACTTGGAGCTCGACAATAACAAGAGCCAAAAGGGCTTGGCGGAAGAGTACGAGGAAGAACATCTTCGTCGCACAGACCCGAACTTCGTCGACGTCAAAGACGAAAAGCTGAAGAAAGAAGAAGCCGAAATTTCAGCCCTCTGGACCAAAATCCGTTCTGACCTCGACAGCCTCAGCTCATGGCACTTCCGTCCCAAAGCCCCGGTAGCTCAACTCGAAGTCCGCGTCGACGCCCCCACCATCACAATGGAAGACGCGCGTCCATCCGCCGGCGATGCCGTGGCTGGAGCTGGCCAGCTGGCGCCGCAGGAAGTGTATAAGGGTGGTGAAGCGAATAAGGGTGTCAATGAGGAGGTGGCGGGCAAGTCCGGGTTGCCGGCTGCTCGAGAAGAATTGACGAGGGAGGAGAGGAAGAGGAGGCGGAGGAGGGAGAAGGAGAGGATCCGGAAGGCGAGTGGGAATGCGGTGGTGCTGGGTGCGGGTAAGGGAGATGGTGGGAAGAAGGTCAGGAAAGAGGTGGTGGCGGATTTGAAGAAGGGTGGAGTGAAGGTGATTGGGAGCAAGGGGAGGGTCACGGACGTGGAGGGAAGGGAGGCGAAGGCCGGCGTTGGGAGTGGGCAGAGTGGGGCGGGGAGGTATAAGTTGTAGACGCCAACTCACAACCGGCCTTGTTTTCCCCCCGAACAAAAATTCACCTCTCAAATCTCAACAACCTGCGCCCGATTCCCCAACGTCCCCGTATCATGTATTCCACACCACCCCTCGCATTCACAAAACGTCGTCATTTTGCATCTGCCCGCACCATATCATCCCCCTCCGATCCCAAGATACAGCACCCCTTCCAACGTGGCCCCCCAAGACCTAAGGCAGAGCCAGAACGAGACAGATGGGTCGAGGATGTTTGAGTGGAGCGGTGCGGTGGAGGGAAACGGTGAGGGAGAGAGAGAGAGAAGGCTGGGTGTGGAGGAGGGATGGGCGGGGTCGTAGGGGTGGGTTGGTGGGCAGGAGGAGGGGAGGTGAAGAGGGATGATGGAAATTATGGTGTTGAGAATCGAAACGAAGCCAGCATGGAACCTCGCGATCGGATTTGATCCACGAGGCGGGGGATTCGTGTGTGCGTGAGGGGCTTTTGTTGCAACGCGTACCTCCCTTCCCTCATACACTTTCGAGGACTAGCACACGGTTGTCCCACACCTCCCGTACAGTTCGCCATAAGAATTCGAGTTTTGCGCCCGGGACCGGGGCTAACGCCTCGCTACAGAATTGTCTCCCCTACCCAACGCCCTTCTGGCCGAACATGGCCATCCCGTTGCGCCGCGGTGCCGCCGTCGAGTGCAGCTGTGGAATTAAGGTGGGAATGAGCGCGAGCGGTTGAACGTTGCGGAACTGTATGGGTGCGAGTTTCTACGAGGCCTCGACCATGCATTCGTAGATGTAGATGACCCCGAAGACCAGGAAAGCCATAGCACCACCGATGGTGACTGGCATGTCTCGTCAGAAATCCATAGTACGACATCGACAACAGCGCAAGGGACACGAGACTTACCAACTCTCATGCTCACCCTGCCCGCCAGCGCCCGCCCACCGAGCACCGCGATGCCGGTACAGCAGCCATGTCCCGTGATTGCGCCGAGCGTCACCCACCAGTAATCCTGCCCCGCCGCCATGGCAATCGTCGCAATCTGACTCCGATCGCCCCACTCACCGAGGAACGTCATGACGAACGTCTGCACCCACGCCGGACTCAGGATCAAGCCCAACAAGTTCGTTAGACCCGCCACCAGGCCAGCCGTCCGATCCGCTGAAGCACTCGGAGATCTCGAAGACGCAGGCGATGGCTCGATAGTGGGCAGCTTGATGCTCGCAGAGCGCCCGCGACCGGACTCGAGCGCCTGCGGCGAGACACTGGAGGAGCTGCGATGAGAGCGCAAGGTGTGGCGGGCGATATGTTGCTCCTTCTCCTCCAGCTCGGCCTCGACTTCTTTCATCTCTTCGCCGACACCGCTGTCTTTGGGCATTTCGAGACCTTCTTTGAGCATTCTTACGCCGAATACCAAGAATAAAATTGCTGCGGCGAAAGTCGTGAAGCGCTTTGGTAGCAGAGTGGGGACTGCGTGGCCCAGAACTGCGGAAAGGACGGTCATTGCCACCAGCGCGGAGAAGGCAGAAGAAAATACCAGTACTCGTGGATGTCGCATAGCCATTAGCGCAGCAATCAGAAAGGTCTTGTCTCCGACTTCCGAGAAGAGAATCATGGTCATAGACAGCACGAACGAGTGGAACCATTCATGCCACTCTGCTTCGCCTGCAGTTCCGGGAGATGTAATACCACCAGCTTGCGCCTTCTGCGCCTTCTTCTTGCCCTCGGTATACGGCATTGTCTCCTGGAGCCAGCTGGCATCCTTACTTCCACCCACCGGCGGCTCGCTCTCCGTCTTGACACTGCCGCCCTTGCCATCAGGATGCGGGATATTGTGCGGCTTCTCCGGCAGATCCGTAGGCTTCTCCAAGCCCAGTCCTCCACCGTGCCCATCTGCCTTCTTCTTCTCTGACGCGTCGCCATCCTTTCCATCCTTGTCACTACTCGTACTGTCTTTGGTCGACGTGCCTTCCTTCTTCGCCTGCCCCTTTTCTATCCGTTCCTGCTCACTGTGCGGTAATGGTGGCGCCTCTTTCGGCTTGGTGGGCTTGTTTTCCGCGTTGCCCTTTGCCAACTTCTCCTTCGTCTTCTCCGTGATGCCGCCCTCTGTGCCCGTAGTGCCCTTCTTCGGCGCCGTCCGCGTCTCATCATTCATGACACCATCAATCTTTTCCGGAATGTCCTCCAGCTTCAAGCCATGCTCCATGCTGCCACCGTGCGCGAGCTGCTCCTGCAGTCTGGTGGGTAAGGGTTTCACCGTCGCCGTCTTCGTCGCCCCCTCGCCCTTGTTTGGCTTTTCGGGGGTCGTGTCCACGTATGGCCCAGCATGAGGTTTCCCATCTTTCCCGTCTACAGGCGCATCCTCTGTGCCCACATACGGCTTGGTGGTGGGTTTTGCATCGGGAGGCTCCTCCGCGACCGCCGCCTGCTTCTGGCTCTTAGACCTGCCCACCGGTTCGCCCGCGACTTTGTTGAGGTTGAGGATCTCATCCTGCGTGATGCTGTCCCGCTTCTGCAGGCGGCCAGATTTGGGGGAGTCGAGGTCTGCCAGCGCGATGCCTGAGAGAAGGAGCAGCAAAATTGGCGAAGGCCGCCGTATTCTCATGTTGGCGATGTGCGAGATATCGAAAGGCCAGGCGACGCGTGGAAGCGTGATGAAATGAAAGACGGACAATGTATTGAACAAAATGAAAGGCTATATCACACTTGTGCTACATGTAATAATATACAGACAACACACACGCGCGCGCGCGAAAAATAAGTAAGAATAATGAAGGGCAGCGGCAAGCAGGATTCAGGAAAGGGATGCATACGTAAATACTAATACGTAAATACTAATCAATACACGCAGAATTGAGTACTCTACCCACCGCACTTTATATACCGTTTGGATGATACGGCCATCACATTGTCAGGCTCGCGTTGCGCTCTCCGATCAATAATAAATGTCGAGTTGCATAGAGGATCTCAGAATCCCTGATTACACCTATACACCACCGCCGGACGCCCGTTGCACAGCCAAACTTGCGTGTAAACCGCCAGTCCGGCACTTCAAAACCAATTCACGTGCAAAGGCTATCTTTCATGTGCTGTGCGAGTACGGTGCAATGGGTCTGCTTACAACTTCCTCCCGCCGCTGGTACCTTGCACGCTAGGTCGAACATCTGGTAGTGCCGAACGCTCTCACCCGTGTGGGCGATGTACGATTCTCACATAGGATCCTCCTTAAGAACAAGCCTGCGGTCTGCACCTATGCCAGATGTGCAACTCAAAGACTGTGTCTTGACCGGATCAACAACCAAAATCCTCGACCCTGGTGCCCGCATCACCGAGGCACCAGACTGGCCTGAGGCAAGTAAATTGCCTGACGATTCCAAGCCGTCAACAATCTTCACCAACGGCCTGGATCGATCGTCTCAGCAGCTCTGTAGCATGTAGTCGTGGGCATCCGACGAGCTGACCTACTGCACTACCAAGCAACAGTCAAGTGCTCTACACGTTGCGAGACGCAAGACACGCAGTCAACAGTCACCGGCGTTTGAACAATGCTCCGCAGGACAAAGCTACAAACGCTTCCGCGACGTAGCGCCACGATATACAATCGCTTTGTCGCCTTGATAGATAAGTTCCCAGACACCGCCGCAGAATCGCTTGACCACCCCAGCACTGAAACGATTGTAGCAAGGCTGGTACTTGCAAAGCTCGGTTCCAGCGACAATGTCTTCAGGCGCCCACCTCCTTCGTACTCTTGCGCAGGCGCAAGATCGCGTCGTTGTCACTCACAGTCAAGCCGTCGACGCGCGGAGAGAGCTTCTGCGGGTTCAGGAGTGGGCTTTTGTTGCACATACGCAGCTTAGGAAGCTTAGAGATGAGGCGTCGAGGACAGATATGTCTGAAGCGAAGATGCTTGGATTGAACCTGGCCGTCGCGGAGCTGAATCTTGAGACTTGTCGAACCGACGAGCGACGAGCGAAAGTTGATTTGATCAGAGCTGAGGGACAGGTCAAGATCGCCAAGTTCGAGGTTGCTGAAGCGGAGCTGGAGTATGATAACTTTCTCCTAAGCTCGGGTCAGCTGAAAGTCATGAAAGGGCCGTACCTTGATAGCCCGCTTGGTCGGTGGCGGGCAGAGCTTGACGTGACACTAGATCAGCCGTTGACGATGGAGGCGTTGCCTACTCCGCCGCTGGATGCGGATACAGATGGCAACGTCAAGCATCTTGTCACTTGTAAAAGCCGCAGGCGAGCAAGGATGCCGAGTCGGGGTCAGTGTGACTGTGCGATCAAGAGTGCATTCCTGAGGCCTTGCCTGAAGCGCGAAGGAGGACAGGTCAATCTCAGGACTGAGAGACTCCGATGGCAGCCGAATTTGTTTGCGCCAGAAATGCAAGCGCAGGCGCAGGCCGTCCTTGATCTTGTAGAGGGGATGTTTCAGTCGGCGCGGCGTGTGCCTTCGTAGGCGGGAGAGGGCCTATTCGGTTCGTACCAGCTGATAACGGCTGCTGCATGAGATCGAGCGATCATCTGTTAGCGCATTGGCTGAGAGGTAAGTCACCAGCAATGTTGGGAGTACAATATAGAGATCTGAGCCCAAATGGTCGATCAACTCGGAGAACTACTGTTCTCTCTGAAAGCTACCGATCCCTATGGCCTGGGTGACAACTCATCCGTGATGTTCTGTGGGTCCTTCCATGCCAACGCTACATATCTACTCGCACATCAGCAATGCACATCAATAAACTTACATAAACAATCACTCACTTCGTGTGACTCCCCCTGGCAACAAGCTCATCCTTGGCATTCGTGAATCTAATCGAAGTATACGCCAGCGTCTTGCCGAACTTATCACAAGTGACTTCCGCACGGATCAGATCGCCGAGGTTGCCGCCGGAGGCGAGGTAAGTGACTTTGCACATTTTATCAGCCATGGAAAGTGACCACAGATGTCGCTGTGTGTCGAACCTGAAAGATCTGTCGATACACCCGTGGCGAACAGCCCTCGTGATGCTACGGCGAGAGAGCCGCCGAGATCGGTCAGGCAGGCTATTAAACAGCAGGATGTCAGTGAGAAGCCGAAGTCGGCAGAGGAAGAGCCTGCGCTGCTTACCGATTGTGCCGCCGTGGAGGATATTGAGACGGTTCTGGCAGTCCTCAGCGTCTCATCAGAAGTGGGGCCCTGGAGTAGATGGTGGTGATATACCGTGTGTTCCTTTTTGATGTCCAGCTCAAAGTTCACGACGCCGGGGCGTGCAGCTGTGACTCTGAGCTGATGCTTCGATTTAGCTGGATCGTTAGATGGAAGTTTTGACGTTGGGACACACGCACGCCATCGACCAGTCTGAAAGGGTTAGCATTCTGGTATCTGTCGTTTGGTCTGAATACTGCTTGCTTACCTGGGTTCCAGACCAGAATTGGCCCGGAAGGATCTATGCAAAATAGTGAGTGCTGGGTGATCGTGTATTTGCGATTAGATGCTCACATACTCCCAGACTGATCTCACAAACGGCAATGCTTTGGACGACATGGTTGTCAAGTATCGAGGACGTTGTTGTATGGTGATCAGTTGATGTCGGCAACTGGGGCTGCCTTACCTAATGCCGCCGTGCCTTCCGAATCTGGTCCGAATGCGCGTCCCAATACCGAGACCTCGGCGTGTTGCTCCCCGCAATTGCGGTTGCACATGTAAAATAGACCTTGCAGCATCGCATCGCGGGAATGGCGCATTTTCATACATAGAAAACATGTCAGGCGACGCAGGAGCAGATCACGAATTCCCACCCGTGCCAGTGTCATGGTACAAGCGCGATGTCCTCCTCTTCGCCAACAGTATCGGAGCTACTGTTGACGAGCTCCATTTCCTCTATGTACAGAATTCAACACTGGGATGGCTAGCAAGTAACACATGCTGATTACTCTCAGGAACTCCATCCCCATTTTGCCGCCTTCCCAACCTACCCCATCCTCCTCCCATTCAAAAAGACAGCAGCAGACGTAATTGACTTCTACGCCGCCTCAGCATCATCCAACAGCTCAATCCCCGGCGCTCCAAAGCTAGACTCCAAGCGCGTAGTTGACGGCGAGCGCTACATGGAATTCCTGAAACCCCTGCCCACATCCTCTGAAGGCAAGAAATTCCAAATCAGGAGTAAAGTCCTCGGCATCTACGATAAGGGCAAGGCGGGCACAGTAATGGAGACGCAGAACGAGCTGGTCGACGCGAGTACGGGTGAAGTATATAACCGTGCAGTGGGCAGCGCCTTCTACCTCGGCCAAGGCAACTGGGGTGGTCCAAAGGGACCGAAGACTGTGAGTTACCCGCCTCCGGAGAGCAAGCAGCCAGATGCTGTGTACGAGCACCCGATTAGTGCCGAGGCGGCGCATCTGTACCGCCTGAACGGCGACTACAACCCTCTGCACGCTGCGCCAGAACCTGGCAAGGCGATGGGCTTTGGAGGCGCGATTATGCATGGCTTATACTCTTGGAATACCACGGCACATGCGATTTTAAAGTTGCTGGGGGGCAGCGATCCGAAGAATATCAAGCAGTATGCTGCGAGATTCGCCAGTCCCGTGTTGCCAGGTGTGACACTTGTTACGCAGATCTGGAGGATGGGAAATGCTGATGCAGACGAGTTTGAGGATGTGAGGTTTGTGACGTCTGTGAAGGGAGGCAAGGTGTGTCTGAGTAATGGTCGGGCGAAGGTCCGGGTGGTTGGGCAAAAGAAGACTACCTCGAGTAAGCTGTAGATCGCCGTGAATGTGGATGTGCATCGGCTTTCAGGCTGTCCCATGTGGATTACGTTCTAGCTCTTCGGCGGCCATTTTCCCAGGTTCGTGGAGCTCTGGTATTCGTGATCAACTTACGGACGATACATAAAGCGGACCTTGCAGTCCGAGAATTCAAGCGTTGACCGACTGCATAAGGGGCACACAGATGTCGATACATATCGTATACCCGAGCGGCAACTGCTTTACTCTGATGAACGAGTTATTGCATTCGATTGCTGCTGTTGCTGCGTCCGGGCATTGCAATCGCTCCGTACGCTTGCGGGGCGAAACATGCTGGGAATCTCTAATAGTACATCTGTTCGATTAGTTGTTTGCTTGTCTCGCTGCTGTCGTCACGGCTCATCCTGGAAGCTACTTGAACATCTGGAAGTGCTATGGCTGTCTGTCCGCACCGCCATGACCTACAAATTGTTAGCGCTGCCGATTCCTGTCTAATCGTGACTGATCATATCACTCACCGGACCAGAAGTTCTTCCCAACCTTATCCTTCTTGATCTCCTCTTCGCTCACGCTAGCGCTGGGCCTTTCCGCCCTCTGCTCCAACTCCTGATTGTGTTTCTTCACGTCGTCAGGCTCCTGTCCCTTCTCCGGCGGACTCTCATCCAGAATCTTGGGTTTCGCACCTTGGGTTCCTTTGCTTGTTTGCACCTTCTCTGGTTGAGAAGTCTGCTGTGTCGGGCCTGAAGTGTTGGAGGTCTTCGGCGGTGGAGGGCCTGGATGCTCCTTGTCCTCGCTCGGGTTCTTGCCAGGGTACTGCTCGCCGCTGCCATAGTCGCCGGACGCGAAGCGCATTTGTCTCTGGAATTGAGGGAAGAGTAGGCGCGGGCTGATCCCGTTCAGGGTACGCAACGGCTGGCTCACGGGTCTGAGGAGCGACATTGCGATGAAGCTGATGAGGGTGTCGATGGATCAAGGTTGGTAATGTTGTGTCGTTTCAGAATGGATGGGTAAACATTGTTGTTGACAGCTGCAAGGAAGCAATAATAGAATGGTGACGCTGGAACAGTAGCTTGGGCCGTCTACGTCACCATTAGACATGCACGTGCTGAACAAGCGACCGCGATTTGCAAAAGATTGCGCTTGTATTGGTAGGATCAATCGCCTGTTGTGCTGCGAACATAAGATATGGATCAGTCGACATGCTGGCTTCTATGACATGCTGTCTCCGCTGAGCAAAACGCGGACCGAACGATGGAGTGGCCCTCGCCTCTGTTTAATCCAGTCTAGATAGGGTTTACCACATACCCGCCATGGCTTCTTCATCGTCTGCAAACACATCTTGCCTCCGTACTGGGTGTGGTGCATCCGTGAGCGCGCTTGGCACAGCATCATTCCCGTCTTCAGCCATCAACGCATCCAGCTCATCTTCATCTGGTTCACCATCAGCGAGGGGGCCCTTGGCCTTTTGCACAGAGCCCGCGGGCTTCACGGGCGCTTGCTGCACGTTCTCTGCCATCAAGGCGTCGAAGTCATCCTCATCAGGCTCATCGTCATCCTCGAATGGCCCTCTACGTGTGGGCTGTGCTGACTGTCGTCCAAGCGCAGACGCAGCACGTTGCTCGTCCGATAGCGCATCCAGCTCATCGTCTTCTGGCTCGTCAATATCATGTCGTGACTCCGATTCCCTTGCCGCGCCAGCATCGGCTCTTGCTGCATCTGCGTTCATGCGAACATCACCAACACTCTGATCACGCATTCCCTGAAGGTTATCGTTCGTCGCAAGGCCATCGCCCAACCTCTCTGGACTCTCTTCCCTCGCGACCGGCTTCGTCTCATCGATCCACGCCTTCCGCATGACCTGCATCCTCTTGCTATGCCCCAGCTTTTCCACCATTGTCAAGCCATCTCTAAACTTAGCTTTTGGATATATGTCATCTAGCCACAGCTGATACGTTGTGAGCAGGCGTGACATGTCTGAAAACTCGTGACCTTTGCCCTTGAACTTCAGCTTTGCGCGAGCTGTGCGCCGTAGTTTCTGAATACCCTTATCTGATGTGAGTAGGGCCTCGTCAAGCTTCGGATTGGGCTTGCGTTGCTTGCGAACTTTGATCTCTGCGTCAGGGTCTTCGTTGTGCTCCTCGCCGTTCGTTGTGTTCAGATTCGGATGATCGTCGCCTTCGCCGCGTACATCGCGCATGAAGCTGTCAACTGCTCGATCATGATTGCTGGCTGGCTCATTGAAGAGCGCGTCGAGCTCGTCCAATTCTGCATCCACAGCTCGTGGATTCGGCAGGACTGCCGATGGCATGTTGGCGGTCAGTTTGGTGTTTTGGACGTTTCCAACCGCGGTCAAGATATCTGGAATCAGGGGTTTGAGTCGTGGTGAACTTAAGAGACGCGCCATGGAAGACGCGACTGCTCCACCAAAAGATGACGCTAATGAAGTGTTAGTTGGTCCAAGCTTGACCTTTTCTTCAACAACGACCGACAACCTCCATGCGACCATCATGTTGGTGATGTTGCACCTCTGCTGCAGCCCGCATTGCATGAATGGACCACACTTTCAAGCAGCCCGTCACCGAGCATAACACGCGCGATCGCTCCTGGAACCCTGGCCTGCGTGAATATCGCCGTTGGAATAATTCGACCTTTATCCTGATTCACGCTTCTACCACCGCGAGGCACCAAGTCATCAGACTCTCAGCGCCGCAAGGCGGCCTCCCGACCTAGGCTGCCAGTGAAATAGCCAAACCGCAGAGCAGCAGACACCATGGCTGCTGGCTCAATGATCGTATTGGCCCCTGTCGCACAAGTCATGGCAAGGCTGCGAGATCTGCTGGCAAAGGCTCGCGTTATCAAGTCCGAGACTTCAGTAGAGCCTCCTCTGCCAGTCGCAGGATTTGTTGACCATGTGGAACTCGTCCTGCATGGCCTTGACCGCAGATATGACCACAGCTTCAAGTCTGCTCTGGTGGACACAGCCGCGCGCCAAATTTTCGCAGACATCATCGCCTCAACAAACATTGATGATCCAGACTTTGTGCAAATGTGGAATCTGCTCGACATCATGACCATTTGTGGGGATCAAGGTGTGTGTGAGCCTGCTGTGGCCGGGTGGCTGATCGAGGAGCTACTGGACAGTCAAACCACTGCTGGATGTCGCAAGGTCTTTGACTACATGGAGTCGCGTGCTGCGCGTCTTTCCGCAAAAGACTTCCACAAGAAGAACATCGTTTTCCTGCGCATGTGCAATGAACTTCTTCGGCGCCTTAGCAAGGCCGAGGACGCAATGTTCTGCGGCAGAGTGTTCTTCTTCCTGTTCCATACATATCCCCTGGGCGACCAGAGCTCCGTCAACAGAACTGGAGACTTTCACGTGGAAAATGTCACCAACTTTGAGATCTCTAACCAGGATGGTGAGAAGATGGAGATCGACACGGGAGCTGCGAAGGCGGAGACACCGCAGCCTCCGTCCAGGCCAGGACAGAAAGCGACCGGTCCTAAAGCAGTCAAGAAGATGGAGGAGCCTGTGTTGTCCAATGACGAGCTGTATCCAATCTTTTGGCGACTGCAGCATGACTTTTCAGACCCTACAAAGCTCTTCGACAACAACAACTTTGCTGTTTTCAAGAAAGGCCTTGGCCACACCATAACAAAGTTCAAAAAGGCTCCAGCTGTGGTGCAGACGAAGAGCGACGCCGAAACAAAGCGGGGCACGAAACGAAAGCACTTTGAAGTTGATGACGAAAGCGAAGACAGGCGAGCGCACGACCACTTCTCCGACAACTACAATCCCAAATATCTGACCAGCCGCGAATTGTTCGATTTGGAGCTCTCAGATCTCGCTTTTCAACGTCACATCATGGTACAAGCATGGATTCTCATGGACTTTTTGCTGTCGTTGACCGACAAGGCCAAGAAGAAAGCGCTCGCAGACGTCGAGAGGTTCAACCGTGCGATATTGTACTCTTACACATTGACCGAAGAGGACACTAAGTGGTGTAGTGAAACGAGAGAGACGATCATGGCGTACCTGGCTTCGATCCCTAATCAAGCGACTGGTCGCTTCTACCACAGGATGGTGGCCACAATTTTGGATCGTGACAAGAACTGGGTTAGGTGGAAGGCTGAAAGTTGTCCGACCATCGTAAGAGATCCCGTTCCCGCAAAGCAGGACACAGAGGCCAGGAGTGGCGCCATTGAAGCCACGAAGCCGCGGCGTATCTCAGCCAGGGCCACTGGAGCTGTCGACTGGTCGTTTTTGGAGGAAGGGCAAGGTGCTGGGTTAGATGCACTGCGGAAGCCCAGCAGGGTGACTGCACCAAGCACCGACGAATTGATTGACGGCATACGCAACGACAAACTTGATTTGGAAATGGCAGATAACGAGGAGAAGGAATCGTTGGAGAATGCGATCGCAAATAAGACATGGCGTGTTTTGCGGCAGGTGCGCGCATCGAATTATCGCTTGCTAGACAAAGTTGACCCAACGAAACCCGTCGAAGATGCCTTCACAAGCCCATCGACACCGCCGCCGCCGGAAGAAGAGGACATTAAGATTGAATCTCAGGGCGCAGCTGACGGAATTGATCACGATAAAGCTGGCAATGAGGTGCCTGATTCGACCGCGGGGCCTGTGATTGATGACGCAGAGGAGGGAAAGGATGCGCCTGCTGCCACTGTCATTGTCAACGACACTGTCATGCAGCAGCCGGACGCCGAAGATCTGGCGGATGGAAATTCGCTGGCGGACAAGTCTACAGCCGCCGATGGGGAATAGCAGGATAAGGTGGAAATAGCTGTTAATGCGATGACAGGTAGTACGCGAGTAAGTGCTATCGTATGGCCAATCACTGCACTGCGCATGAAGTCGGATCTGTTGAATTCCTCCACCGTCTGCCTTCAATTTGGTGGAGAGGTCTGTGTATGTCCGCCTCGTTCTTGCACTACCGCGCCTGCTAGAGTGGAATGTCACTGCCGCCTCACTTTGCGCGTCGATTCGAGGATGGAAAGTTCGATGGTTCAGCCATCAGGCTCTCACCCCTGTGTCAATCCAAGCACGCTCACAGTCTTCTTGGACGATCAGCAGAGGATGCCGCTGGAAATGTTCCCTCGAAATATACATGCTTAGTCCATGACAACGAGGGATTGCTATTGCTTTCCATCGTCAATCGTCCGCCGCGGGTAGTAGTCTGGTCAGAATGGCCGCACAACGCTAGCAAAGCTTGAGATCTAGCAGTACCTTAGGCATTATGGCTGCCTCCCAATCGGTAGACTTGGTCATGTGGCAAGAGCATGTTAGGCCGAAGGCAACCCGTATCGCACAACACGAGGGCCATATTTCTGCTCCATTCATGACGATTGTGGTCTCTTGCTGAAGGTTCAACGAGCGCTCATCCTAATAATGGGTCAGGTGGAATGAATAGAGAATAAAGCCGTGATTCATCCCAGTGGTCGACGGGCATAGGGCATATATTGACCAACATTCTGGCGAGCTTTTCTTTTCTTCGGATCCTGGAAGGCCTAGGAAGCTTTGGTCGCACTTTAGACACTGTCACTTCAGCTTGGCCGCTGAGCTTCATCATTGTCGACAACAGACGATCATGATTTAATTCGCATGACGCGAGCCCTGATGAGCTCGGGCTCAAATGCATCACGACCGGCAGATCCGACGCTTGTGGCGCCTGACTTGAGGGTCTATTGATTGGCTGGACATTCGTGCGCTTCCAAACTTCGCATAGCTAAGAGTTCTTACATCTGGCGCTGGGGTGATGCCGCAACCAGAAGCCGTACGCTTGACGGTTGACAGTGTCAATCTCGATGGGCGGCTCGTAGACTTGGAAGCTGTTCTCCAGACGATTTCGACCATCTCGAGACGGGTGAGCCCAGGAGACTCGGTTGCAGAATTCTATCCTGTCCACTAGTGATGGCTGACTCACACGGCCGGGGCGACATGAAAATGAACCGGGAATGTTGTTGAATGTCTCAGGTCAAATTGCCACTGTCAACCAGCGTCCGGCAGATGTCACAGAGTGTCTGACCGCCACTCCTGGATTTGATCTATCTCCCGGCTCTGCAGACCCTATGTGCAAGAGCCTGCAAGCCATAGTTCTCAAAGAAGCATATCGTCCGAGTACCCGGACGATGGTCTGTGAAACGTCAAACTTGGCAGCATGAACACTGCGAGCGCTCAACAACCAGGTTGCATGCCGAAAATAAGCGTGGTAGATGTTGTGACACCTGCGAGTCGCGTGCATTGAACGGCACGAGGGGCGCTTGCCAGCCGAATTGCGGTGTACGCCATGCTGCACCCTTCAATCTCAGACGTTGTGGGCGACAGTCCAGATGCCAGCCGTTGTGTCGAGGGGCCCGCCTCTCAAATGGTGTGTGATACACGTCGCCGGACGGTGCTGGAATGAGCCTGTGCAGTCGCCGGAGGTCCGTCTGAGAGGGGAGTGGTGGAGTTGTGGTGGAATACGAAGTCGAAACTCTATACAATCGCGCCTGCCCAATTAGGTTTCTGACAGAAGCTTCGACCTCGCCGGCCACCACCGCCTGCTGTACACGAGTCCTGACCAAGTATTGTCTCAGCGCACTATTCACCCTCACCCACGGCAGAGCAAAGGCTCTTCCCGCGCCCGCAGCAACGTTGACGCCATGCACGCGTTGTGGCGCCCGATTTTCAGCCTATCGTTCACGAAGCGGAAGACAGAAAGGCATGTGCGGTCTACCATCCTCGAAGTTACGACATTTTAGGCGCTCATTGGCGAGGTTTCACCCTTTGGCCGTCAGTCCGTGTCAGCGAGCTTCGAGCCACATCCTTGTTGAAGATCAAACTACGTTGACACACTCCAAATCTCCCGCTATCCACATCCGCCGGAGCGAGGGAAACGTCACGCGCGGACAGGTTGATTGCTCGGATACGATCAATACCTCCGGCGCCATACTGTGCAATGCGACAGATGGCAGACGAGCCCGAGATTCGCGCCTTGCGCAAGTCCTCGAAGTCAGGACAGCTCGTCGTCACAGGTCGTCCTGCGGGACAGGGACTATCGTCCCCTGTCGTGGCAGCAATTGCCACGTTGTTCTCACGTGCCTTGCTGCCAGCCACCGACGATCCTGACCAGGATTGCCGGACGTCTGATCATGAGGCAGCCCACTCTCACTTGGTCCAGATGCAGGGGCAGGCTGTGCTTTGCGCTGTCCATCTGACCAGTAGTTACAAACACCTGACGGCAACATTCTGGAATCCTTGGGCAAGGCGCCTGAATACCGGGCCTACTAACGGGCTGAATCCCGGCTCTTGCTTACGGTCGGCCCCTACCAAAGTCAATTGCTTTCAGAAGAGCGCACTACCTTGCAAGTTGTGCCTCCGGTATCTTCGTCAAAACCCAGCCGCAGCTTGGCTGCGAAGAGATACGCATTGACACAGCCCCAGAGGACCCGTACGTAGGCCGGACCGGACCGTGCGTGATGGCTAACAGTCTTGGAAATCTCAGATCTGGAGTACGAAATGATCCGAAGCATGACGCCCGTGACCGAGCGAGTGGGCGCTGAACAGGTCGCTTAGGCCAGTCTCGTGCATGCGCCCTGTTTGGGACGCGGGCGGCAGTCTGATCTTCTTGGGTGACTTCAAGCGTCCATGCGAAATTGTAGGGAGGAACGCCACGACAGTGACCGTCATGTCTAGACTGCTTGTGACATCGCTGACGGCAGGACCGGACATACATGCTACTCGACCAAGTGTCGCGGGACTACGGTTCTGCTGAAGTATGCACCCTGGAGCATGTGGTAGGAGTCTGATGCAGTCTACTCGGCGGCTGGGCAGAGCTCATGGGGCTGCTTAGTGGGCTGCTTCCCTCAGGCGACCCTGCCCTAGGTCCACACGCCGTTCGCCGTGAGTAACCCCGCAGTCTGCAGAGGTCCTTGGTGCGCCATCCTTACCAGCATCCAACCATCCAACCCACGCCTCAACGGCTATGACTGCAGGCAAGCGGATCAGCTAGGCGTGAGATGCGGCAGCGTGGCCCGCTAGAGGCACCTCGTAAGAAGCCCTGTCGGCGCCTACTGCATGTCCAGCCGTTACGGAGGGGCTTGGTCCGCTCCATGTTATGCGGGCATTCTGATCGTTTCAACAATTCAGGATCTGCTGGCCGATAGGACAAACAAGCCCTCCTTCTCTTTTGTGCTGCTTGCCATGCTTTGTTTCTCCTCCACCTACGCGCAGATTGCATTGAGCGCCGACCCGAGGCCTCTCGCGCCTCTACTCAACTCTGATTAGACCATCTACTCTCGAGTACCCTGGCCAGCTGCACGCACGAGTCCACATTTTCGGTCGTCAAGATCAAGGAACGTGCCGCAGCAACTTTTGACGACTCGGCAATCTCGCTGCAATCAACTCACCATCTACTTGCTTCAACAACTCCACCACAGCCAGCGGCTAGTTTGATGGCGCTCAATTGTCTCGGTTCGAACTCATGCGATTGGAGCACAAACATCATACCTCTAGAGCCAGGACAGGACCATTGCAATTGAGCTTCCACTGGCATAAAGTACACGATTGAGACGATTGCAAGACTCCTTAACTTCGGGTAAGAGCCGCGTTCGAAATTCATTCTGTGAGCTCATTCGTCGTCCTAACTTTAGACATCGCTGAGCCAAGTGATTGTTGGAGCTACGACAAATAAGGATTGGAGCAGGGACCACGACCAGTCATTACATTCTTTGACAACTCTGTTGTTCTGACATATCCGACGCTTGGACATCTGCGAAAGGGACCAGTGGTCCGTCCACTCATTCAAGTTCGTCAGGCACGCTACTCTCGCTGGTCCAGGTGCCGGTACCTAGGACATCGTGCAGGGAAGCGGTGAAGGTAACACATACTGCAGAGGCCAAGTGCAGACGGCAAGCTCTTCCAAGATCTCCTGAGAGCATTCTCGACCAGACCTGTCATCCACCTCTGGATAGCGCCATTGCGATCTTGCCAGCTATTTGATCCGCATCAGGAGCATCTCTCTATGATCTATGTACCTGAACTGAAGGATTTAGAATAGCAGGCTATTCGAGCTTGTTGGTTGCACCACATCCGCTGCAATCGTCTACTGGCTAGAGCAGCGAAACCATACCACATGCTGCAGATCCGGCTTGTCGCCTGGTGAAAGAAACAGCAGAGGACAACCCAAAAGGTGCGCAAATGAGTGTCGACAAGCAACGCGTGCCCTTGTCCCCACCGAATTCTCCGCGAATGTCAGGCACAACCACGCACCACCACGACTACCAATGGCAGCGACATCGTGCCTCAATCATCGATCGCGTCACAGGAACGTTACCACCATTGCGCACTACGTTGTCGCGTCAAGAGGAGATCCAGACGACGTTCGACGATCCGATCAGGCGACCGCTCGGGCCCCACAGAAGCTTCCCATACTCATTTGAGCATTCGAGCCGGCCGCATCATGAGATGTACTCAGCTCAAGTGGGCGCGACAGAGAGCGAAGAAGCGGCGGTGATTAGACCAGCGTATCATGTTTCTGAGACAGACCAGTTATCGGGCATACCATCGGCAGCACTTGGCGGATCCGCACACGCGAGTCCTACAGGTCGCTTGACACCAAGTTCAGCTGACGACGAGCCTGCCGAGGAGCCTATCGACGACGACGAAGAGATTGGGATCGAAACTGCTGAGCATGGTGAAGGAGATCAGGAACGACCACACATGACCGCAGCAGAACTCAGGGCTGCGAAGAGGAAAATGAAACGATTCAGGTTCGTACTTTTGCCAAATTTGTGAAACAGCACTTGACAGCCAAAGCAGATTAACGCACCAACAAACACGATTCCTGATGAATGAATTCTCACGACAGCCGCACCCAGACGCGGCACATCGCGAACGGCTCTCGCGGGAGATTCCTGGCCTGAGCGCACGGCAGGTCCAAGTTTGGTTCCAGAACAGGTGGGCAACTTGTGCAATTGGCTCTTTTGGTCATTTATGGCTTGGCTGATGATATCGCAGGAGAGCTAAGCTGAAACGACTTACGACGGACGACCGCGAGCGGATGATGAGATCGAGAGCATTACCAGCTAACTTTGACATGACACAAGCATTACATTCGCCTTTTGGCGCATCTGCCCAGAACATGGGAGCACCAGTGCCGTCGTTAGGTAGCTACTCAGCCTACGGTGAAAGCAGTGGGATCCGACCGTTGACCCTAGAAACACTGCGCGGCGTCCCGGACTATGATGCCTACACCACACAGTACGCAAATCCGTCGACCGCCATGAGCCCAGCGATCGGGGGCTTCGCATTCACCACACCACCGCAATCTGTGACGGACACGATGTCTCCGAGCACAGCATACACTTTCCAACCTCATGGGAGCCCACGCAGACCGCCTCTCGGTGTTTCTGGGGGAGGCATACCACAAGAATATACAGCGCAGCTTCCGCGCCCTTCATATCATGATGGGCTGTCGAGACCAACGGCAGACTCGGTAAGGTTGCCATTACGCTCGAGCATGTCGTACTTTGCCCTAGGCTCGAGCACAGCTCTTGGTGGGAACCAACATCAAGACCGCTCGTTTCCTTCACAGTCAGAAGACGCTGCTGCACGGATGGGTTCGCGGCGCAGAATGACAGGACCGCCTCCCGCCACATCGAACCCGTATGGCATAAGCCTAAATTGTGAGTACTAGGCCCATCGTTCGTCACAAGATACTCTAGGAGCACATGTATGGCTGACAGCATCAAGATTCGCAAATGCAACCTCGTGCATCATCGTCCGAACAGCAACAGCGGCAGCTCACTGACTCAGCGGTACAAGCCAATACAAACCTCACTCCGTACCGCAGAAGTAGCGAGAGTCTGGCGAGCCAACCCAGCCCATCGTTGGCGTCGTACCAGGTTCCTCAATATGGCACTGCGCAGGTGCCGCACTACTCGCAGTACCAGAATCAGTCGTATCAGAGTCCTTTCCAGTACTTAGGTCGCCAGCAATCTTCACAAGAGCCGGCACACCAGACAAGCAGCACATTTGGGACTATGACAAGTCAACACCCGTTCGCGTCGCTTGGAGGGACGGCTGAAGCAGGAACGCCTGAGAACAGCCCTGGCGGTGTGCCTCTGCCTACAGAACACCAATATCGATAACTGTGCTTTGGAGACGGTCGTTGGAAGCGCGTCCCGGAAAGTCGCGTGGACAACAGTGTTGGGAAGCCACGCTTCAAACAAAGGTGCCATATCACCACGACGGCATCCATTCGACAGCATTGTTCACCAGTTGAGCTGGGTCACATTGGCGGAAATCTCATTTTGGAAGGAGAACGGGTTCTCTCCTGCTGTGCAGAATTCGCCATTTTGACATACCTCAGTTGCGGCAGGATGCCCGTTCGAGTTTGCTTGGACCTTCATTGTACATTCTGTGTAGATTTGTGTATACAAATCATTGTATCGAAGCCGTGCCTGGGACAGGCTGGAATCGTGGAGAGCTGGGAAGTCGCCAGGCGATGGCAAAAGCAAACCTCCTTCTTGTGTATTATCAGGATTATTGTTGTTGCAGCAATGCGGCCTTGATCTGATCAGACAGACATTCAAGACGTACACCTTTCAAGCTTAGACTTCTGGCACTTATTGTGTTGGTACATGTATCAAGCGCTCTTTCTGCACACCTCTTGGCGCCATCCTCAAACATTCCACGAATAGCTCCCGGTGCCAGCTGAATTATCTTTGCATGTGCGAAGATGGCTCCGAGGAAGGCTCCGGAAGAATGCCTACGAGTCGTCAAACATTACACCTCCGGGCGCAAACCAGGCAAAACTTCTAGCGCGCTTCCCGAAGAACGCCACAGCGTTGATCGCTGTGTGGGAAACGTCTTCCCGGCAAGACGGTCTAACGACCACGATGATCCCTCAAAATATTTTTGGCGTGCTTCGAGCCGATTGCGCTGCGGTTTGCGAGTGCTGAGGAAACGTGTTCTCACTATGGTGGCAATGCCGCGGTTGGCGGTGCTGACTTTCGGGCTCTTACAGCTTACAGCGGCGAGAGCGGCCACGTTTTGGATCTGCTGAGGGGAGCTGTTAGTCGCGCGTGAGCCTGCATAAAAGTCTCGTTTTGGCTTCAGCGATTGGGCGCCCAAGTGAGGAAGTCTCAGAGGGTGAGATCAATGGTCTCAAGATGTATCCAGTGCACTTTTCGATTTGGCAAGATTGGAATCTGGCAGGCTTCTGGGGATCACCCCGTCGTGGCCACAGGCAGTACAAACAAGCATGTGCACTGTGGCGCGGCTCATGCGGCTTGCCTCTCGCGCCTACATAGCCAAAGCCAATCGGCCTCCGCGTTCATGCACAACGCTGCAGCTTGCCTCTGTTGCGATGTCAATCATCCGGCTTATGATGAGCAACACTGCGGATGAGTCAGAGAAGGATTCCCTGACGCGGTGGACATGAGATACAAGCTGGTATGACAGACTGCGAGAGTCTTGAATGCAGCAAAACCATCGGAGTCACGGTCTCTTCGTGCCTGAATCCTCCAGATGCTGCCATGATGACATGCCACACGCATCGTAGACGGATAAGCGGCGATCAGAGGTACTTGTTGTTTGTAGATGACATCGGCTGTTTGCTTCTGTGGGGGGCCTTCGAGACAAGGCTGGGGTCTGGTGAGAGGAATGGGCGGACTCCGGGCAGTGATGGTGAAGCGACGGGTCTTGTCTGTTGCTCGAGTCTACAGGCAAGGTTCTGTGGAGTGAGGCTCCCTTACCCCAATAATGGGCGGGCATAGTCACTGATCGACTGACCAGGTCTTTGTTTTGCAGGGACGCCACGTGGGAGTGAACAATCTTGCACATTTGCAGGCAAGCGGTAATGTAGAGTCTGCTTTGATGCGGGCCAAAAGCACTGCATGTGTCACCCATATCCCATATCGTGCCTCAACACGGTCATCGCGCGACTCGGGTGTGGGAGAGTCTGAGACGCACAGACCACGCTCCCGCCAAGGGGACGAGTTTGGACCTAACAATTTTCTCACCAAATCCACTCCCGTAACCTCCTCCTCTCCACACCAGAAGCAACACCTTCTGTCGCGTGTCTGATCTTCCTTAGACAGACATTGCATTGCAAGACACACACTTCTTCTTGCGGATCTTGACGCAGAAGACTGTGCAGTCCATCACCCGGCCAGGCGAGCGGACGTCACCTCGACCGCGACGACGGCCACCTGCGACCGCAGCGCCTTGTCTGCGATATCGCCACGACGAGCACACTCCAGGCGCACAGATTCGACATCTGCTGTTGCCGTCCAGTCAGACGACCAGCCACCTCAGACACTCCGATATTACTTGACGAAATTACCGCGCTCATCCAACACCCCGTTAATCTAATGACAAGCGCGATTCCGCCGAACGCCCGACCACCGACGAACGGCACACACACTCCATTGCCCGCCGCTCTCACAACCCCTTCGCAAGCAGGAGTTGGGCCGGCCCACGCTCCTGCTAGGTCGTGGGCGCAAACAGCAAAAACGGCGTCCTCGATTCCAGCCCAGGCGGCGGGAGCCTCCTCGCAACATGCAAAGTCTGCGGATACTCCGGTGAGCGGAGCCGGCAACATGGCAGGAGGCTCTCAGCCAAACGGTACCTCACACGACAGGAAGACCTCAGTGGTCATCAACGCGTCTGGCGCAAGCGGTCAGATCCCGAATGGCGGAGCAGTCGGGCAGAATGGTAGCCGGCCTCCCATCAGCTTCGGCTCGATGGGCGCGACGGGCTCGCCTCTGCTGCAGTCGAGTATACCTTTCGCGTCACAAACCTCCAGTCTCCCTGCTCCGCAGCGCGACCCGCGCGTCATCTCTCCGGCGCACTCTCCTTCGCCGATTCCGCAGCCTCAGGCGAGCGGCGGCAAGCCACCATCAGGACTTCAAAGCCAGGGTAACGGGATGACTTTTGGCCAGATTGGTGGTGATGGCGATCCGGTAAGTGAAGTGGCATTTTAATCACATGACGTCAAGCTTGATGCTAATTTCGAGTTTCAGATGCGCTCTGCTCAGATGCCTCTTGGACCAGGAATGCACGAGAGGAGACAATCTTCCCAATCTGTGCACAGCGACTCAGGCTTCAACCGCAACTTCGTCAACCAAGCAGGTCGCGGTCGCGGCTTCGCTCCTCCACAGCAATTCTCTCCGGCTCCCAATTTCCGGCAACCACAGCCCGGTGGGCCTCGCTCTGGTATGCCAGGCTTCCAGCCGCAGCCGCCAAACTCGCCATACGGGCGCGGGAGGGGCGACCCGGCGATCCAGCATGCGCAGCCTCAAATGCCGCAAGGCCAAATGGGCTACGGCTATCCTCCTCAGGTGAGACATTTTCCTTCCTTTGTTACACGTTCGAGTCCACAATCACTTCGCACACGCAAGGCACAAAGGCGCGAGCAACACAATCGCTTTGAATCATGACACTGCAACTTGGTCCAAAACGGCGTCGGCTGTTCGACTCACTACAACCACATTTCCAATTTGATCGATGCATACGCATAGTCAATCAACATTTAGTCTGACCTCGTAGCCATCACAGATGTACTCACACCCCGAGTACAACCCCTACTCGGGGCACTACCAACCCTACTACGGCGCTCCTTATGGCTACCAGCAGCCACCACATTCACCACGTCCCCCATACCCAACACCATACGGCGCGCCGCAAGGCCCGCCTGTACAGCCACCATTCCAGCCTCCGGACATGTCACGCAGCGCGTCACAGTCATCACAGCGCCCACCTTCGAGCTTAGGTCACCCACAAGCCCCCGGCACGCCTGCGCCTCCACAGCAGGCACCGACTCCATCCTCACAATTTGTCAAGCCGAAGAAGACCAATGTCATCAAGATCACTGATGCGAATGGGAACGAGATCAACTTCAGCAAGGCTTCTCCGTCGCCAAGCACTGCCACCGCGCCTCGTGAGCCGGTCATCGTCTCTACTCCCAACGCGCCAACACCGCCACCACGCGCTGCCAGCGGTCAACACATTCGCGCTGAGAGCAAGAGCACTAAGTCTGCGGAAGAGACCAAGAATGCCTTCCAAGAGCAGGTCAAGCGCCAGGCTGAGGAGGAGAAGCGCAAGCAGCAAGAGCAGGAGGCTGCGAGATCTGGTGCTACTCAAAATGAGGCAGATAAGGAAGCCGTCGACACGAAGGCCAATGCAGATAAGGAAGGCGCTGACGTGAAGGCCAAGGAGGACGTAGCGGCGAAGAAGGCCGCCGATGATCAGATCAAGGAGGCCACAGCTCAGGCTGAGGAGGCTGCTGCTGCTGATGCGAAGGACAAGAAAGGCGAGCAAGAAGCTGCGGCTGCCGAGAAGGCCATCGAAAAACCCGATGCTTCGAAGACGGAGAAGGAGGAGACTGAGGAAGAGCGCATGGAGCGCGAGATCGCCGAGATGGAAGCCGCTGAGAAAGCCGAAGAAGAGCGCGAGCGCGCGTACAACGAGAAGAAGCAGCGCGAGAAGGAGGAGAAGGCCAAGGCCGCAGCAGTCAACCTGGATGAGGAGCTCAAGCGTCAGGAGCGCGAGGCAGAGGAGATCGAGGCAGCTCGTGAGCGCGAGCGTGAGGCCGAGAAGGAGAAGGACGGCGAGACAGGCACTGATGACGAGGAGGCCAAGAAACTGTTTGCCTCGTTGAAGAAGCCGACACTCGGTCCTGGGGCATCCGCGTCTGCCGACGATACAGACTCTCCAGCTGAGGATGCCAACTCAGACTCTACCTCGATGCCACCACCGCAGCAGCCTGCATCACGAGCTGCTGCTGCTGCTCAAAAGCCAAGGCCAGCTAACCTCAAGCTGGAGACCACGAAGCGCGTCGAGCCAGCCGAGCCTACTCCTGGCATGCAAGCTCTGAAGTCTGCTCGCTTCCTCAACCTCAAGGAGGAGGCACAGTATCCCGACGGCTTCAAGTCGCCAAATCCAGCTCTCAGTGCACGCAAAGGTCGAGCTTACGACAAGGACTTCTTGCTCCAGTTTCAGAAGGTCTTCCAGGAGAAGCCATCCGTTGACTGGGATCGCAAGGTCAAGGAGACGCTTGGCCCAGGCGACGACTCTGCTCGTCCTCAATCTGCGCGCGCCCCATCCATGGGGTCTAGGCAGCCCTCTGGCCGTCCAGGTGCGTCAGGCGGCTTTCCCGGTGGCGTCATGGGCCAATTTGCTGGCAGCGGGCCGCGGACTCTTCCGCCAGGTACTACCTCGCAGCAACGGTTCGAAGCGGCACAGATGGGCTCCCGTTCAGCAGGTATGCCGGGCATGGCTGGTGGTCGTATGCCCAGCAACCTAGGGCCTGGTGGCATGAGCCGGACCAACTCACTGCAGCAGATGGGCGGCATGGGCTCAATGGGTCCGGGCTCCCCCAGGACGACGAGCTCCCGTGGCGGCGCTAGAGGCGGCAGCAAACGCGGAGATCGCGCGATGAGCAAGAAGGAGGAGGCTGACATGGCCGCCAAAATGCCCTTGACCGCACATATGGAAATCAAGGGCCTGGAGAAGTCACAGACTGGCTGGAAGCCGACGAGCATTGGTCAATCACCGATGGCCACTAGCGTCGATCCCAGCGGTCTCATGGCTCCTGACGTTGTGCAGCGTAAGGTCAAGGCCGCTCTCAACAAGATGACGCCGGAGAAGTTCGAGAAGATCTCTGACCAGATCCTCGAGATCGCCGGCCAGTCCAAGCACGAGTCTGATGGCCGCACGCTTCGCCAAGTCATCCAGCTCACATTCGAGAAGGCGTGTGACGAAGCTCACTGGGCTGGCATGTACGCCAAGTTCTGCCACAAGATGTTGACAACCATGAGCACGGACATCCGGGACGAAAACGTCAAGGACAAGAATGGCAACCCGGTCGTGGGTGGTGCACTCTTCCGCAAATACCTTCTCAACCGTTGTCAAGAGGAGTTTGAGCGTGGATGGCAAGTCAACCTTCCAGAGCAACCCGAAGGTGACTCCAAGGAGGCTGCACTTCTCTCCGATGAGTACTACGTTGCTGCAGCTGCCAAACGCCGTGGTCTCGGCCTCATTCAGTTCATCGGTCAGCTCTACAAGCTCCGCATGCTCACACTCCGCATCATGCACGAGTGTGTCATGAAGTTGCTCAATTTCGAAGGCGACCCAGACGAGGCTGCCGTCGAGAACTTGACGACGCTCCTCAAGACTGTCGGCGCAACCATGAACGAGGAGGAACAAGGCCGCGCGTTGATCCAATCATACTTCGAGCGCATCGACGCCGTCTTACTTAAGAGCGACGCCCTCGGAAGCAGACCGAAGTTCATGATCATGGACATGATTGATTTGCGCAAGGCAGGCTGGAAGGGCAAGGACGACACGAAGGGTCCCAAGACCATCGAGCAAATTCATCAAGAAGCTGCAGAGGCGCAAGCCAAGGCAGAGGCAGAGCGTGCGAAATCATCGCGCGGCGGGGGCGGCCGTCCCCCAGCAGGACGTGGTGACGCTCGCAACTTCTCTGGTCCTCTACCAGTTGACCTCAGCGCCGGCCAGGTCCGCATGGATGACTTGAGGAGACTGCAACAACGTGGCGCTTCCAACCGTGGTACTGGCTCGCTCGTTCCAGGTGGCGGTCTTGGCCCAAGCACTCTCGGCGGTCGCGCAGGTAGCAGACGCGGTCTTGGTCCGCCATCCTCTGGCAACACGACACGCACAAACACGCCCCCAGTCGATAAGGAGAAGAAGGAGGAGCCAAGCACGGCGCAGAACGCGTTCAGGTAAGCAGCAATACATGCTTGAAGCAGATCGATCACTAACAGCTTCCAGTGCTCTCGCAGGCCTCGACCAATCAGGCGACGCCGACGACATGCCCTCTGAGCAAGTCTCGCCTCCAGCTGCTCGGAATCGCTCCAAGTCACCAGCAGCAGAGAAGGCCGAGGAAGCTTCCTGAGTTGAGTGCACGTACGTCGGTTGATCGATTGCATATGATACCCCATCAGTTCTGAGGCTGTGTTTACCTACACTTACACCCTTACTAATGACGCATGGGCTGGTCGTCGGGAATAGAGAGTCTGCTGCGCTGCATTCAATGCATTTGCCTGCGGGACGCCCAATCATCTTCCATCTTGTGTTATAAAAGTGCGGTCGATTCAGTTCGAGGATGTGATAAAAGGGACGGCGACTGTGGCGTTTCTTGCTTTGCACCGGAGAATAGAGACGGCCTTTCTTTGATGCGATAGGGTGGTGGCACGCATGTTTGATGGGGGACTTTTCTTCGACGACGACGACTTTCAATTGCCGGCGGGAGACCGCTCAATTTCAGTCCTGGATGCGCTCCTGCGAGAATGTCAGCGCGCGCTGGATGAGCATCGGCAGATTGAGGAGACCGTCCCAAGCCTCTGAATGCAATGCCTTCCGCCAGCGGCCTGAAAAGAAAGTCTTACCAGAGCGTGGGGATGTTTGGAGGAGAGGTAGACAGAATGAGAGATGTGCTGCTGCTTTGGTGCCTGGCCGAGGCGCAAGGCGGCATTTCTGGGATGCGCGTGCTTCATGGGACTTGCTTCATGTAAGTGTACATACTACTTGGATGTAATTTACCAGCTTCCAAAACTTCTTGATGATCCCATTTCAACTTGCTGCCCACGTTCATCACAAGCTTGCATTACTCGAAAATCCGGGCATGGGGCTGCCGCGTAAGCAAATTGATGGACGACGATGCTGTGATGCCTTCTGCAGCCGCGTCTTTCTCGCAATCACTGGTAAGGCTCAGGATCAGAGGTCAATGACATCCATCTCCTCCTAGTGTTCTCAATCCCACAACAATGTAGGCCACGACGCGCACCCCGTCGAGGACCTATTCTTCCCTTCGGCTCTCCAGCTCAAGCCCAGAATCTAAAACCTACCCGAGCGTGACACCTGTTGATCGCCTGGATCTTGCTCACGTTTCTCAAGGTCGACTTGAGGAACATATGCTGCCAGGATCCTTGTAGAGCTCGCCGTTTGAGTGCACTATTGGCAGAATGTAGGTCTTCTGCGGGTGAGCGACAAGCTTGCTCGAATGTTGTTGGCCGGGTGGAGCCCCGCAAAAAAGAGTGGGTTCGATTTGACGGAATATGCGATAGCAACGTCGGCGTCTTCTGCAGCCGGCCTGGGCAAGACAATGTGCTGTAATCGATCCATTTCGCTTGAAAGATGATTTCGTAGGCCGTGATGCGGTTCGTCGCAACCAGAAAAAGTTTCTCCTGGAGCTCAGACAGTAGTTCCATTGGTCAATATGGAGCGGACCAGCCGCTGACGGCTGGTGTCGGGATTCAACATTTTGAGCTGTCAACAACTTCATCGGTTATCTCGCGAGAAGGAGTAAGACGTGACAACACGTCCAGTCAACTTTGTCAATGAGCAGTCAACCACGTCAAGCGGTCGATCGGTTGGTTGTTTTATGGGATCGCTGAGCTCAGCGTTGCCGGAAATGATATCTCGCCACTTGCGGCAGACACACCGGGAAAGCAGGAGGTTCTACATGGTTGTGCAGCCCATAGTCCTCCCGAGAAGCTCGGCTTTGATGAAGGCGGCTATGGATGAAGTAGCTGGCGTCATCGAGCGAGTGCTCATGGTATGTGAGCTGATTCCTCGAGCTGTGCAAGGGCATTTCTACTGTCCAGTCAGCTTCAGCGGCCATGACACTACGGGATTTTTGGATCAAGTCCCTGGATGACTCTTGGTTCCATCTGAGTTGCTTCCTCTTGTCTCCGCCATAGCGAGGGACCTGCCCCGTTGCGACTGCGGCGTATTGTTGTCCTGAACAATTTGGTGCGGAGAATTCGAACAGCGCACAGTCTGGAGTGAGCAGGCAGGCGCGCGCGGCATGCGAAGAGCAAGCCACAAACCTCTTCGGCAGCGCGTTTCGAGGAACTTGACTTGCTGGGTGCGGTCGCTCGAGGCCTGTGGAAGGATTTGAAGGAGGTTTTGAAGACGGCATGGCTCAGTACCAGCCTGCCCGTCATTATCATACGCTATAACAGGTGAGCCTAGTCTCTTGCACCGGAATCCTGTCATCGCCAAACTCAAAGCCAAAAGAAGCGCTGATGACCATGATTCAAACCCTGTTACCTATCCTGATCGGCCTCCTGAAGTCTTCATCTCTTCTAAGATTAGTTCAAGCAACCAGCAATTGCTCCCGCAAGTACTCCCTAAACCCACTCTCCACGCTCGCAGAAAACCGGATGTATCCAGCCAGTGCCCTACTCGTCCCGCCAGGCGGACAATGCTCAATTACTGGCTGCACGCCCAATTCCTGCAATCCCTTGAATTCCAAAAGATACTGCATCCATTCGTAACCTTCCGTTCCGCTCAAAAGCTTCATGTCGTTCTTGTTGTAAGTCGGAACTCTATCCCACCCATTCTCGCCTGGTCTGCCCGCCACCACGCCAAGCTCCAGCTTGCGCAGCGAAATGCCAGTCGAGGATGACGTGAGATACCGCAAAGCATTGCTCCATTCGCATCGGTCGAACTCCTTCTCGTATGCCAACGCTCGCTTCACCAGTCTTATGCTCTTAATGCAACTCCGCGCAAAAGGCGTCAGGTCGCTCAAGAAAGGCACTATGGCCTCAACATGTGTGTCAAAGTCAAATGTATAGCTCCCGTAAAATAGCTCTGCGGCTTCTGAATGGATCAATTTGTTGACCTGCAGAATTTTGAGCTGATCTTTGAGTCGTTGGCTATTGACGCAGTGGTACGTGGTGCTCTTGCATGCACTCCTGAAACGATCGCATCGTACGCTGTACTTCGAACGAATCGGTGTCGGGTATATCTCTGGGTAGCGTTTGAGATATCGATCGGGATCGATAGTTCGCATTAGGAGGTGGGGATGCGTCGGATCTGCCGTAGCCGGGTGATTCGTACCGTATCGCTTTTTGTCGTAGTCGAAGTAATCCTGTGTGCTTGCCTGGATTCGCTCATACGACGGCAGCAGATCCAGTGCTCGTCGTGGAAGGACGAGAAGGGAGTAGATCTGTAGCCTGAGCTCGACTGGCAGGCGCAAGAAAGGGCTGACATTCTGTCCACTTTGAGAGAGACTGCGCGCAGGCGTCACCGGCAGCTCACTTGTCGGCATCCTTGGGAGCTCGTTCAAGCAAAGGAGAGGTTCCGTGTCCTTTCGCGTAGTTTGCTGCTGCTCTTGCAACTGCTCTTGCAACTGCTGCCGCTCCAAAGCATGATGGTGCTCTGCGCAGGAAGTATACAATGGTCGCATAAGTCCCGAGCTCACATTCGTTGTCGTATGGCTGTTGTCGCTGGCTCGAACAGCGACAGGTCGACTCGAGCCTGACGCGACTGTTGCGAGAGTACTATTCCTTCCTGAGTCCATCTTCGTAATGACCCAAAGCGGTGCTTCTTGATCCACGCTATCTCGTACCAAATGATGTGGTCGCACTATGCTCTGATAACAACTAGCTCTTATCAACGCGTGCCTCTAATAGCAGCAGTATCCTGGCCTCACTATCGGTACCAATCAATGGCACAATCGCAACCAAGAATCAAGCTAAACGTCCTCCTGTTCGCTCTTGAAAGGATGCACCGGTCCAGTCCGGCAGAATAGAGTCTACTTAGGCGTTTCGTAAATCTGTTGAGACGCGTGCCGTATGATGCTCGCGGTGTTCGCTCGGGAAGCGGTGAAGTTCTGGATCGTCCAGCGACAGCTTGGTTGATCCGTCATGCGAGATCGCGTGGAGCGATCGGTCAGTCGAACCACTGATCAGCTGCTGCATATGTCGACGCCGTTGACCAGATGGGTGGGACAGCTATCACGCCAACACGCTTGTTGGGAGGTCGCGAATCAGAGTTCATACATACTTAAGCTCATATTCCGCCGTGATGACGTACGGAAAGCTCCCGTGGGGGCACAGTTTTGGCGCGTGGTGGAAAATGCAAGCGAAGTGCGTGGGACGAGGATGGGTACCGACAGTAGTATGGACAAAGCTGATTGTTGTCACTACGTACTGCCTGGAGCACAAACTCTTTCATCCGCCGGAATCGCGTGCGCTTCGTGCTACTAGGTCTCTATTCATCAACTCTGAGTAAAGTGGCATCACTCGTGACCCATTCAAACATTATCACCGCCTACGCTCATGTGCTGCACTAGCAGAGCGGCTCTCGATGCTTCCCAAACTCCTTCGCTCATGATAACTTGCTTATTCCATGATCAAACACTGGCCCAAGGAGCTCGAATCTCTACCGAATGTTCTGTACAACCAGAATCCTATGCTGCCGATTTACCCAAACCTCAAAGTGGTGATGCGGTCTCGTTCCAGCTGACGATACTGTAGCTTGCTGGCGTTACTGAAGGAGATGGTGAGGTGACCTTGATCGGATAATAGGTGTGCCACATTCCATCGTCGTAGTGAGAGCCGGATGATGCCGCGGCCGTCGCAGTCACCGTTGCAAAAGTTGTCACAATCACCGAAATCGTATCTTCGGAAATGGCAGACACCTCTACAACAGGGTCGGAGCACGGGGAAAGACTGCTTGTCGTCGAGTTCGCGTATGGGCCCGATGAACCTGATGGAGATGTGGACGAGCTGGTCGTAGAGGTGCTGAGTCCGGTCAACGATGACGCGACAGAGCTCGACGCCAAGGTGCTGCTGCTGCTGGGCGCAGAGGTCGATGCCGGCGCTGATGCTGAGCTTAGTGCAATCGATGAGGCTCCGGTGACAGTCGATGAAAAGGTGCTGGAAATCGATGACGACGATGATGTTGGCGCTGCTGATGTCGACGTCGAGCTGGTTGGTGGAGAGACGGTCACGAAGATGGTTGTCTCGTCTGTCTCTTGCGATTCCGCCGATATCGTAACAGTGGCGTAGACTGTCGTTGGTGAAGGAGCAGCAGGCGCGCTGCTTGACGCGCCATCGACATCAACGATAGAGTAGGTGAGTGCAGCTGGTCGTGGTAGTGCCTCTGCTCGCAGGCTCAGATATGCGGCAATAAGTAGAGCGAATGCTGTCGCAAACCGCATACTGATCGGAGATCACGATTCCTTTGAGATCCTCGAGTCTATCTCAAAGCACTTCTTCACTCCCCTGCCTCGATTCGCTTTCTTTCGATACTGTTGCAATGGGTCGTGTGTACTGCCGCCCGAGCGCAGTGGTAGTTTGGTTGTGTTGTGTGGGAATGCAGGATGATTGTCGGACAAGAAATCCTTGCACATAAGAAAATGCGCGTAGCCATCTTGAAGGCTGGGTACATGTCGCCCGTTATTTGGTTGCGAGGTTGGTGAGATCATTTGGTTGCGAGGTTGGTAGTGGTTGCCAGGCCATGAGGCTGGGAGGTACCCTTGGTAGGCGCGCGGCTGGTTGACCGGGTCCAGCGGGTCGTGCCGTGCTGAGAAATTCGCGATTAATCGTCCCGCCATGTCAGATTGTACGCGGAAAAGACTACGGGAGACTCCGCTGTGTTCTGCGATCAAGCCTGCGTAGCCCAAAGCACCATGGGCTCCACAGGGTCCACCTTCTCGCACATATCCAGCGCTCTATCGCACTCCTCTATCACGACCTGAGACCTCTGCCTGAGGTGCCGGTCGCGACTACGCAATGCCCCTGCTGCAGTCAACTTGTCAATGCGCCTTTGGTGCTCGCGCTGCAAGCGTCGGACCTCTCGTTCGAGGTCAAGTCGATCTCGAAGCATTTCGCATTCGTGTTGCAGCGCAATTACTTCTTCCCGCGTCACAGTCTCGGTGGATTTGTTGAGATATGAAGATCTTGGCGTCTCTGGTTTGAGACAGAAGAAATACTGCTGGCTGAGTGCGTAGCTAGACAAGCCAAGTAGCAAGGCGGCGCTGCCCACTAGAACTAGGCTGGAAGATATCTTGCTTTCCATACCGAGGTTTCTGTGAGCGGCGACTGTAAATATAAGGACAGGTGTCGTTGTCTTGGGTTGCTCATGGGCGCGTGGGCTGAAGCGACTGGAAGAAGTGCATGTAGGACTTCGCTCACCCAATAGCAATTTCGGCCAGCTAAGTATTCTCTCAAGTCGTCGCAAATCTTCAAGGAGCAATGCTGACTTATTCTGCCTCAATTTCAATAGCTCCCAATCTAGTTATCGCCATTTCAGGTGGTGCCAAAAGACATGCGGTTCCCTGTGATCTTGGCATCTCCAAATCATATACCTCTTCAATTTTCCGAGAACCTGTTCTCAATCTCTGAATCTCTGCGCTTTGGTATTTCCACTCCGGGTTAACCAGCCTATGCTGGTCCGTGTGCGATGATCCTGGTCTGGCGAAGAGAAATGCGGCTGAACTTTATGAGAACGAAGACAAGCCGCGGAGGAGCTTGGTCTAACTATTGGCACTGCTCGCATTTTTGTGCATGACAACCAAGATCATGCCACGCCTTTGAACTTAACCCTTTCGCTCCTTCTCCAATCCCCACTTACCCTCAATAAAGTCTACAAGATCGATCAGATCTCGGCACTCCATCAATCTCCTCTTCTCCTTCTTCCCCATGTCTTTCCATTTCGCCGTCATTTCACTCACATGATGCAATACCAGCGGAAAGGGTACAGGACACCTCACCACATACCCAAGAAACTTCCTCAAACACTCGGCCGGCACCTCGTCGTGCCCTACGAACATCGCCGGGTTCTCCAGAATCCCTCTCGCAGCCATAACGCCGTCCACTTTCGTCATATTCGCGATGCATTGAACGTCCGACAGGGTATAAGCATCTCCGTTCGCAACAGCAGGGACATAAATGTGCTTGCGGAGTATACGGATTGCATCGTAGTCTGGTGGCGTGCTACTCCTCTGACTTCGTGTTCTTCCATGGATGGTGATATAGTCTACGCCCGCTTCCTGGACGGCCTTGACGAACTCGATAGTCTTCGTGAGGTCCTTGTGGATGCGTATTTTCACGCTCACACTTTTGTCCGGGCCCATTCTCGTTTTCGCCAGACGCACCATGCTAGCAACAGCGGCTGGATCCTCCATAAGTGAACACCCGATGCCTTCTTTCATTGCCCACGATTGAGGACAGCCACAGTTGAGGTTGACACCATCGACCCATGGCGCTATCATCTCCGCGGCACGAGCGAATTCTTCGGCCTCGGACGAGGCAAATTGGGCTACCAATGCGTGCTCTCGTCCATCGGGCGTGGGTAGCCGTTCCAATGGTGAGGTCGTGAAGTCCGAGTCCCGTGCGACTGAGCTGCGGATGAACTCGTGGGCCAGCATCATGGGAGTATACGTAACGTCCGTTCTGTATTCTCGGACCATAAGACGGAATGGTAGCTTGCTATACCTGACCATTGGGGCAGAGACTTGGAATGAGAATCAGTTGTGATGTCAAATAATACATAGAGACAGCCGTACTGTTGAGTGGTCGACCTTCTGCTTTCGCTGCTGCAAATAATTTTAGTATTCTGGAGTTCCATCAGTCAATGTATGCATGCCGTGCGATCAAGGACAGCGCAATTGAACTCACCTGGGTTCCCCCCTCGACCCTATGCCATTACATCTCTGCCTCTCATTTTGACCCATTGAGCCCATTGTAAGTGCGCCTAGAATCACACGATCAAAGATGGAAGTGCACGAGCTGGACCTCAAGGATCGAAGTCATTCCGCTCGCGTGGCGCTTAGACATAGCACAAGACGTGATTGGTGAAATTTGACAGGATTGGCAGGCACGCAGTCTACATTGTAGGATGGAACTGCCAACAGAGGCACGATCAGTTATGCAAGATCGATAGCAGGAATTGCGCTGCTGTTTTACGCTGCAATACATGCCAAGCAGCTGCTGAAAACCGACGAACACAAACCATGCCTATTGCGGCATTCGTTTCCAAAGTCGATGCACCCAAATGCAAAGCCTTTTCCACAACGCCGAAACACCTTGCTGGAACCTCTCCGCTCCACTGGGTCTTGTCACCTAAACCTTCAACCATAGATTGAACACACCCTGCAGATACTGCACGATCTCCTCACCTCCCAACTTGCTCTCACCATACACCCTGTCGACGAACGAAATAGGCACCTCTGTCACCCTGTATCCCATTGCCTTCGCTCTGACCATCATCTCCATCTGGAAGCTGTAGCCCTTGCTCTCGGTCTCGTTGATCACCTTCTGCAAAACCTCCTTCTTGTACAGTCTGAAGCTACCAGTGAGATCGCTCACGCCAGGTCGCAGAATGGTGTCTGCAACCAGATTCGCGCCTCTTGACACCATCTTGCGCTTCAAATCCCAGCCGTAGACACCTCCGTCACCCGCATACCGTGTGCCCGTCACGATGTCCCAGTTGCCCTGCTTCTGCTTCTCGATCATCTTGGGCAAGAACTTTGGGTGATGGCTGAAGTCGGCGTCCATGATGATCACGAAATTTCCATTTGCGGATTTTAAGCCGTGCACATAAGCTGTGCCTAGACCCTGTTTACCTTCTCGAGGCCGCAGCACTATTCTCTCGTGTTGTTTGGTGTTGTAGGCCTTGATGAGCTGGTCGGCGATCTCTTGTGTTCCATCGGGAGAGCCATCGTCGACGATAATAATTTCCCAGTTCAACGAATGCGCGTCGAAGGTTTGAGCGAGGAGGTACACGATGATGGGGAGGTTCTTGCGCTCGTTATAAGTTGGGAGGAGGACTGAGTAGTTGTTGGAGGAGCTGTCTTTCGCCATGACGGTGACGTTGTGGTGCTGTGTCCTTTGATTGTCGAGATGATAATCAAGACGCAGGGGTGTGAGACATTGGGAGCTCCAGCTGTCGCATTGGCTTGTGATCTGTTGCCTCAGGCTGCCATCTTGCTCTAGGCCGGACCCGCCACGATGAGCCGCATTGCGTTTCGACAACAGAATAAACATTTCCATGTGCAAAGCTTGAAGCTTATGTGCAAGTCGTGGTACAGCAGAATTGAAGAGACGGATGCGACCATTGTGGGAGTGAAGAGTGTGACACTATGGCATCCTCGCCGCCGCCTCCCGTCGAGGACCAGGCGCGGCTGCTGGAAGATGCCTTGACTGTGGTGCGGCAACAGACAGTCGTGATGCGACGTTGCCTCGAGACGCCCGGCAAGCTCATGGACGCCCTGAAGTGCGCGTAAGTCATATCGCATCGCTCAAGAGGGAAGGAGCGCAGAATTAGGCGGTAGGACACCAGAGCTGACCCCAATCAACCCAGCTCAACCCTCGTTTCAGAGCTTCGGACAAGCAGTCTAGGCCCAAAGCAATACTATGAGCTGTACATGTCAGTCTTCGATGCCCTGCGACATCTCTCCGTCTATTTGCGCGATTCACATCCCGTCAATCACCTGGCCGACTTGTACGAATTGGTGCAGTATGCAGGCAATATCGTTCCGAGACTGTACCTGATGATCACTGTGGGCACGGTGTATATGGGTATCGAGGATGCGCCGGTCAAGGAGATCATGAAGGACATGATGGAGATGAGCAGAGGTGTGCAGCACCCGGTGCGAGGACTCTTCCTACGGTACTATTTGAGCGGGCAGGCAAGAGATCACCTGCCAACCAGTACCGGTGATGGTCCGGAGGGAAACCTGCAGGATAGCATAAGCTTCATTCTGACAAATTTCGTCGAGATGAATAAGCTGTGGGTGCGACTACAACATCAGGGACATTCGAGAGAAAGGGAACAACGCACCAAGGAAAGACAGGAGCTGCAATTGTTGGTCGGCAGCAATCTGGTACGGCTGAGCCAATTGGTGGACCTGGAGAGCTACAAGAACGTAATATTGCAACCTCTTCTGGAGCAGGTGGTGCAATGTCGAGATGTGCTGGCCCAGGAATATCTGCTCGAGGTGATCACCCAAGTCTTCCCGGACGAGTTTCATTTGCATACACTAGATCAATTTCTGTCAGCCACTGCGCGGCTCAACCCACATGTCAACGTGAAGGGCATTGTCATCGGGCTTATGGATCGATTGTCAGCGTATGCGGCTGGAGAATCGGAGTCGCTTTCGGCAGAAGATAAGCAAAAGCGCGAGGACGAGTCAGTCACTGCTCTGGTGGAGAAAATGAACGTCTCTAAGGATGTTACACCGGCGATTGGCAAGCATGCAGAGAATGGCGAAAGTGCAAATGGGGAGTCAACTGAAGAGTCCACCACGTCTGCGAATGCTGCAGAGGTGAGCCAGAATGAAATTGGACGTCAATCGAACGGCGATGGCAAGCACAAAGGTATACCAGACAACATCAAGCTCTTCGAGATATTCTATGAGCAGGTGGTACATCTGGTTGGCGTGCAACGACTACCGGTCCAGGACATCACCGCCCTACTTGTATCGCTCGCTAACCTCGCTCTCAACATCTACCCTGAACGACTCGACTATGTCGACCAAGTGTTACATTACGCCACAAAGGAAGTGGGCCGCTTTCAAAACACCGCAGACCTACACTCGCAGCCCGCACAAACCAATCTCCTCAGCCTGCTTCTTGTACCAGTCAAGGCATACTTCTCACTCTTCACAGCGCTAGCATTGCCAAGTTTTGTGCCATTGTATCAGCAACAGACATATCCAACACGCAGAGCAGTAGCTGGCGAAGTCGCCAGAAGTCTGCTGCGGAACTCAACGACAATCTCGACAGACGAGAATCTGGAGGGTGTGTTGTCAATCTTGTCAGTCTTAATCAAAGAAGGTCAACAAGCGCCAGGCGGCTATCCAGGCGGTCCAGTGCGTCGAGGAGCCGTCGAGACTGATGAGACCGTGGAAGAACAAGGATGGCTGGCACGCATAGTGCACCTCATCAAGGGCGCTGACAACGTCACTCAATTCAAGCTTCTGCAGAAGACACGTACGGCGTTTGCGGAAGGCAACGAGAGGACGAAATACACCACACCAGCCTTGATCACTGCGAGCTTGAAGCTTGCACGACATTTTAAGCGCCGAGAACACCTCTCAACTGACGACTATGCGACACAGTCGAGCGCGCTCTACAAGTTTGCACATACCCTGCTGTCGTCGCTTTACACTCGTGTGACGGCACAAGGTGTGCCGGATCTTGTTCTTCGCCTTTTCGTTTCCTGTGGTCAAGTAGCGAGCCAGTGCGAGAATGAGGACGTCGCGTACGAATACTTCGCACAGGCCTTTACCATTTACGAAGAGTCAATATCAGACTCGCGGAGTCAATTCCAGGCCATTTGCATCATCGCAGGGGCCCTTTCGGGGTGCTCAGAAAGATTCAGCAGGGAGAATTACGACACGCTTATCACGAAAGCGGCGCTACATGGCAGCAAACTGCTCAAGAAGCCGGATCAATGCCGGGCGGTGTATCTGGCTAGCCATCTGTGGTGGGCAGTTGAAAAGGCGGAACAGCTGGAAGGCGCTGAAACCAAAGAGGTTAGACTACAAACCATGAACACGGCCGGACTCGTATGCTGACTGACATGCAGCCCTACCGCGACGGCAAACGCGTTCTGGAGTGCCTGCAGCGTGCGCTTCGGGTTGCAGACGCATGCATGGACACGGCAGTGTCCGTCGAATTATTTGTCGAGATCCTCAACCGCTACGTATACTACTTTGATCAGGAGAATGATGCGGTCACCACGAAATACCTTAATGGACTCATCGAGCTCATACATAGCAATCTTAACACGACTGAGACCGCGCAGAGTCTGGAGAACCCGCGGAAACACTTTCAGCGTACCCTCGAGTATATACAGTCGAGAGAGTATGAAGGCGTGGAGACTAAAGCCAAGACGTGAGATGCTGAGTGGCCAGGATGGGAGATGAAGTAATGGGAAACAGGTCGTGAAGCGAATTGAAGCCGCGACTGATAGTTGCAAGCACGGTTGCATTAGGTCTGAGCGTTCTAGTGTATCATGTACGTGTACATATTCAGCGTGCATCACTTGAAGCAAAACCAGGAGAGTCGAAAGGCGGAGGAGACTCAATGTCAATGACCAGTGTCGAGCTACCTTGTCAACGTGCTTGCACATACTCATATATACTGTCTCAGATTCTTGCTGCATGCTGCCAGGAGCGAGCATTGATTTCCTTAGAAGAGACGCGTGTCATCATAACGAATGGGTATCTCCGAAGCAAACGGCACCAAAAGTCATCAGAAGAGCGAGCGCAGATCCAGAATCTGCTCGCCCTTCACACTCCTTCCCATCTCATTCCTTCGCTCATACAACCACTCCGGTCCTTCAACGTCGTTGAAATCAATGAGAGCATAGTGCGACCCTTCCACGTCAGGTTCCAGACTGTACTCGATGTTCGACTCCATGCTCCCCAAGTACGAGCCAATGACATGCGTAGCAGATATCCTGCAGTTCTCGTCTTCAACGACCACGTTGAACGACGGCTGCGCTCTGCTTTCGCGGATCCGCAGCTGGGCTTGGATCTGGGAGATCCGGAGGAAGCGCTCATAGCGGTCTTTGTCAAAGTGCTCGATCAGCTCGAGATCGTCGGGACTCAATGACTCTTGGGCAATTGGGCGGCAGAGGGCTTGGATTGAGCCGTCGTAGTCGCAGGGGATTTTGACCTTGGTTAGGGAAGGGAATCTGCCACTGGCGATGGAGTTGGCAAGCAGGGCGGTCGCTGTGCTCGGGGTGAGGACGTCCCAGTGCAGGTATTGTAGGGAGGTCGATGCCAGTGCTGGACGTCGATTCGCGCCTTCCCTGTTTGACTGTGGCTCGAGCGCTGTGTCTTGAAGGAATGTGAAGTTTTCAAGTCGGCGGAGGTTTGTGAGCAATGATTGTATGGCTACGAGCGATGTTATTTCGAGCTCGACTAAGGTGAGACGTGTCGTGGAACCCGAAGCTCGTCCATAAGCAAAGCGTTCAAGCCCTTTGTCTGTGATGCCTGCCAAATGCTCCAGACGTAACGATCGCAGTGCTGGCAGAACAAGCAGGGTCCCATCGTGGAAATCTTGACGATCCAGATGCGCGAGCATGAGGTGCTTGAGGCTTGGCAGTCGACGCAGTGCGGCAGAGATGATGCCAGGACCCAAAACCAAGTCCTCGGCGGAGCAGATGCACAGCGTGTCCAAATGTGTCCAGCCAGTCTGGGCTTTGAGGAAGTCCGGGGGCGAGAATCTGGCCAGCTTGCCGCTGCCGAGCTGTGCCTCGCGAATGTTCCAGGCATATGCTTTCAGATTTCGACATCCCGTGAGAGCTTCAATGAGCTTGGTATCCGTCTCATCGTTAAGTGGCGGCTGGTAGCCACTGAAGCCTTCAAGGTTGGGGGACAGCCTGATGATGTCGACCAAGATGTCAAGTGAAGCTTCCCTCGTGCTGGGCGAATCAAGAGCTGCAGCGAGGTCTGCGGTAACTCGCAAGTCGCGGACCATAGTGGCATACGCTGCATTGGCGAGTAAGATCTTCTGCAGAAGCTTGAGTCGTGTCTTCGATCTGAACGAGAATGCTTTCTTTGGCAGCTCGTCGTTGCTGGGCAGCCAGATCTCGCGATACAGGTGCTCTCGCGCCAGCCGATGCCATACTTTGTTCACTAGCAGCAGGGACTTTAGATCGGTCTGCAGTCCTATCACATCCACTTCGGTCCCTCTCGTATGCAGCTTTGCGTGCTGCTCCAGTATACAATGATAGATCTCTCGTGGCAGCTGCTCAAAGATCTGGCGTGGCAGAGGCTTCGACTCTTTGCGTGGACGTCGCGAGCGCACACGCCCGACCGCTCGTTTGTGTTCCCATGGAGTTGGCGTAAGGTGCGGGCTGGAGTCAGAGTTACAGCTACCAGCTCTATGCCCTCGACGCGTGACTGGCCAGGTTCTACGCTGGGAGGACTTGCGCTCGGGAATTCTTACAGGCACCTGAGAGGTAGGTCGGACGCGGATATCATCGCTTGTGATGTGAAATTGCACGAGTTGTTGCTCAATAGCTCTGAGACACATCAGCGTACGCTTGCAATTCGCGTGACCGGCTGGCCTACCGGCAGGGTAGTGACTCATCGTTTTCTAGCTTCCTGATCTTCCTGGCAGAAAACAAGGTCTTCAAGCTCCTGGTGCGCTTGAGAGCATGTCCCTCTGGCATGTCCTGCTCCAGGGGCTCGATCACTATCAGCTGCTGCTAGACATGGAGGGCAATGCAAATGGAGCAAAAGCGTTCGCGACGAGATGGGGAAATCATCCTACGCCTAGTCCCAACGGCGAGCCGTTTCTCAGCACGGAATCCAACTTCTGGGGGCCCAACGATCGTCACCGTAGATCTTGTAGGGGGATTCGAAATCGCGATACGTAGTCCGCAGATGGCGCTATGTCAGTCCGCCTAATCCCTCTGCAGTCAGTAATGGTAAGAGCCGTTTGCCTGCGCAGCTGAGTTGAAGGAAAGATGATGAAATGCACAGTTCATAGGAAGTAAGCACATCCTGTCGACTGGCCGGGAAACTCCCATGTACCTATATATAATGTAGACTGCACCTCCAGAATACTGCACTGAACATTGAAGATGATGCATTCCTCGTCTCACCACGCTATATCTCAGACTGGTCGCGCCGCGCGCTTTTAGCAACGTAGATACGGCCCATTCATAGTCCATGATGTAGGTGTCTCCATCAAGTCCCTGATATCTGTCCCGTTCAAAGGCTTTCGACCGTCCGGCTCACGATACCTTCGCCAACGCCGACGGCGCCTATGGCACGAATCGCATTTACGCCGTGGCCTCCTCCGGCCACACATCGTAGCCGAATGTGTCCTTCATGTTCACGAATCTGGTGTGTCTGCCCTTAGCGACAGTGTTCACGGCCTCAAACTCTTCGTTTGTCAGCTCGATGGATTGGAAGTTGCTCTCGATCCTTGAAGGAGTGGAGCTCTTTGGCAGCACCACATAGCCTCTCTGGACACCCCACGCGATCAGCACCTGCGCGAGAGACGCGCCTTTCTTCTGTGCGATGGAGTTCAGAGTCGGGTCAGTGTTGACCTTCTCACCGGTGGTCGGGACCTGGTTCTGAGAGCCGAGCGGTGAGTAAGCCTCAGGAATAATGTCGTTCTGGAAGCAGAATTGCACTAGCTCGTCGTTGGGCAGGAATGGATGGATCTCGATCTGGTTGACAGCCGGCTTGATCTTCATCCAGCTCAGATCCTCCTTCAGGTTCGCAATGGTCCAGTTGGAGACGCCAATGGCTCGAGCTTTCTCGGACGCATAGATCTCCTCCATCGCCTTCCAGGTTGGCTTGCGGTCTTTGGTGAGCTGCTGCTTGATGACATACTGCTTCTTCTCGTTCAGCTTCGGCATGTGCTTGTCATCTTGCTCAGCGGCGATTGGCCAGTGGACAAGGAAGAGATCGACATAGTCCATCTTCAGTCTTTCCAGCGAGCTGTTGAACGACCATTTGACCTCATCAGGCTCATGGAGGTGATTCCAGACCTTGGTGCAGATGAAGAGGTCGTCGCGCCTCACGCTGGTATTCTCCTTCAGGAAGTCGTGAACTGCATCACCGACCTCGTCCTCGTTCTGATAGAACCAGGCGCAGTCAAGGTGCCTGTAGCCGGTCTTCAGCGCGCAGGTGACGGCCTTGTATGTCTCGCCCACTGTGCCCTCGTTCGCAAATGTGCCGAATCCCACAGCGGGGATGGTGGTGCCGTTGTTCAGCTTGAATGCCTTGCCGGCAGACATGTTTGCAGCTTCCGTATTAATGACCTTGCCTTTCGGGTTCGCTCCCGTCGACAACTGCGTACTTGTGGAAGAAAGAAATGCGGCCTACCTATCCTTCGGGGCAGTTTTGACGAACGGTTACGCGCTGCAACAAGCTTTGCGCGCCATCGCTGACCTTTGACATGTTGTTCCATTGCCCAGTCAGCAGCGTAACGTCACAACCCAACATCATTTCCGACGTTGAGCGCGAGAAGGACCGCCGTCCTGCGAAGAGCCTCGAGGAGCGGAGACGGTTGCATGCAACTCCAGGCACCGTCCAGGAAATTCACGTCATATCGCCCAGCGGCGCGGGATACCGACCATCCCGCGCGGCGGCTCCTTGTCGGACTGGCCCATCAAGTTTCTCGGCTTCATTCACTCGTCCGGCGGCATCCACAATATCTGGAGCCATCCTCACATCTGACAGCGTCATGATTGGGCGCGGCTGACCAGCGGGTCGACGTGAAGGCTGCCAAGACGCCCACCGTCCCAGGCAATGCATCAGGGCCCGGCGTCATTTGCCAGCGATGTCACACGTCTGCCGTGCTACTCTCGTTGAATGATCTGTGCTGGTCACAATGGGAACGCCGTTGTCAGAGCGCAAGCTGGCTAACGCACGCCATGTCGGCTCTGCAAAGGGATTTGTACTCACCGCAGGAGGGTGAGAGGTAAGGTCGAATCTATACAATACGCGCGCTCACCACGACCTTGCTCCATGACTCCCCTGTCACTCTTACCTCACACTCAAGGCTCTGAGAGTTGCTTCCTGATCTTTCTAGTGACGACACGAGCTTGAGCTCCTGCCTGACTTTCTAGGTTGTTAAAGCCCTTTATCATATTTTTCAGCTTTGCCTCATCTCACAACTCCACATCATCAATTGCTACCACTGTAACAAGTACAACAACAAAGCAAAAATGCCCGCTTTTGAGGACAGTGAATTGGGCGCAACACTTCAGCCTGTCAAATCCAAGGACTTGAGCAGGGTGAAGAGCACTGAGAGCCATGGAGCTCTTGGGACCAGTCCAGTTGGTATGCTCATTCCGGATCAGAACGACGCGGGAGCCATTGAGGTCCCAGCGACAAGATCTAGTATCGCCGATGCTTCACCATACATGCATCAACTCTCGCTTTCTCCGTCACAGAAGGACAGGAGAGGCTCCCGAAATTCACTTGGTGCCTCACTTCCCATTCCAAGATCGAAGAGGCAATCACGCCTCTCTTCAGTGACATATGACACAGGTGAGAAGCCAACAAGGCCTGGCATGCCGCCGATCCAACCGACGCGGGAGATCTTGGCCTCGCAGGTTCAAGACCTCTCTGGCGGCAAAGTCACCGCTGCCAAGGACATGGCCTTTGTCTTCGATATCGATGGTGTCTTGGTCCACGGTGACCGTCTGATCCCAGAGGGTAGGAGGGCGTTGGAGATTCTGAATGGAGACAATGAGCTTGGAATCAAGATCCCACATATCTTCCTTACCAACGGCTCTGGCAAGCCTGAGCAGGCCCGTGTTCAGCAGCTATCAAAAATCCTCCATCAGCCCATCAGCATCGAGCAGTTCATTCAATCGCACACGCCCATGCGTGCGTTGGCTGAGTACTACAACACCGTCTTGGTCGTTGGTGGCGAGGGCTACAGGTGCCGGGAGGTCGCTGAGCACTATGGATTCAGAGACATCGTCGTACCCAACGACATCGTTGCCTGGGACCCGACCATAGCTCCGTACCGTGTCTTCACTGCCCAGGAGCGCTCCGAGTCTCGGCCACGCGATTTCTCGCAGAGCAATATCGAGGCCATTTTGGTCTTCTCTGACTCTCGCGACTATGCTACGGACATCCAAATCATCATGGATCTTCTGCAATCGCAGAACGGTCGCCTGCACACACGCGCCAAGGACCCGGTGTCCGAGCGGATTCCCATTTACTTCTCTCAGGGTGACTTGCTCTGCCCAACTGAGCACCCCTATCCGCGTATGTCTCAAGGAGCTTTTCGAATCGGACTGGAGGCCATGTACAAGGCTTTGACCGGCGAGGACTTGGAACGTGTCGTCTACGGCAAGCCCGAACTGGCGACCTACAAATACGCAGACGAGGTCATTGCGTCGTGGATGGAGATTATCCACGACGAGGAGAAGCTGCCTTCGCACGTCTACATGGTTGGTGACAACCCGGCATCTGACATCGTGGGTGGCAACATGTACGGCTGGAATACATGCTTGGTGAGGACTGGTGTCTTCCAAGGCGGCGACAACGGTAAGCCCTCATTGTTGTGCAACTCACACCAGCGTGTGGACACGGCTAATAGCATTACAGACGAGAATAGCCCAGCCAACTTCGGCGTCTTTAGGAATGTCCTCGAGGCCGTCAAGTCTGCCATCAGGAAGGAGATTGGCGAGGACTTCAAATTCGAGTGGAAGGATGAGCGTGTCAACCCGCTTCTGCAGGGCAACCAGGGCTCTGCCGTTGCAGTTGAGTAGATGTTGTTGGACGTGCAACGCAGTACGGCTGACATGGCGGATAGAACTGCATTTGAGCCCTTCTCAAAGCAGAGAAGGGTGTTTCTGGGGCTGTTCCCATCAGAGAGACAAAGTGACGAAGGGCTCGGCGCTTATGTATCTTTTATGGAGGTTCGTGGCGCTTGTTGCTTGGAGGTTAACATGCTTTGCAATGGGCAGTAGACGATAGATCACGAATTAACGTTGAAGTCTTGAGTCTACGGCTGTGGGTTGTCATCCAATGTTCATGCGTTGCTTACACCTCGCTGTTCTTTGCTTCGTATCTGACAATCAGCCGGTGTGTCGTTCGCCAATGACCCTCCTGTCTCGCAAGCGTGGTGCTCAGCATCAGCGATTGGTTTGGGCACTTTCCATCCCACCTCGATGTAAATCAAAGCTCACAAGTGCAACGCTGGCATAAGCGGCCTGCAGATGTATTGTGGCGACGCTGCCGAGACGACTTTGGTGATTTTCGAGTCTATATGACTGCTCCTTAGATCAGGTTCGCGAAGTTATAGCATCATATGTGTGTGGGACGCCTCAGTCATGCGCAACGAAGTGCATACATCGGCATCATCACGCGGACGTGTAGCCACTTTGAAATTGTAGACAAGCTTCCGGTCGCTCCGCCACAGCAAGGCCTTGGAAGCGGCGGATCATCCGCTTGTCTTTGTAGTGATTGTCACTTAGGCTGCGAAGCCCTACCAATCTTTCATCACAACAATAGCAAGGGTCGCCCATGCAATGGCGAGGTTGACAGAAAGGTAGGAAAGGCATGCCTGTTGGACTTGGACCGTCTGCGCCATCGTGGTACAGCGCGTAGAGACGGTGTAGCCAGGAGTTGTGACCGGGATCATGTTGCTCTTCACTTTCAGCCTGACAGACATCAAACGACAGCAGATGCCGTAGGAAATGCCGACAACATGCCGCGCATCCGTACTCTGAATTGTCTGTGCTGTTCACTCAGGCGAATGTCGGGAAAGGCACCCGCTCAGGTGTAGAAGGCGCATCAGCCTCCTCTTGAGCAGCTTTCGTACCAACTAAACTTGCGGAGTCACGAAGTTGTCTCTCAAGATGTTTGTCCAAATACTTTGCCGCGTGATCCGGATAGGTCTCTCTGGCGAGGGAGATCAGCCAGTGTGCATCTCGTTCACGCCCTTCCGCCCTCAATAAAGCAATGCTCTGGACAAGTGTGAAATAAAAATTGAGCAGTTTTTCAGTGGTGGCAGGAGCCTTGAAGTCCGAAGCCGCCCCTCGCCACGAATATGCCATATTTGTCTGTATGTTGCGATAATAAGATAGCATACGATCGGCAGACGGCTTTGTGGGATGCCAAAGCCAATGTTTGGCTACGGAGAAATCATGGGCGGCCCAAGAGGTGTCATTACATGTTCGCATCTCTTCAATATAGCGCTCGTACCGTTCGGCATCAAGCATCATACCTTTCCGGTCGTAACGGTTTGAGGTGAGTGCATGAGAGAGCACGGCATAAGCTTGACCAAGTGGCAGGAATCGCATAAAATCTTTTGCGTTTTTTCTGATGGCATAGGCTTTATGGAACATTTCCATAGCGTCAATCAGGCCATTGGGTTTTGAGTCATCGCCGTGGACCTGATATGCAACCATGTGGGCTAGCAGTCGTCCTTTCCAGCGATACGATTCGAGCTTGTTCTTCAACTCGGAATTGCTCGCGGGGCGCTTGCTAGGCTGTTCATCGTCAGACAGGTCCACATGTAGCAAATTCCAGATGTACTGTTCAAGACCCTCTTTCATCAGGAAGGTCACGAGTGCGTATAACAATTCGCGGTCGTCCGCAACCGCCTTCTCCTTGAATCTTTCATTCTCACACAGCCAAAGTAAAGTGCGACGGCCTGGTTGCGTTTGCAGGATCTCCTTTTGTTGAATGGCCTTAGGTAGAGACTCGATCGAATCCTTGAACACTGTCAAACACAGCTTAGCGATGGCGACTGTCGCCGCGCCTCTCTCCTGGTAATCCTCCAGCAACGTAATAGGGTCTTTGGCTGGGTTCTTTTGCAGCTCGAATTTGGCACTGGCGTATTCCTGCTCCGGCGTTTTGACAGCATGCTGTCCCTTAGCCAGCAACGGATTAGTAAGCACTGAGGCCAGATGTTTGTCGGCTAAAGCTGCAGAAGAATGCATTGCATGTTGACTGGGCTTGCTCGTCGCACATGGGCCATTGGCACTTATGTGCTTGCCATCCTCCGCAGCTTTGGGCGGATGCACCTCATCCAAATGCTTGCGGAAAGAGCCAGTGAGGGCATTGAGGAGCCGATTTGATTCCTTTGATGTGAGTGGTAACTGGGGATGCATGGCTGCCGCGAGTGACTTGAAGCCTTGTACAACTGCTGAGCCCTTCATTCTGGATTGAATATATCGGGCAAGCATGTTGCGAGTCGGAAGGTCGCGGCAGGTGAGATGTAGTCGTTTGTGACAACGCTCTTGCGACCACCGTGAAACGGAGGTAGGGGGTAGCAGGGTCAACAAGTCGTGGTGACTAACCTCTACGTCACTTCAACGGTCATCGGTGTCGACTTCATTGCTCGAGTGGACCGCCGGTCAGCGATGGTCAGTGTAGGAAAATGTGGTGCATTACAGTCAGGACAAGGAGGGAGCATGACGTGTCAATATTGGTGCAGTGACTGCAGTCCAGGTGGTTTGCCTTCCTGACTCGAGCGACAACTTTTGGCAACTGCGCAGCTTCTTGGCAGTCGTGTTGCGTCCAAACCTTGCACCTTCTGGCGCTTGACAGCAGGTCTACGCGCACCAGCTTTATTGTAGCCGGCCGTCTGCGCTTTCTGCCGTTCGCCACGGCATCATCGTCCTCCGCACTGCTCTTCGCACTGGCGTCGACTTGTTGCTGGACGATTGATCTAGCAGCACGAGCAGATCGCCTCAAGGTCGGAACCTTCTCAGAACTGACACCTTCAGTGGTTCCTTATACGAAGAACCAGGAGTCGATGCCAGAAGGAACGATCTTACAGTGGAGGTCTCCGGAGTGGACATGGCCTTGACTTCGGCGGGCATCGTTGTCGATGTTTAGCTGGTGCAGTACTGAAATGGATCCAGTTGATTAAAGAGAGCTGAGCGAGGCGAGAGAGATCGACGATCGTGATTTGTTGTTCACATGTAAGGGCAGAGCCCTCTCTGGGATGTATGGCTGAATGGTTGACAGGCGTCCAGGGACACAGAGCTATTGACGGCTCTGATGTGAGATCCCAGGTATGGGCAGAGCCCCTCTGGACAAATTGATGGTCTTATTGTTCTCGGGTAGACGAGAAAATTAAAGCGGCTCGAATGCAAGTCGTGAGTGAAAGGTCCTGGGTGCTAGAAGTCAAACGGGTGCAAGCGGAGCAAGCCCCTAAATGATGGCAGGTGACAGCTGGCGGACGCAAAACAAAAATCAGCAGAGACTGGCACGAGATGCGAACGACGAGAACATTGGCGTACCGCAGAGCTTTTGCCGGATAAGACCTGATCAGAGAAGAGAGAAGAAGCAGAACGGAACAGATGAAGTTCTATTCCTTAATGCCAAGAGTCGATGTAGGACCACGTGGGATGACGTTTGACTAGGCATACTCTACGTAGCATCTATCTGGATCGGCTTTGTGTTGGATTTGTAGTTAGAACTTGATGCGACCAATCGGTCTGTACGAAGGGCGCGAAGCATTCGAAAGTAAGATATGGTACGTGCAGTTTGCAAGAGGGAAGGCGCGACCACGAGTATGTCTTGGCATCTTAGGTCGGGCCGCAGTTGTGAAGATGGCCTAAGATGCCAAGACATATTTCCTCTGCATCGTTCGGAGAGTGTCAATGAAGTCCTTGGGGACTTGCTTCTCCTCCTCCTGTCGCTTGTCAAACGACAGATCATGCTCTTCTTGAGGCTTCGTGATGGCATCAATCGCGTCAGCAAAGCAGCGAGATCGTCCTTCTCCTTTTACCAGCGCATACCGCCTAGACTGCCGCTATGCAGGGCGGCCATCCTACGATAGATTGTTCGCCCCGGAGACATGAGGACAGGCTTGCCAGCATTCTGACCAGAAGGCTTGACGGTGAAGTTGGAAAGTGTCAGCAGAAGCTGACTGGGGGCATCCTTGGGCACAAACCTTCCTCGAGTATTGGACGGACGCGTACGAAGCGATCTGGTGCTTGTCGCACTTGCGCTTGCAGACCTTGTCGGCCAGAACGTTGACTGCCTTGTTGCTGTCACAGCAGACCCAGTACTAGTGCCTGAAGATCTCTTCCAACTCGAGGAGCACATCGACAAGCGTAGATTTGCCAGTGCCAGGGAGACCTCCGCACAATGTGAAAACGTTCTCAAAGTGACTGAGGACTGCCTGGCGCTGCTCAGGATTTAAAGAGCGCTTAGTACATTTGGCGTCCACCGTCTGACGCCAATTTGTTGGCAGATCGCTCGAACCAGTATTGTGCTGAAAACCATAGTTGTTGTGGGCGAGGAGAAGGCGCCAGAGAAGTTCCGCATTGGCGACGGCGACGGGCATAGCAAGAGCTCAAGGATCTGCTGCTCTTGCAGATCTATAGAGGCTCGAAATGACTCAAGTACAGGTCGACACTGTCGAAGACTGACTGCCATGCACGCGACGTGACACAGTCGGCGGATGTTTCGCATGCCCGACAACATTGCAGCCAGTATACCCTGGCGGGACGGAAACGACCTTGCCTGTCCAGCTTTCGTTGCCAATCGCTGGATCTAACATAACGCCGATCGTCACAGGCTCTCCGGTCTTTGGCAAAGCCTCTTCGAAATCTCCAGCTTCTGCGCTAGCAGGCAGATCGGTCTTCACGAGCACATCGTAGTACCCGGGATTGCTGAAAACTGCGATGAAGTCGCACTTGTGGAGGCAGCTGTAGCTTCGATACAGCTGCGTCTTGCTGAAATCGTGCTCTTTTCCGTTGGCAATGGGCACGTTGAGGATGTACTCGCGAGCATCCAAAAACCGAGTACAACAATTGAGAGACGCAATGCTAAGGGGCTGTGAGATGATATTGACGTTCTCCGCAGTACCAGCCTTCTTCGGCTCCTCCACATACCCCCAACTCCTTACCAGGGCGAGTTTGAGTGGGACCACGCTCAGCATCTCTCACAGCCAAAGCCTTCTTGGCATAGACACCATCAACCTCGTAATGGTTGTCGGTGAAGCTTTGAGTCGCTTTCGGCTCTGTATCGTTGAAGTCCGAGGTTGGCTTGATCCATGCAGAGTATGGAGGTTGGCTAGGAGACGGCCGAGGCAAAGAATGGCCAGTATGTCCCAAGCACAAATGGGCCGCGGCTGTTCTTGGCAGGTACCGTGACGGCATATAGCGTGGGGCCAGCTTCCATAGCGCGACAGATCGCGGCGAATGTTCCTGAGGCATTTTCAGCCTCATCGTAAATGCCATGCGTAGGGCGACCCAACGCACATTTAGCAAAAGATTGGCCTTTTCAGGAGAACACCTCTCTCGCGTGAACCTCTGGGTAATCGAAATCCGGAAGCTTGCCACCGAAGTCGACTTCAGCATCGGCCAAAGACCAAAAACGTACATCGCGAAGCTGGCGCGAGAAGTTGAAAGGGCCGGCCAGCGGCAGGTCCACTTTGGCACCTACAGCCTCGAATGTATAGACTGCTGACATCCGACGTTCTACGAATTCGGCCATCTGCGAGTTCCTGTCGCCAGGGTTCGCAAAAAGTCTCAACCCCAGGACGGAGCAAGGACATTGAGGATTTGGCTCAATCGAGATATATAGGCCAAACTTGGCTGGCATTCTGGAGCGCAGTTCGTGAGTGCCACATCGGATGTGGGACTTCGAGCACTTCAGTGCGGCTCTGCAGGTGCGAGCGGTGTCGATGGGTTGCTGCCTCTTGGTGCCGGGAAACGCTGTTCAAGCAGATATGGCTGCTGTGCGGCTGCTTGGTTGGGCGCGTCGGGCAGTTGCAAAGCCATGTCGAGATTGAACTCACAGGTTAACGCAGTGCAGTGCCTGGATATAGGGGAAGATACAGCAGGAGTGCGATAAGCGGTACAAAGCAGAGCAAAGTTAGCAATTAATACGCCAACCTAATAAGCAGTCTGAGCTGTGCAAATGGTGATGATATCGACGCATGTTGTTGTTATTGTTGTTGCTGTTCTTGCTGTTGTTGTCCTGTGCGGCTTGCATCTGTATTGAAGAACTCGATGTCTTGGGGGGAAAACACATGTAGCCTAGACGAGTTTAGACTTTCGCTTAGCAGCATATCATACGTTCCGCTCTACTCCCCCGACGCTGGTTTCATGATCTCTCGCATGCGACTCCAACAAATTCTTGCCGCTACCTCCTAGACCGTGTTGATCGCCAGCTCACCAGCGCAAGGAGACTGGCGTCCTACACAGACTCACTGACGATTGTTCTCCTTGCAGATACGCGACTCCAAGGACCTCCAATCCTGGTGACGAAGAAGCGCAATCCGCAACTGCCAGTGTTTGCCCACTGATCGAAACACCCAAACCTTCCGTGGTTGCACTGACCCTGCGACGCCTTCCACCACTCTTCACAGAAACGGTCCCACCGGCGGGCCCATATCTCACACATCACAATGTCGGAACTCGACACACAACGGCCTCCGAGCACCAGAGGCAGGAGCACCACGAGGGGCAGGGGCGGTCACAGAGGCGGTCCGCGCGGCGGTCGAAAAGCGGCCAATGGCAGCCTTGACGCGCCGTTGGCGGAGGAGTCACTCGACGACCAAGGCGAGCTGGGCGAGATGAAGAAAAAGTATGCTGCAGAGCTCGGCATGCTGAGGGACATGTTCCCAGACTGGACCGATACAGATCTCGTGTTTGCGCTGCAAGAGAGCGATGGCGACATCACCAGCACCGTCGACAAGATCACGCAGGGCAATGTGTCACAATTCGCAGAAGTCAAGAAGCCGAAGGACCGCGCTCGCTCCAAGGTCAAGGAGGAGCCGGCGACAGCAGGTGCGATCGACAAGCCCTCAATTCGCGGTGCACGTGGCAGAGGCGGTCTGGAAGGCGCCCGTGGAGGTCGTGGTCGAGGTGCAGACCGCGGTCGTGGAGGTTTTCGAGGCGGTCGAGGTGGTCACGCGACCACTAATGGCACAATCAAGGACAGTGCAGCGACCTCAATTCCGACTACCGAGTCTACAGCATGGGACAGTGCCACGACCGCAGAGACTGCGAATGGTGGATGGGACAGCGCAGCTCCCGACACTGCCAAGGAGGTCAATGTGGATGCTAGCCAAGGCCAGGGCAGCTGGGGTCTCGCGGTCCCGGAGGACACGACGCCGGCCGCGACTTCCGAGAGCATGAAGAGCACTTTGATCCCCGAAGGCGGTGTGAAGAAGAGCTGGGCTAGCATATTTGCTCAGCCCAAGCCGCCATCCGCTCCTCCTCAGCAGGCTGCGGTCCCGATACAGCATGCTGCTCAGGAGCAGGCACCACCAGTATCGCAGGAAGTGCCCGAAGCAATCAAGGAGCAAGAGTCACAGCCGGCACTGGCAGCACAAGACTTGCCTCCAGCGGTTGAAGTGCTGCCGCCTGCACCTGCACCTGCACCTGCACCTGCCGGTCCCTCTCAGGAGCCGGCACCCCAAATCGAGACCCCAAGCGCACTGAAAGAGGCCGAAAACATCTCGCTCGCACCACCTGGAGCTCCACATACAGAGGAGAATGTTGAGCATCTTCCGGACGAGTCTCATGGACCAGCGACGCAGACTGTGGCAAGCACGACTGGATCCGTGGACACCCGCAATTTGACTCCACTGCCCGGACAGCAACCTCCAATCGGCAGTCGTCCGCCCATGGGTGGCTACGCAGCCTCAGCTCATCGTGCTGCTGGTGGTGCTGTCAGAAGCGCGAGCTTTCAGCGCAAATTGCAACTTCAAGAACAGCAAGAGGCAGTGGTGCTTCCCGGCCACAACGCTATGGAGAGAGCTGCCGTACAATTTGGCAGCATGGGTCTGAACGGCGAGCCAGGACCCGACGTTGATGAGGACCGCGAGGAGCCGGAGACGCAACAGGCTCTCCAACACTCGCCACCAGCGCAGCCTCGCGCGTCGCTACCCCCGGCACCAAAGCAAGCTCAGGACACGGCCACGAGTGACAGCCTACCCACCCCCAAGCAAGCTCCAGGCTTGCCTCCAGCATCACAGCTTAACCATCAACAAATGCAAGAGGCAACAATTGCTCCTGGTCTGGCTCAGGATCAGGACCAGATGAATCCGAACTACAACCAGTACGGTCGCTATGGTCAACCCGCTACGCAGCAAGATTCGGGCGCTCAACAGAAGCCTTATGATTCGTTTGGTCACCAAGCTGCACAGCCAAACCAATTCGACCAGTACGGCAGTCAGCAAGCTCACCAGCAAGGACAGCAGAATCACGCAGGTAGCTTTGGTGGTCTGTCTTCAGCATCGAACGACTACTCGCAGTACTACACTGCCAACGATCAACATCGCAACGCGTACAACCAGTACTACGGCGGTGCCGGGTATGGTCCCCAGGACACGCGTGCTCATCAACAGCAACATAACCAGCATGATGCCTCTGGTTTTGGTCAGCAGCGCTCTGCAAGCGGCTTTAACGCCGGTCCAAATGAGTCTGCTTACGGCAATCAAGTACACCAACAGGTTAGTAACCCATCTTTTAAGGCACTGAAAGATTCTTTCATAGCAGCGAAAGACGAGTCCGAGCGCAGAGCGATCATCAAAGAGATGGGAAAGCTGGCGTTGCATAACGAGGCGCGAGAATGGTACTTGAACGCAATATTTGCGGTTGAGCAGGCTGCAAGACGGCCCTCCAAGAGAACGCCAAACAAGCTACCACCGCCGCCGTCTTCGTCAGGCCGTAATCCCAGCTGGTCGGAGTTGCTTGGCCTTGACCAAGCCGACGCAACAATTCAGCCTGTGCAACCGCGTCGAGCTCCCAGCAAGCAGCGCGACGTCTCTGATCAGTGGAAGCGCAAGGATCGTGACTCGCCTGCCCTAGTCTCCCGCTTGCCCAAGATATATCTTAACAATGCATTTTCTAACGTACCCGCACAGGCTCAATCGCGCTTCGGCGAAGCACCTGGCTCTGGTCAGAATACCCCGAATCCAATCGCCAGCGGTCAGCAACAACAGCAGCAGCCCCTTGCTCCAGCCTCCCAACAACCGCAGCAGCACTCGATGCACCAGCAACAAGCTCCAGGTCATCAGCAGCAGAGTGCCGGCGCCTACGGATATCCTTATGGTCACCCCTATTACCAGAGCCCGTACCAGCAGGCTTACCAGAACCAATTTGGTGGCTACAGTCAAGGCGCTGGTGGCGCTGGTGGATACGGCGGTGGATACCCGAGCAAGGCAGGTGGTATGTACGGCGGTGGACCAAGCGGCTATGGGATGGGTTCACACTCCTCCTATGATCAGCATTCGGCTTCGCCGGCCAATGCAGTTGCGTTCGGCCAGAACCAGGGTAGTTCTCAGCGCTCTGCCAGCGGTATCAGTTCCGGCTTAGGCGGTGGACTGGATGAATACGGTCGTGGGTCTACGCAGCCAAACTCACATCAGAGCAGCGCCTTTGGGATGAACGACCCATTCGCACGTACTGCCTCTGGATTCGGTGGTCAAGGTGGATACCAGCAGCAGAGTATGGCTGGTCCCGATGACTCACTCAAGCCGTTTGATACCTCGAAAACCGGCCCATCACCTGCACTTGGTCAGCCAGGCCGCCCAGGCTCGGCGGCGAACAGCGCGCAAGGTTCGACACAGTCTGGGCTGCCACCTCCACAGTCCCAGCACTCTGGATTCGGCGGGTACCCAGGTAACCAGTACGGCGGGTTTGGCGGTCTTGGAGGGCATCAGCAGGGAGCTGGGCAGGGCGCGTATGGCTCAGCGTATGGTGCAGGCGGGTTCAGCCAGTATGGCTCGTATGGGTCACGCGGCGGCTGGGGCAGCAACTATGGCACTCACTGAAAGAACGAATGAGGCATTGCAGGGCGCGTGTCATGTCGGCGGGCGTTAAACGCGCAATGGAAAGTATCGCGTGGCGGGCGAAGACATGATGCAGCGGCCCTTGTACTAAGACAACTCTTCTCTACTGTATCTGCTGGCGTTCTTGAGGAGATGAAGATCGGCGAAGTGCCGGGCCTATGGTACTCGAGATCAGAATGCATGGGGTGCGTGCATTCAACCACGGATGTGACAGTAGATTAGTCGGTGTTGTATCACATGGGCCACGCGCTCGTTGATCACAATTCTTGTTGTCCTCCTATTCCGTTTGATACTCCAGGCTCTTAGTGCAGTGACAAGTCGGATTTGGTTCCTCCAGGCTGATAGGAGATACCAGTACGTTAACGCGCATCTGCTGTACAAAGCCCGAGGCGCCGCTGCAGGTGTTGCGGATCTGTGACGTACACTCCTTCCATTGTCTATTTGGGGGAAGGACCACAACGCTTGGACGCCCACGGTTCCACAGTAGAAAGATGCGCAAGAGATCACATGGAGTCCTGGCTTTTGTGTTAACAATCATGCCAGCATGCAGTAAGAACAATACTGACCCGTGGTGCTGTACTGACAGCGGTTTTTGTCCCATGGCCCGACTGAATCAGGGAGGTTATCCAACACTGCGCGTGCGCGAAGGTGATGATGCCATGAAATCTGTGTTTGTCGGCCACAGATCTGAAAGAATAATGAAAAGGCTAAGTCATCATCATTCTGATATGCTCTTGTTCACCTCGGGCTTTCCAATGTCATCTTCGTTCGCCACTTCATTCGCATCCTGTTGCAGGTGGTGCTCGTGCCTGTGATCGTGTCCAAACCGAAGCAGCAGCTCGCTTGAGACGGAGACGAAGGCCAAGGTACTGAGATGGTCGTGAGAGCAGACTTCTCTTCGCCGTGTACAGACTTACAACGCACCAGCCGTACCGATTGGTCTCTTTTGAATGGCCTGGGCCGATTACGCCAAGGTATCGATCTGGTCTCCCATCATTTCATCTTTGGTCATTGGGTTCGCCTTCATCTACGTGCCCTGGTCGGCGAGCATGTGCATCATTGACTCCTATGAGGTTTATGCCGCAAAAGCGCTGACATTCTATGCTTTGGTGCGGTACTCTGCTGCCGGAGGGATGACTGTGGTCGGAGTGCCGATGTATAGCAATCTGGGCACGCATTACACGCTGCCGGTGTTGGCGTATATCAGTATTGCGGTGCTTCGAATACCCTATCTGCTGTACATCTGGAGCCCGAAATCGAGGGACATAGAGTAAATATGCTCGATGGGATAGGACGTGGAGATGTACACAGGAACAGGCTCGAATTTTCCTTGCTCTCTTGCTACTGCAGATCGTGATGCGTTGTCATGAACGACTTCGATAAGTATTTTAAGAGCAAGAGTCTCCGATACTCGATTCAGATGTGATGACGGGAGTCAAGCCCGGCAATTCGGGCAGTCATTTGCACCGACCGAAGGATGAGATCTTCTCTCAAGATGGCAGGGTGATGACAAAGCTGTCAAGGGCCGAGAGGATAGCTGCGTGATGATCATACATATAGGTACTGATCACACTTCAGAGCTTTGTCAGACTCATCAAGCCGCCGCTACATTCTGTTATATAGCTTCCCTGCAGGCCTCGAGAACTTCATGTTGACTGCCTAGATTTCGGGACAACCCAAATATCGAAACACCACAAAGCTGGAGCGGCAGACTCAGAATGTCTCCCACTACTAGGAAACCGATCCTCATCTCCGGCGCCGGCCTCGCATCTCTACTCCTTGCCCAGGGTTTACGAAGAGCAAACATACCTTTTATCATTTACGAGCGCGACGCAGGATTAGCTTTTCGTGCACAAGGCTATCGCCTTCGATTGTCTGCCCAAGGACTCGATGCCATCGAGTCTGTGTTGAGTCCGGAAGACTGGCAATGCTTCTGGGTCAGTATTGATGGGTGAAAGTAACCATTTTTCTGAGACAATGGCTGACGTGCTACATATCACTTTTGCAATACGACAGGAAAGACTGGAGGCGGCGGTTTCGCGGCCCTCAACGCAGTCACTGGAGTTGAAATCAAGCCTGATGGCAATGGTTCTCCGAAACCTGCTGATGGCCTGCGCCCCGGTGGCAACATGGAGTTGGGGTCTCGAGATGGCAAAGTGATTGGCATTGCCAGAGGCGACATGCGAAAGCTCTTCATGACCGGTCTCGAAGACAAAATTCAATGGTCTCATAATGTCACTGGCTATGAACTGACGCCTCACGGTGTAACGGCTCTTTTCGCGGACGGCTCCAAGTCTGTCGAAGGAGACATGCTCATAGGAGGCGAAGGCATCTACTCAAAGGTTACCAAGCAGGTGTCTGCAGGCAAGCTCAAAACATATGACACCGGTGCTCGAGGGATTCATGGTCAAGCACCCGCTACCGCATTCAAGGGGCTTGGCGAAGGCGTTTGGCGTATGCTTGATGAGACGAAAGGTGACGGTAAGAAGGTCTTCGTGATTACGAACGTCAGCCGGACGACAAGGCCGCCCAATTCGGTTGGACAGTAAGCTGATCCCTGGGACCATACCTGAGACACACATGGGTTCTGACGGTCATGTTTAGATGGGCGCGCAGCCAGGTGTCATTGAGCCACCGAACAATGACTACGCCATCATTGGCAAGCCGGCTGCGGACATTGCGAAAAGGCTCACGTCTAACTGGTATCCCCGGCTCACGCCACTCTTTGAAGAGATGGACGAGAAGGAAGCCGCATTCTGGAAGATCACATGCTCAACACCATCTGGCGTGCCGCATTGGCAGACTGAGCCACGTGTGACCGTCATTGGTGACGCTGCTCATTCGATGACTCCTGCAGGTACGTCCCTAGCAACTAATAGCGCATTCTCCATTATGTCCATGGCTGACGCTGTGCCCTTCGATTTGCAGGTGGTATAGGTAGGTCTCTATAGCGCCGTCTCCCTTCGGCCCTAGGCGCATTTGGCCGTTAAGCCCGCGAGAGTGACTGATGTGCGCCCTCACAGGTGCCAATACCGCACTGAGAGATTCAGCGTTGCTCAGCAGACTGATTGCCGAGCATGGTGGTTTTGCCGACGGTGTTACTGCCGCTTATGAGGAGCAGATGCGTGTCTACGCGAGCGAGGCAGTAGCTAACAGCTACGGCATGGCTGTGTCTCAATTTGGGTCCGTCAATACCGTTTGCCCTTCCTTGCGTGCACGCATGGGTGCTGACCGAGCTTCTGCAGGATCGCTATACGCGAGGATTCCTCTCCCACAGTTTAGATCCGAAAAGCAAAAGGCTCCATCTTACCAGCACCAAGCTCGACTATCTCTTTTCCCTGGCGTACGATCTGCTTTCGCCCTGTCCAGGATGACCTACTCTTCAAGTTGCCCAACCAACCTGGACATGTTCATGCACAAACAAGCATCGTCACTCATAGACGTAGCAAAGGTGCCCGCCGGTAGTGCTCATTATTTAGCGAGATCTGAAGTTTGAGAGCCGACAAACACACGAGAAAGCAATGCACAAGGCTCTGTGCAGCAGCTTGAGCTGAATTGGGCTTCCCTGGGCACAGATGGCACGCGGCAAATATCTCCAGCAAGGGTCCGTATACTGTCCATGGTCGACACATGGTTCGCTCATGATAGCAATGGATCCCTCTGTAGCAATCAAAAGCTTGGCGGCTTGTAGCGTCGCCAGAAACTCCCGGCGAGGTCGAATATGCTTGTAAAGAAATCTTCAGTAATCTTGATGTTGCCGGTTTTCCGGTTTGATCAGGTGCTTCTCAACTAGCTCCTCCTTGCGAGCTGTTGTAGACGCTGGATGGAGTCTACAACAATGTCGTGCTGCAACGTTGTACCTCGGTGAGATCTGTCCTGCTCTTAGATTCTGCAAAAGCAGTTTTCCAGCATGATAATCCCGCAAGGCTGTTTTGGCCGGCAATACTTATCAGGAAGTCTGGGTACCGAAAGACGGTCGCGTGCCTGCCAAAAAGGGAATGTGAGCAGCCTGCGCAAGAATAGAAGAAGCACGATTCTAGAAGGCATCAAAGACATGGGTTCCCGATTTCCTGCGTGATGCAGACAGAGCACCACCTTGATCGACAGCAAGCGCCCTTCGTCTCCACTTTTCCACGGGTTTGCCTCGTGACTGAGACTCACATGCGCCCGCGACTACTTCCTAGTCTGACTGTCAGAATGGGTTACACTCCCAGAAGCATCATTTCATGAAGGATCATAGCAGAAATGGACAAACATACACCGTCCCCTCATTCAATGCCTCGCGAAGCATCTGCGAATCCTTCCCCACTATCGCAAGCTACCACGCTTCCCGATCGCTCAATACCTCGGGCCTCGTTAGACAATATATCAACAACGCAGTCAGTGGCACCAAAGACGGATGGAGCGATCTCACACACGTCGGTCTGGACTCCAGCATGGCGGCAACCGATCCTCGCTCCAAACGGCGACTCAGAGCGACGCCCAAGCGTCCAATTCGTCCCTTCGCTGACTCACAATCCGACCTCACGATCAAATAGCGCCAAAGCACCAACCACACGCAAGATTTCTGGCGATCACAGACCTAGCACGGGGAGCAGGCGGATGAGCAGCCCACCTCCGCCTGCACAATTCCAGCCCAAAGTCTCCTTCGACACATTTAGAAATCCCAGCGCCTCCGATTTCAGCTTGACCCTGAATCGCAAGCACCGCGACTATGAGTACACAAAGCGCTCACGTACCTTCTTGTGTGGGACGGATACGAACGACTATTCGGACACCGCATTGGAGTGGTTGCTGGATGAGCTTGTGGACGATGGGGACGAGATTGTTTGTCTGCGGGTGGTGGAGAAGGACAGTCGGGAGGCAATGAAGTGGGCAGGTGGACAAGGTGAAAGGGGTTATAGAGCGGAGGCAATGCGGTTCTTGGAAGCGATCGAAAAGAAAAATACGGAAGACCGCGCCATCAGCCTGGTGCTCGAGTTCAGCATCGGCAAAGTGCACGATACGATTCAACAGATGATTCGAATCTACGAGCCGGCGATTCTTGTTGTTGGGACTAGAGGCAGAAGCTTGACAGGATACCAAGGCTTACTGTCCAGTGGATCGGTGAGCAAGTACTGTCTCCAGTACAGCCCAGTGCCGGTCATTGTTGTGAGACCGAGCAGCAAGCGCGAAGCGAAGAAGCGTAAGCGAATGCAGGATCCCGATCGACGTGGCTATCGCGACATCCTCGACAAGAGTGAAGATGCACCTCGAGGTCGTGGCGGGCACCTGCTGGATGCGCAAAACAGACTGAGCGTAATGGGCAGCGATCTTGGTCCTCTGGGAGAGTTCGAGGGCACCGGCGATCCGGACGAAGAAGCGCGTAAAGTTGCCGAAGCAATTGGATATCGCAACGCAAGACCACACGACGAGCAGGCAAGGGGACGCTCATTGTCGCGCGTGGCGTCAAACGCTTCAGCGAGAAGTACGGAAGACTTGACGAGTCCGGGATCGGGCGAACGTCTCCTCAAGTCTCCTGAACTAGTGGGGACTCTGGACTCGCCGGAAGCTTCAGGAGACGAGGAAGGAGGCGAGGAAGGAGGCGAGGAGGAAGACATGAGTCGCTGGCAGGAGGCGCTGAGACCGGAGGACGAAGCTATGAAGCAGGCGTACGAACGCGCGAACAAACTTGAGGAAGAGCAAAAGGAGGAAGCCGCAGAAAGGGCTGCCAGTACGACTAGAGGTGGGAGGTCGAGATCCAGGCGCCGGGACGACGATGAGGGTGCCGGTGCAGGCGTGCTTGGGGTTCTGGCTCAGCTGGATCGTGGAATCAATTGATGCGGGTGAGGACGGAGGACTGCACTTCGCCAGCGCGTTGCTTCTGTGATCAATTCGCCACTGATGTTTGAGGTGAGCAGGCGTACGTATTGCTTCGTGAATATGATGAACGGAACACATGTGCAGGACTCCTGATCACGCAGTCACGTTTTCGCATGAACGTTACTGAAGTATCGTGAGTGTGCTGGATTCTCGGTTAGCTACTGCACATGAAGCACGTGAGGCGTGTGTTGACGGACCATCGGGGAACTCTGCAGGAGCACAAAGCAGAGCTGAGGCGACTCTAACGGAGAAGCAAACCCCAAGAGAACCCGTCGAAGAGGACCGCGGGATCTGAGAATCCAGCACACTCAAGTGACGGTGCAAGATGAGATGCCCTCTCTGTAATTGGTTGCGACGCATCGTAGCCAAGCTGTCTCACACGCGTCCAACAGACCAAGCTTCAGCGATACCGGGCCGGTGCCCTCTCACCATACAATGCTACTAATACAACGCTTGTGACCAACCTCTGACCCTGTACATGCGCGAGCCGTCCAGCAGCTTTCCCGACGGCCCAATCTACCAAATCTACTGGGCATGACTCATGGCGAGCTCGTGCTCTACAGGTCCGAAATCTAATGATACAGTGTGTTTTCCTGTTTGCTACTACTGCAGCAGGCCGTCATGTTTGCGGAAGGATGAAACAAGTACCAGAGTGGTGTTATCGAATGTGCAGATTTTGCGGCTGAGTTGAGTGTTGCTCCCATCAATAAGAGTCAAACATGTCCTCTAGCTCTGCTAATTCGATGTTCTCTGGCGACTGAAGGCTGTCCAGCGCGAATGTTGCGTCGGGTAAGCAGACATCGCTGATAATAGCGTTCACATCCAGGCTCAGAGCACCTATCATGGTGTCTTGATGCTGGGATTTGCCTAGTGAGGTGCTGTGTTGCGGTCGTAACACAGGGCTGCTGAAGTCCATCAGATGACCAGATTGTGGGAGAGATCCTTGCTGACCGAACAGGGCAGCGGCATCGCTGCTATTCTTTCGGGCTGCAAGCTCCTCATCTTCCTCAATGGACATGCTGACGCTCTCATTGTCTTGCTCTGCACCAGTCGCTGTGTCGTCCTGCTCCATCTGAACGTCGTCGTCCTTCTTCTGGCTGCTGCGTCGGCGTAGCTGAGCTTGCTCGTAGAGTTGATTCGCCGTTTGCTTGAAGTCGCGTTCCTCACGTTCGAGCTGCGGACTAGCTGCTCGACGATGTGAAAGACTCGAGGCTCGCGAATCGCGTGGCACCGAGTTCCGTGCTGATGCGAACGGTACACCAGGCTCCGGTACTTCTTGCACAGTGTCGCCATCGAGCTCAGGAGACGAGAGGTCAACCTCAGGCGATGGCGACAACGCAGTTCGTTGCCGGTTGTCCCGGATGTCCTCTTCGTCTGCGGCTGACGCTGATGACAGCGACGGCGATATGATGCGCGGCTTCGGCAGCATCATCTCTGACGGATCAGGCAGTGCCTGCGCTTGCATGGTTGTAAGGTAGAAGTATAGTCGACGAGGGTGGACGGGCGACAGGTCTTTCGCCAGCGGACACGGGCTGATAGCGGGCCATGGTCGTTGAAGGTAGGACGTGAGACGCGACGAAATGAGTGCAGTAGGATTGGCAGATCTGGCAAGGACGATCGTCAGCAAGTCGCTTCTTCCGACTGTAGCGGCGCACAAACTTACTTCTCCACGCATGTCAATCGTGAGGCAAGCACATGCGCAAGCTCTTTGACGAAAATCGGTCGGTTGCCGGTCTTCTCCAGTTGCTGAATAGTTGCGACGACGATAGTGTCGTGGATGCCCTCTATATCAACCGTGTTGCTGCCCTCGCGTGCAGGTGAAGGTGGAGGCGACAGCTCGGTCGCTGGCATTGATCGTTCCTCCTTGGCGCGGATATTTGTTGTGCGCGGCGGACTCATCAGACCTGGTGGCGGCGACGCAGATTCAGAGGAGTGCGACAGCTTCGACTTCTTATTGACAGGCTCTTCGCCATCAGCAACTGTACTTGGCGGTGATGGATGCGACTCTATACGTGAGCGTTTTGGAACGACGATGCCTAGCTCAGCCAGCGAAAGGCTTTTGCGTCGAGTGTTGTACGGCATGTTTGCGTGGCTTTCGATGAGTTGTTACAGCATCAATAGCATGACCAGAGAGTTGTAGAAAAATGCGCCGGAGTATTTTGGCGTTCGCAGGCTGACACGTCCCTTGGGATGTGGAATGCTGCCCAGCTACAAGCTCGCTACCAATTGGTCAACGCTTGCCTTGCAGTATGCGGCCGCGCGACTAATGCAAGGTGTGGGAGGCGGGTCCGTTTGAATGTTGGTTGCAGCCCACAGGACGTTGCGGTAGTGCTGGAAGGTGACTCGGTGTGTAAGACTGAACCTGACTCTCCTTTCCTGGATGGCGGAATATCGGCTGGGCGGTACCTATGTACAGTAGCTAAGCTTGTCGTGGCAACCGAGTAATGACAAAGTGGGCGATGGTCCACCTGCCGTGTCAGGCTATGCAGCTGGACGGAAGCCCCTTGAATCGATCACAATCATAATCGTGCTGCTATGCACCTGTCACAGCTTGGGCTTGGTTGCTGACCGCAAGGTGTGTGATGAGGGGCGAGGGGGTCGGGAAAGTGCAGGTTGCCCAAGCCTCGTTAACTGGGATGGCATGGATGATGAAGCTAGTCAGAGGCTAAAAATGCTAGAAAATTATGCGAGTTGCTTTTTTGGACGCGCGGATTTGAGAGCTCGGTCATTCAAAGACCATTCAACGTTGATATCAGTAGCTGTTCTCAGAAACATTGACAACGTGGCGCCACCAAAGGTCACACAGGCAGACGAGTTTTGCTCGTTCTTCTTCCCGCGAAGCATGAATCTCGACGATCGTTTCGTCACAAGCTGCCGGTAAATTCCTTGACGGCCGGGGAGCGCTTGCACGCTTCCATAGGCTAGCTCGGAACGAATCAGGCTGCTTTCTGGAAGATGAGCCGGACGATCCACAGCCGTTTCGAGCGTCATGCAGCTCTCACGCGACATGGCCTGCCTTTCCCACCAGGTGTTGGCCACCTGGGCAGGTACGAATCAAGAGCTCCAGAATCCTGCGCCTCCAGGTTTTTGCGCATCTTCAAAACATTCACAACCTCAACGTGGACACACGAAATCGGTATGGCATACCAGCGTGTAAATCAACACTCTTTCGGCCTTACCGTAGCCATGCGGCTCGCGCGTAGCTGTTTCCGTAGCTCCTTTCTCAGAACATTGTCAGGCTGAACTCCGGCTCATGTTCGCCGGTGGTATACCTATCTTTGTAGCGCTCGTAATCCCTTCCGATCACTTCCTCGACGTCGGCACTACCGTCAGAGGCGGTCAAGGAGAACTTGCTCGTTCAGCGGCAACATGCCATAGATGTGGGGGCCAGGGGCGGGCGGCTTCCCCACGGAGTGTTGTCACAGGCATTGGTTAATAAGCATAGACATCCATGGTGACCGTCATTCTGTGTGGTTGCTCAGTCCCCGGGGACGATTGCAAAACGGTCGACCGGCTAGGTGCACGACCTCCGCACACTGGTGCTGTTCAAATGGCTTCCGTCGGAGCTAGTTCCTGTGAATGCTGCAAGCTTGCTCAACAGATAGCTCTTCCGGTGGTAGCTCCAACAATAGCCCTATACCTCAGGAATGGCATCAGCCGCAGAGGAGTCGCGGCGAGTAATCAGGGCCTTGATGCGCAGGTGTCGAGCTGTCAGGGTCCTGTCGTAGGTGACTGGAACTGTATGGTCATGGTATGAGGCCCCCAAACCCTCCCTCAAGGCACATGCATTGGGTTCACTCGAAAAAGGGCCAGCGTTTCAGACAACGATCTGCCGTGGTAGGAAGGTACGTGATCCAGGACGTCATTGACAATAGAATACCAAGCTGATTGTTGATCAGGAAGCCTCCACGGGCAGCTTGACCAGATGCTGACGTGGGTCCACGTGGCGATGGAGCGGAGACCCACGAGGCTACGCAATAATGTGTAGCGTATACGAAGCTGCCCGCGGCTTCAAGCAGCATGCAAAAGACCTCAGCCCTGCTTCTACCTGTTCAATCAATACACCTCAGACGTGCTAGTCGGTCACAGGCATGGGCAGACCATCCCAGTAGTATTTCCCTCTTGCGTACCCTTTGTCCAACGATATGAATGAGGTAGTCGCTGCCGACTGGACCCTCGCCGCGGAAGACGAAGCACCGGAAACAGACAATGAAAACGCGACGCGCAACATAGACTGTAATCACTGAGACATCTCATCATGCCCAATATTGTCCTTCCTCAGCAGCCTCGACGTTGTCCCTGCTTTCTAGTGCTGCAGTAACCCGAGCCATCCAGCAATATGCATTTGGTAGTTGCACTTGTCTACGCGGCATGCACAGCTAGTAGCCTGACCCACGTGTCCTATCAGCCAGGCTCTGGAGACCTCACACACGCTCACATCAGCAACGCTCACGCTCGTGAGCCAGAAACAGTTGATGGCCAGCATCAGGGAGCTCACGTGGCCGTCACTGGTCCTCCACCGTATGCTCAGAGGCACGCCGCCCGTAACGTCCTCTCCCAGCCTAACAATGGGGTCAAAGGTGACCTTCCAGGCGTGGTAGCGCACATTCCCGAGACGAGCCCAACGCAACCAGCTCGGAGGCAAGAGGACTCTTCAAAGGGAATTTCACAGGATGCCATGAATAAGGGCAGAAGCAGCGTCGGCTCGGCTGCGCCCTAGATCAATCAGGCTGTGGACGCAGGCAAAGACCAAGCGCACGAGATTCTTGGGCGAGGCGGCAGAAGAGATGGACCTCACGAGTCAGGCGGTAAGTACGCGCATGGCTCTCTCACTCATAAGCTTATCGCTCGCGATGCTGAGTTTTAATCCCTGGGCCAGGGGCACGGCTTCTACAAGCCAGGTGGGCGGACCGAGGTTGACCAGGTGCAGAGATTGCGGAGGCGAGATGCGGCGACTGGTATGGTCGGTATTGTCGAAGGATACGAAAAAGCCAGCTCTTCGATCCACAAATTCATCGCACCTAGATTACGAGAAGTAGGTAATATGGACTTGAATATTGAATTGATGGCATTGATTTCCCGAGTGTTTACTCCGGTCGCCGAGTGCAACGTGATCCACCGCTTGAAATTCTGAAGCCCTCCAGAGGACTTGCGCGACTTCTTTCTTTTCTTTCTCACCATGGCCCGAAAGCACTAAGTTATATGCTTGCCAGAACAAGACCGGATACCGTGCAGACACCGATGCGGAGGGGAGTGAGGGATCAGCGCCAAGGAGCGAGAATTGTTGATTACTGAGGCGCACAGGCAAGCCACGAGCACACCCCAGAGATGTCCGAGACTCCCAGCGATGCTTTGTGACAGCCAACAACCTTCTCGATTCGAGCGACACTGCATGTCGATGACATGTATGGGTGTGTCTTGGCTCAGGGATGGGTTATGGCTCAGAGTATAGCGTGCCTTCCGCGATTGCTATGAGCCTTGGCGAACAGCGAAGTCTCATGCAGAAGTATTGCTATTCTACTATCGGTACAGACTTCAGCTGGACGTCGGGGCGTACATACATTCCTGCCGGCGACCATGCCGCATTAAAATTGACGGCGTTGGCCGGGTTACTGTGAGTTGCTCGCCGCTCCATCAGAGCGCTTAAGCCTCCGATGATCCGGGCTACGGCTCTGAGGCTTATTAGTCAAGTTTCTCCGCTTTGCGGTGATGACTTCTGAGAGGTGACAAGTGCTTGGCGATCAGGAGTAAGAATGGGTTTTCATCAAAATGATTCAGTTCCGTCTTGAAACAATTTTCATCCAAATCATCAGGTGCACTTGGTGACGAATACTAAGGAACGAAGGTACTCACAATTGTGCTTCACAAGGATGCACTCGACCATTCTCGGTGACTCAAATATCACAATGACATGGGCACGATTCTCAATCATTCTGATGCAGCTTTGAGCCAATTCAGCCACCCGATCTTCTTCTCTTCTGCCTCACCCGCCTTCGCAACTTCGTCGGACAGCGTCTTCGCAGCTTTGACTGTTTCATCTTTTGGTCTCAACTCGAACACCCAGGTTGTGCCAAGGTGATGTCTGCGCTCTTTGACCACTTCTAGACCTGTCTGTTCAGCCGCAGCCTCGACTAGCTCACCGATTTCTCGATTGTACCAGCAGCCATGAATCTCAGCGTGCTTCTCAGCGGCGTTATCCAGGATATTGTTCAGCCAGGTCATATAGCTGCGACCGTGCTCCAGTAGAATGATCCGAGATTCGGTGTTTGACGTGTCCAGATGTTTCACCATATTCGTGAGAAGCAGCTGTGGCGACGATGTACTGCATAGGCCCATAGACTGGATTATAGTATCGTACTTCTTGCCCGAGGGTGCGAGTGGCATCACGTTCAAGGCAGAACCGGTCATGAACCGCACTTTAAGATCCGCCTTCAGCGCCTTCCGCTTCTTTTCAGAACCATAAAACGCGTCCCATTTCTTCTTGCACACCTCTACCATTTGCGGACTGATGTCAACGAACGTAAGGCTGTCAACCTTTGCATCATCGCCCTCAATATCAAAGTAGCCTAAATTTCGTCCAGTGCCACAGCTGACTTCCAAAACGTCACCATGGCACTTCTGAGCCAACTTCTTCCTGATGCCATTGACAAACATCAAAGTCTCCGACAAGCCAACTTCGCTGTCAAAGCCCTCAGCCGTGGTGTCATATCTTTCGACGACGTCTTTCTGCTGTGATAGCTCTGCAACATGTGGGTTCGTGCATGGCTTGCGAGCGGCCACATACAGCTCTAGGACGTAGAAGCCAATGCCCGCAGCGAGACACGAGCAGACCACCCATGGAAGTCTCTGTCCTCTGGCGAGCCCTGATGCAGGGGTAGTGGACCTCGCTGGTTCTTTCTCTGGCCGCAACTTCTCAGGAAGACTATCATTGACTCGCGATGTGATTCGGGGTTGGCCCTTCGCAAACCGACCATACCGACCAAATGGAGGTGGTAGAGGTTTCTGGGCTGCAGAAGCCCACCGCAAGGCGTTCACTACATTGCGGGATTTGGCAGCGAAGCGTGGCATCAGTCGCGCTCACTTTCTGAAGGAGTACTGTGCAAAGAATGTTGATGAATAAGATTGGGCTCGGGAAGTGCAGTCTAACTAGTGCTTGGCAATGATCTGTTTACAGCTCCGCTGCATGGTGGTCGCCGCGGCTTCGGCCGTAACTTTGGCATTGGCACCCGACTAGCCGACTTCACCAAAGCCTGACCTCGCCAGCGTGCATTGTAGTCGGAGTAACACTAGTCCCGTATCTAAGCCTGAGATAGCCTGCAGAGCGAAATGACCTCCAAGCAGATACCCTCATCAGTCTTGATTGTAGGATCGGGAGTCTTTGGTTTAGGTACTGCCTACGAGCTCGCTCAAAGTTCAGCTTTCCAAAGTAGTAAGATCACTCTGTTGGAACGACTCGAATTTCCTGCTAGAGATGCAGCGAGCATTGATTCATCAAGGATTGTGCGGGCAGACTATGCGGACGCTCTATACGCTGCGTTGATGTCGGACGCGCACAAGCACTGGCGAGGTCCATTTGGGTCGGATGGGCGTTACACGGAAGCTGGACTCTGCTTGGTCACAAATCAAGGAACGTCAGGTGGCAATGCTGGCGATGTAGAGTATGCTCACAAATTCATTGAAAATGCAATGAAGAATGTCAAGGCGCTCGGTCTCAAAGAAGGCCGAAGAGAGGAGGGTGGTCAGGTTGAGCCGCTCAGTAGTCCAGAAGATGTCAGCAGAGTGTTGACCATGACAGGCGATTGCGGTCAATCCGGCTACGTGAACTGGACGTCAGGCTGGGTGCATGCGGAGAACGGTCTAAGATATATGCGGCAGCTTGCCGAAGAGACCTGCCGAATCGACTTCAAAACGGCAGAAGTCAAGCAATTGCACTTTGGCAATGCCAGAGTCGAGAGCGTGGAGCTGGTCAATGGCTCCAAACTCACTGCAGATCTCATCATCCTAGCCGCAGGAGCCTGGACGCCCAAATTCATTGATCTGCGCGGCATCGCCTCTGCTTCTGGTCAAGCAATTGCATACATCGATATCACGCCTGAAGAACAAGCTCGACTGGGCCAGAACCCGACGTTGCTCAATGAGGACAACGGCATGTTCATAATACAACCAAAAGTCCCCGGCACCCTGAAGGTCGCAAGGCACGGCTACGGCTATGCCAACCCAGCCATAGTCCCCCATCCGGAGCGTGCAGGAGAACATATTACCGTCTCTCTCCCGAGAACAAAACAAGACGACCCCGATCTCAATATCCCACACGAAGCCGACAGAGAATGCAGAGCCTACCTCGCGTGTACAAATCCGGAGCTTGCAGACCGGCCGTGGACGCAAACGAGGATCTGCTGGTACTGTGACACTCCGACTGGCGATTACCTCGTCGACTACCACCCGAAGTACTCAAACCTGTTCGTTGCGACTGGCGGATCAGGACACGCGTACAAGTTCTTGCCGGTGATTGGCGAGAGAATCGTGGATGTCTTGCTGGGTCAGGAGAGAGATGAGCTGGGTAGAGAATTGAGAAGAAAGTGGACGTGGCCAGCGAAGAGGCAGAAGGAAGACCATGTGTGGACGAATGACTGGAGGGGTGGGAGGAAGGGAATGGTGTTGGATGAGGAGCTGCTCAAGGGGCAGGCGAAGGTGGTTGAGAGTGGGTCTGTAGGAGACCAGGACCTCGTTCGGCCACGTAGCCGAGGCTGAAGAGCTGTGTGCCGAAAATGTCGGCCCATTGACTTCGGCACCAGCACAGAGAGATGTGCTCATGCCATGAGTCTGCAAAAGGCCCAGCGATTCATATCAACCCGGCACCTCCTTGAGCACCGATGGCACAGCTTTAGCCGCGAGCATTAACCAAGAAGTCGTAATCGAGTGGCTGATCAGCCCTCGTTTCATGCACAGTCAGGGAAGCGGAAGGGAAGAGAATCTGGCAAGCCCATGCTGCCCTTATGGGCGGTGCTGTCTGCTTTAGTCTGCGGTTGCTGCATGGGAAGTCTGGGGATGCACGCAGCAGTAGATTATCATGCTGGTGGCCGTGGCTGGTAAATCGGGAGTGGAGAACATATGTGTCGAGATGGGAGCATGTCGCAGGTAGGTGCAAACGGCCAGTGTTGCGTTTGCAACCGGTACATCGCAACAGCGATACCCAGCTTAAGCATGGCCTGGCAAGCAGCAGCAACAAAGTGCAGATAAGGTGTTTCGTTGCGTCGCTCGTCTTGATCAGCTACCTCTATACCTTACCGATACATAAAGTCTCAACGAAAACTTCATCGTCAAACGAGAAAGGCGGTGCTCCGTGTGCTTGCAGGAAGGCGCATGTCAGGCTAGGTGCCAGGCATGGAAAGAACGTCGCAGAGTCATGCTTTCCAACGGCACAAGTTGCTGCGTTTGCCGGAGCGCACCTTTGTCATGTCATGTCATCAAGTGAAACTTGACCTCTATTGAATGTATTCTCCGATCACTGCGAATTTGGCACAAATGTAGAGTGGTGGTCTGAGGATACATGTCAGACTGCTCCTTCTCACTCGGTGCACACAGCAATAACGCATTCTTTGTCGTATGCGCAGCTGTTACTACCTCCCTCTCTAAAGAAGTCAGTCCAGTGCGCAAGGTGTGCCTGGCACGCCAATTCACCGTCCTGTGCTCATGCGAAAAAGAAAGTGCCACAATCTCACTGCACGGCGATCGTGCTCGACAAAGTCTCCAGCCGGCTTGAACAGACTGCACAAACATTCATGCGGTCTGCCGCGCATATGCCAGGAAGCCTCATGCTGTACCCTGCCACGCAATCTTCAGCGATTTCAACCAAGATCGCTCTTATGTATCGCAGCCATTTCGCTATGTTTCCTGCGCCACGCAATAGTTTCATACCCGCGTCTGCAAGGTCCCCGAGCCTCTGTTGAGAAATGTACAGCTTCCAGTCGTGAGTGGTATTGAACCAAGTGGGGAGGCGCAAAGCGTGCTCGGCGCGAGCAAGTGTGAGTCATAGGAGGTGTGCGCAATCAGCAGCAACCACACGATCCTTGCCGGCGTCGTCAGACGTCTTTCATCGCCATCGTCCTTTGTCAATACATCGACAACCACCGTCAAATGCGTCAAGCAAGACCTGAAGATGCTTCACCACCATGTTCGAGGATGGCAGCGTATTGCAACTTGCAACGTGTCGCATGTGAGTTCGCTGCGCATGAATTTGCCAGCTGGAAGGTTCAGTCGAATGGTCGTCACTGCCCGAGAAAGGAGAAAAGCCTAGTGCTGAAAGCGGGCTAGCGCCGATAAGGCCGCTGGCTACTTAAGCTCCCACGTCGCCCGCTCAAAGTGCTTCGATCCCCGTTCGGCCTCTCTCCCCGCTTGTCGCTGCTGTTGCTTCTCGACGCCGTCCCCCGCGCAAGCAACACCAATATTCACCCACATTCACACCTTCCGTAGCTCCAATAATCAAGAACAAGAGATCCGTCGCAATACTCGATTTTCCTAGCTCCCTGGCCCAGTTCGTGGGAACCAGAGGGTGTGTCAATCTTTCACAAGCACGCGACAAGGAGAACTGGTCAGTCACCTGACTTAGTCTTCCAGTCCGTGCGTCGGTTGCAACCTCGTGCCGACACTTCGACAACTCACTTAACCAGCTACAACAACCATCACAGCTCACTTCTAATATCGCCGAGGGCACTGCTGGCATTGCCTGGACATCGGGACTCCGACCCCCGCGACACATCTGCGTTCGCAGCACACTCCGACCTCGGCATCGAGTGAGGGAGACATTGATTTGTCCATCTCCCACTTCTGGTACAAACTCTGTCCGCGCCGAGCGACCATCTACTCAGCGCTTAAGCGCCAGCGACTGAGCACATTGATAGCGCGTCCACAGTCCGAGCCTCACGTCACGGCGCCGAAGGGCCGAGCAATTTCGCGTGACCTAACCAGCGACACTTCAGAGCACTTCGGGCATCACAAGCCAGAGCGCATCACTCACCGCTGTGAAGATGGAGACTGCATACATGACCCACCCGTCCACCGCGCAGCAGGCCAAGGACTTCACTGCGCCGAGCTCGCTGTCCTTTCCGGGCGGCGCAGGCCACCTCACTCCGCCTTCATCTGAGAAAGATGGTCAGTCGCAGCAGGCGAATGGCAGGAACGGTCTCGTGAACGCCCAAGCGCAAGGAGGCAATGCCTCGCAGCAAGCTGGCAACGGGGTGACTCCCGCCACTCCCGCGGCTACGCCTGGCGCAGGACAGGGTGTCAGTGGCATCGTCCCTACGCTACAGTGAGTATCGTCTCTTGGTGCAATTGTGTGCTCCTGGAGCATGAGTGTTGACTCTGTCGCAAAGGAACATTGTGGCTACCGTCAACCTTGACTGCCGCTTGGACCTCAAGACTATCGCGCTGCATGCGCGTAACGCTGAGTACAATCCAAAGGTAAATATGTTCCACAACGTCGTCTTCTTGGCTCTTGCTTACATGCCCCCAGCGTTTCGCGGCCGTCATCATGAGAATTCGTGAGCCCAAAACCACTGCTCTTATTTTCGCCTCAGGCAAGATGGTCGTCACCGGCGCCAAGTCTGAGGATGACAGCAAGCTTGCTAGCCGCAAGTATGCGCGCATCATTCAGAAGCTTGGGTTTAATGCCAAGTTCACCGACTTCAAAATTCAGAACATCGTGGGCTCGTGCGACATCAAGTTCCCAATCCGTCTGGAGGGTCTGGCGTCTCGCCACCACATGTTCAGCTCGTACGAGCCTGAGCTCTTTCCAGGTCTCATCTACCGCATGATGAAGCCCAAAATCGTGCTCCTGATCTTTGTGTCAGGCAAGATTGTGCTCACCGGCGCCAAGGTACGCGAGGAGATCTATCAAGCCTTTGAGCTGATCTACCCTGTGCTCTCGGATTTCCGCAAGACCTAGAGGTTGAGGATGCGAAGTCATTCATACCTTGGATTTCGACTACATCACGAATGGCATCGTGTATCACTATGACTGCCCGAGCCTTGTACAACACACTGCTTCTACACGGGGTTTTGATGCCAACCTCAACATCACGACCTCAGCAATGCGACACCAACTCGATCACTCAACACACAACTGCGCACGTGGTCTCACTGCCAGTTGTGCAGCGCTGGCATGAGTGAAGGAGTTGCAGTCGCTGGAGGTCGGTTTCAAATGATTGTGCTTTTCATCCTGCAAGCATGGCGAGGCGTTTCCGGTGTTCAGTGGCAGTGGCCTTGAGGAGAGGCTGACAGTCATGATAAAAAGATTGCTTGGTTGGTTTCTGTATCTTTCAGCACTCTAGAATGGTGCGCGCTGCTGTGGCTCAGCGGTGGTGCGCCGGGCTGCAAGGCTCAAGATGACGAGCTCTGATAAGGCTGTCTCGTACGATTTGGAAAGGAGAGGTAGCTGCTGGTGGTTCGGCATGCCATGATCCTCGTGGAGCAGTGATCCATTGGCGCAGGTAGTGCACCGATTGCCGAATGGTACGATCACTCAACCCCAAGTCAGATCCTTTTCTTGCCAGTCGCTCTTGCATCGTTTATAATCCATGTGAAAACTCTCCGTTTGTGCCACCAGTTTCGGCTGGGACATGTACACTCTTGCGATCAGAGCGCTTTCACCACGACATTGGAGCTCTGCAATCGCATGCCAGATCTTGGACGGTGGATGAATGAGGCAGTCTATGGATAACGATGCGGGTACTACAAGTCAGCCCATCATTCACTCAAGCCACAAAGCACAATCGGTCTGCGTATGAATCATGGACGGAACAGCAGGATGCGCTTGACGACGCTACGACGGAACGCAGCTGATTTGATCGGTCGACATCTGATGGTCATTGATGCTCTCAGAGTCTTTCTTCACAACCCAAGCAAGCGATCAGTTGACGGACGGCATGACTGTCAGGCCTGCATGATGATATTACATAGCAGTATCTGACCATCCGTCCTACAAGATTCACTGCGGCATGGGCTGTTGCTGGTGGCCCGCATCGAATTGACTGTCTGATCTCATCTACGAAGTCTCACTCTGCATTCATAGACGGTCTCTACGATCCGGACCAAGCATATATTACCGCTGGTCCCGTGGCAATATACTCTGAACGCCCCTTTCACATGATACCGCTGGCTTGATAAGTCCGAGTAATTGAATCTCGCTCATTACTGATGACAGTCTTCGAGGCATGCATCACCTGCATGTCCCAGGTTTGCCACTTTGCTGCTAACCCGCTTCTGGTGATGGCTGTACTTTTGTGAGGTCAGGGGTTGGCATAGCACAGACATCGTCGCATTTCTGATTCGAGCCCATCACCGCATAGTTCCTAAGCAGGAGCGGAGTCCGCGAGGCTAGCAGCACTCTAATCATCGCCAGGGCACATCCAACATCAGGCGCTGTCCAAAGCTGCTGCGATTGCAATCAGCGAGGGCACGATGGCTGTTCACGACAATGCAAGTCGCAGCTATTGGATCTCATGGTCATGTTAGTGTCATCACTGTCGCGTCCTGCTGCTGATCAACCAGGTTGTTGCGTAGAGATGCAGCGGGGAATCAGCGGCTCATGCAAGTGTGGTTGATTTTGACTTCATCCACGTCAAAAGCTGCAATATGGGCAGGGCTGGTGAACCAGCACTCAGGAGTTTGCGTCGACCTGCGGACCCTTCCTTGACAGGCCCATTGACAGATGCAGGGACGGGGACGGCGATGCACGAGTGACAGGCGGCAAGCGTGCGAGCTTCTCGCCACGAACGCGGACACGGCCATCTGTCCTACATTGGCACTCTTTGTGGAGCTGCTGTGATGCCGAGCATTCGGGAGAGATGTAATGGTCAACGAATCGGCGATATCAAAAAAGTTGCGTTGCTGTAGGCGCCTTACACATGGTCTGGCGTCAATTGGAATATGCTCATTCGCCGATGAGGTGTCGCCGTTCGACACACTCGCGATTGACACGAGCAGCTTATGATAGATATAACTATTTCCGTATCTCGACAGGGACGCATATTCGCCAGTACGACAGCCACTTATACGGTCGAACGTCTTTGGAGGCCGACCCGTGCGTGCGCATGACAAGCGCGAATTTGACTTTTGCGTTAGCGATCTGTCGTGCAGATTCGACCAAGCCATGGACCCAGCTACCACGTCCATTGACTCGCACCCCTGACGAAGGCCCGGGCGGACTGGCCGCAAGAAGGCTCAAGCAACGCAATGAAGCCCAAATTTTGGTTCCTGCTGGTCAGAAATTCCCGGGTTCGCTGCTACTCATGCACGTGAAGGCTATGGACCAGCCGACAGCCTCATCTGTGCTTTGGCTCGCATCAGACTGGAATCTGGGTCACTACCAGCGCTTGGGCATGTCGCCGTCCAGCTCACGTTTGCGCCTCGAGTGCCGAGGAGCGTGGTCCTTGCTGACAGTGGCAAGAAGCATCCAGGCCCCTGACAGAAGACTGGTACGCATTTGCTTGCGGCGAGGCCGTATCATCACGTGGATCACATCTATGCTGAACCACGAGAAGGTCTCCGTTTCCAGCAATGCTGCATCGATATCTGGAGAACGACGAGCGAGCCCGCACGTGATTGTGTCTTTAGCCATCGGCCAGACCGCACGCCACCTATTCTGCCTGTTACATGTAATATGCACATGGCGGATACCAGCGATCTCTTCGAGGATTCGAGATGAGCATTAGCGTTGCCGAAACTCTGCCTGACCTGTCGAACGTTTCAAATCAACTCTATGTGAAGGTGACCCGGTCCATCTAGGCCCGGCCGTGCAACGAGTGATATCTCCGTGCACAGGGCGCCAGTTGCGTTCCTGCTGCTGGCTTCATATCACAGACTTCTTCGCTCTGATCTCTGTCGTGTCTTGACCCCTTCTGATCGCCGTTCCCGATCAATTTTGGCTTCAATAGCCCTGCGGTTACCTTCATCGAGCATCATATCAACTGACAGCCGTTCAGAGCCGACTACCATGGCACCAAGGAAAGGGAAGGAGACGCCACTTGAGCTCTGTACCGTCACGCTTTCGCAAGGTAATAACATCGCAGTCCATCTACTGGAATACCTCAGCGACGCGAAAATACCTAGGAATGGCACCGGAGAACTTGCCCTCGAGTTTCTCGAGACCAGTCGAGCTCTGTTCCATGCAAAGACAGGATTGCAGGAAGCCAGCAACAGTCGCACTCAATTTCCGGGAGACATTGCGACCGAGTTGCAAACACTCTTCAGGCAGTACAACAATAACTTTGTCGTCATGAGCCAAATGGTCAACAAGCGTAAGCCAATCCTCATCCGCACGTGAGCCATGCGTGGGTTCTGACTTTATTCCAGTCCTAGATAATGAAAGGAAGCAAGGCTTCAGCAAGCTGGGCAGCGGCTTCCGTATGATGTTTGCGTCAGATGAAATAGAGAAGATGAGGTTGTCTCTGGTGCACTGCCGTGAGAATGCGAGCAAGAACCCTTTGATGCTCACGTGGAGACTGCGCGAAGTCAAGCCAGGCAACATAACAAGCATTGGATACACTGCTCTCGCGGCTGTTCTTGACAGACCGGATCCAACCAAATCTGTCCCGAGCAACTCCCACACAGCATCACAACCCCAGAGCCCTGCTCTTGTACAAGAGTCTCACGTAAAGCCATTCAGTCAGGGCTCCAGAGCCTCACTACACCGAGACCTCCCATCACCTCCGCTTTCTGAGAACACACGCCACGACCCACAGTACTTCAGCAACTCGAGTAAAGGCACAACGTCTTCCAACATTTTCAGCACTCGAAGCGCTGTTTTAGGCACAACGCCAGATTACGTATCCGAAATAACGCCGCCATCATCCATACAGCAGGTCGAAGAGATGATGTACAGCCACGATCTAGAAGATCTGCCGAAGAAGGCTACGCACGTCAAGTACGACCCGTCGACTGTCACTCGATGGAAGCCCAAGGCTGGTGGAGGCACGGTATCTGCGGGCTCAAGAGGTGCACTTCTTGTGGCTGTGCAGGAGCAAAATCACAAGGCAGTCGAGCACCTGCTTGATTGCGGCGTCCCTGCTGATGGTGGTCCCGAGTGCAACCTCCTCCGGTTGGCCGTGACAAATCACGATATTGACTCAATTAGGTTGCTGCTCTTATTTGGCGCAAGTCCGGATGGAAAAGACAAGGACGGTTTCACACCACTCTACGCAGCGACCGAGTCTTCATTCTTCCTTGCGGCACAGCTCCTGCTCAAGTATGGTGCGGACCCAAATCTCTGCGCTGGTTCAACAAGAGAAAGCCCTTTTGCGCTCAGCTTGACCGAGGGGAAGGTCGGGTTCGTCCAGCTATATCTGAAGCACGGTGCCAAGACCGATGGGATCATGGGCAATGGCGAGACACCGTTCATACAAGCAATGAACAAGACCACGACGATCGATCTCGTGGAGTGGATGCTGGTTTACGATGCAGATCCGAATATCAAGAACGACCACGGGGAATCGCCACTGTTCAAAGCCATCAACGCCGACCGCCTGGATCTTGTGGCTATGCTACTTGACCACAGCGCAAATCCCAACTTGCCAGGACCGAAGCACATGCTATGGCCTGCGGTGCACCAGCCGCGTATGCTCCAGCTACTGCTTGAACGAGGAGCAAACGTGAACCGAGCACCTGGTGTGCTTGAACTGGCAGCCTCAATCAACTCAATCGAAGCGGTGCAGATTCTCCTCAAGCATGGCGCAGACCCCAACGCGAAGAAAGATGGCATCTTCACTCCTCTCTGTACTTCGATTCGCGACAATCGCGAGAAGCTCGTCGAAGTTCTGCTTGCCGCAGGAGCGGACCCTAATTTGATGGCTTCCGAGTATCCAGCCTTCAAGTGTGTGACTCACCATCGAGCGCACATGCTCCCACGACTGCTCGCCGCTGGCTCGGATCCGCATAGCCCTAGAGGGATCATCGAGGAGTGTGTTGCGCACAACAACGAGGAGGCAATGTTGCAATTACTCAAGTACAAAGTGGACCCCAATGCGCATAACAAAGCAGGCCATACGGCACTCACGACCGCCATTAAGAAGAATGATCTTCGAGCGATCGAAATCCTCCTGGCGCATGGAGCCAGCCCGACTGTGCACGGTCAAGAATGGCCGATCAACATGGCCGTCAAGCATCCCGAGATCCTTGCCAAGCTGCTTCCTCATACGCCAACACACCGCGTGCCGAAGGGCGCCCTTGAGCTTGCAGTGCAGGCAGACAAGTTGGAGAGCATCAAGCTTCTGCTCGCGAAAGGCGTCGATGTCGAGGAGAGAAACGGTGGTGTCTTCTCGCCACTTACCACATCAATCCGCGAAGATCGTAAAGCCATCTTCCAGTATCTCCTTGATGAAGCTGGTGCTGATCCAAACTCTCCCGGAGAGCATCTTCCCATTATCAAGGCCATCCGTCGTCATCGCGAAGACGATCTGTCCTACATTAGGCACCTCATAGCCAAGGGTGCCGATATTAACTTGATGTATCGAGGCTGGAATGCAGTATTACAAGCTCTGGACAAAGGCGACACCCAGACACTCCGTTTGCTCGCTGAGCTAGGCAGCCCCGACCTGACCGCTGTGGACGAGAACGGCCAGACGGTCCTCGAAGTTCTGCGGGACAGGGATATGAAGGACGAGGAGCAGATCTTGCTGAAGCGAAAGCGGGCACCCAGCCCGAAGATCGAGCTGGCAAACAAGGGCCTGAGAGACTTTGTCAAGCAAGAGCCGTCGATCGCGAGGCTGCCACACGGATATGATGCACTATGAATCCTACGGCATGATGGACGTGACTCGAGATTGTACGCCGGTCGTGCTCCGGAGTGACATGGAGGACACTATTGGAAATAGTATGTTGCTTTGGCCTTGGTTCAAGACTGGCGTTGAATGCAGGAGACGGTGCTGTTGCTCTGGCATATGATACCCGCTGAATTACCTTTATAGGTCTTGCACATGGGGTGCAATCTGTAAGATCAGAGGAGTCGTCTTGCGGTGTACGTTTTTGGTGTTACCCTGTATTAGGTCAAGCAACAGTCGCAGTGATCTATCGCGGAATGTGTTCCATTGCCATTGCACCGATCCACGACACTGCAGGAGCTGCCGAGCAGGGACCTCTACTCTCGCGCAAGGTTGCGGTGCACCGACTCACGGTCCGGCCGGCGTGGCCCTCGCTATAGTCATCGCTATTCATGACCAATCTCTCGTCAGTCCGATAACTCTTGCTTTCCTTGTACAGCTTCTCAACATCCTCCAGCGTCAAGAGCAGGCGTGTAAGCACGCAGAATATTCGTGCTCACGAATCTCTTGCCATCTTCAATGCTGGCAGCGCTCTGCTATAAGGATCTTCTGCATGCTCATGGCGTTGCCGTTGGACGTACGTGCGGCGCGGACAGTCGAGGCTGAGAGCATTTGTAAGCCCAGCAATGAGCAAGCAGAGGAAACGCATATCTGTCAATCGCTGCGCGTGGCAGTGCGAGTGAGAAATTCCGGTGGGTCAATGTATAATAATCGAGTTAAATGGCGTATACGTCCCTCAACCGACTGATCGCTCCTGTCCCAGATTCCGATATTCCGCTTACATCCCTCGCGCTTGAATTCCCGGCACGGAGCACCGTACAACCACATTGGTCTAGGAAATGGATACTAAGCTTCTTGAAGTTCTGGCTCGGCCTCTCGCTGCTGAATCAGATTAGCGAGAAACATGGGCATCCGTGTTGGGGACCGACAGCGTTTTGTCTGAAGAAGAAAGCTAAAAGCCTCCGGCACTGAAATTTGTCCAAGTTGCTCCAACGTAGGAAGGCGGTCGCATGCATCCGCTCGAGTTCCAGCAGACTAAGATCTACTCATCTGCTATGCTTTCGAGTGTACATCCAGGTCATTGCATCTATGTTATCCGCCTGCCAATGCTGATCGACTCACACCTGCACCGAGCGTGCGTCAAGGATCTCTTTCACATTCAGCCTCGCTAACCCGGACTGGGTTTCGAAAGTCTGGTCCACGGTTACTTCCGCTGACCTCGTCAGTCCGGGCAGGGCGTGGACAGCCTCTCTTCCATGATCTTCATCAATACCGGCGGTACCGCCTCATCCGTCGCTCTTATCGTCAAGCGATACATCTGTTCATCCGATGTCAGCAGTCCGTCACACCTCCAGCACCTAAGTGTCGGTGAAGCACGACCTTGACGCCTGAGCGCCCAAAAGCAACACTCACTTTCTGCTCCACGTTCGGCTCCAACCTCAGTAGGCACCCATACTTGCCTGCCGCCGTGTTCAACACGGTCGCGCCTACAAAATTCCTCGGGTTTGGATCCACACCATCCAGGATGCCCCATTTGAACCCCTCCAGGACCCTTCTAGTATTAGACGTGCCCACATCAAACGCGGCGAAAATCTTTTGGGCTTCCCTCGGCGCACCGCCAATCTGCTTCCACCGCTTGAAGAAGTCGTCGGCAGTAAGTACTGCGCCTTCCATATACTTGTGTAGCACGACAGGCAGCTGCAAAGTCAATGCCTGCAGCGAACCAGCCATGTAAGATATTCTGATTGTAGGTGGTAGAGAGAAGATGCCTTTGGCCTCGAACATAATCATCTGGCTGGTTTGACTGCCTGAATGCACCGTCGTGTCCGGTAGACCCTTTAGATCCGACTTCAACTTCTCTCCTTCCCGATTGTCCAGCGTCGTCGTGAAGGACTGAATGGAAACGGTAGATTTGTTTGAGAAGTACATAATGATGCAGCCTACTTCGCTGCGATACTCCGAGCGGAGACCGACTTGGACCTGCAAGTCCTCGTACAGAATTCCTTCTGCTTGGAGGAGCAGACGGTTATAACCCGGCTCCCAATCCGGTGAGAGATGCGAAGCGCTGGCCAAGTTCGGTGCGCCACTTGAAAGGTCAAGACCAGCAAGTTCATCGATAGGAGCTTTGAGGGCGCCATTGGTGTAAGTGCCATTTGTGCCATTGGCAGCAGCAGCCGCGCCATTAGCTGAGAGTGGAGCAGAGAAGTTGCGTTTTAAGGTGCCGCTTCTTTCAGGTCCGGGCAGGCCGTCTTTCGCAGTAATAGCCCACGTGCGTTTATCGCCTATTGCGCCTTGTTTCTTGTCCAGTCGTGAGAGGAGTGCAGAGGCCCGTTCTGGAAAGGGTGGCATTTCGTCGCAGACTGTCCGTAACAGATCGTCGTTGGGCATGCTAGCCAAGGCCAGATACTCGCACGCCCTTTGCTGCAGTTCTGAATCCAGTGTGTGACTATAAAGTCTGAAAGCCTGCAGCAGCTGCGGCTTGATCTCGGGGAAAAGGTTGATGAACTTGATAAAAGCTGACAATATCATAGCTCTCGTGTTCGGCGAGCAGCTGTTGAACTTGCCTTGCAAAGCCATGAATTGTTCGATTGGACTGCAGCCTTTGTTGTCCGCAATCAAATGACCAAATTCGCCCAAGAGATAGCTGCCAATCTTCACCAATGTCTCGTGGCAGTGGTCTCCCTGGCAGTACTTCAGGATGTTTTGCGCGGCGTACACTTGAAGCTCTTCGTTGTTTGTTACAATTTGAATGATGCGCTGCCATACTTCGTCGCTAACATGATCTCCAGCCATGGCGATCAAGCGCATCGATATGTCCACATACCACTTCACATCTGTGGCATACTTCTCGGTCAGGATGGCAATTTTGAGGACCATTTCCTCTCTGATGGCATAGTCAGCAGATTGTAGATACTTGAGCAGCTCATGCACAATCTTCTGGGAATTGCTGCTATCGCACATGCTGTACAGCAGATCTAGACCTTGCCGTCGAACAGTGATGTCTCGATCCCGCAGAGAGCCGATGATGATGTCCTGGTGCTTCTTGATTGGGTCCAGAGTTTCGGCAGAAACAGCCAAATGTGTCATCGCTTCCAATCCAAGATATCTAACGTTTGTCTCTCGCGATCCTATAAACTTGCCAAGCTTCTGCGAGACCTGTATCATCAGATCCCGCTCAGTGTCCAGGTGAATGATCAGATTGATGGCCTCGAACAGGACAGCATTTTGTGCGTTGTTTTGCTGTACATTCTTCGGCATCTCCATTGCGTTGTCCAGGATAGCTTGTAACGAATCTCGCATGATCTGTCGAATGTGACTGTCCTCTGAGGGTGGGAAATATTGCAGCATTCTAAGAAGCTTGACTTGCAGCCACGGACATGGCACTTTATAGTACACATAGTCTCCGGAGTACTCGTGTTCGATGACAATCTTTCGTAACCTTTGCGCGGCCTTGACATAGCTTCCCTTGTACGAGTCTGGATCGTCCTGCGCCAAAGCCATGACCAGACTCGTGACTGACAAGGCCACGCCCATATCCGTATCGTCCATGATCGCAATGATGCGCTCGTTCCATTCCGGCTGCACAATGCTCGGCACTTTCCGGTAAAGTCTCAGCAGTGTGAGCGCAGCCTTCTTCTTGACGAACGGCTTTGATGTTGGTGAGATCAACAATCGGTGGACATCCGCGCATAATGCCTCTCCCATCTCCTTACCTCCCACGTTCGCAATCGCATGCAAAGCCAAGCAATTGTTTAGCTCATTGTGATCCGATAGGTCCTTCCGTATACTGTTGACAACCAGATGCAGCAGTTCGTGCTGCTCGTGCAAGAACAGCGTCACTGCCAGATACCCAATCTGCTTCTCCGAATACTTGTTGGCCGAGATCAAATTTACCGCTTCCAAGTGCCCAAAATCGACATTCCATCCCAGGATGTATATGTAGAGCAGCTTGCACACATACTTTTTCTTGTCGTATCCAGACAACCCTCCCGCCTTGAACTTCTGCCTTATGTTTGCCAGCTCCTTGTTGATGCGCTTCTCCTCCAGCTCACGCGCGCGGGCGTTTCTCAAGTCGGCGATGAAGGAGACCAGTCCGCGCATAGTATTGTCCTTGGAGGAGCTTCCTCCAATGCCGCCCTTGAACATGGCGGCGGCCGCTTGGGCCATCGCCGCGCATCTATTTCAATCTTCCAAGTCAGACTCCTCCCGGTCTCCGTCAGAATGGACTAGCGAGCCATGTGGATGGGCGCAGTACTGCCAGTTATGGTGTTTCCAGGCCCGAGGGTCATCGATTGGTGGTGGGGATGTGTTCTGTTTCAGGAGATGGTCAAGCTTGTTTCTGTGGGCTCAGAGTCACAGTAAATTGCGAACTCAATCTTTGGTGAAGTCGTTTCGATCCGCGCAGTCTGCTAAGTGAATGGTGTCCGATATGCAAGGATATAGCGGTATAGGAACCTCTAGGTACTTGTAAGCCGCCTTGATTCCTTGAACGGCCCCGAATTCCCAGTCGGCATTGAGCCCGAGCGCCGATCATTATGCGTCTTGCCGTGAGCCGCACCGCACCGTCTGCATGAGCACATTGATGGGCAAAACATCAACCTCAATCAATCTCGGAACCATGCATTTCAATCGAACATCACTTGTAAGCAAAGCGGCACCAAGAGCAACGATGGTTGAGTGTTTTTCGCGTCATTCATCAAGAACTACAAGCACAATACTTCCCATCACTGGGCCAAAATCGTTACCATCCTCGCGCCTTGAGCGAATCCAGAGCAAGCCAGCTCTTGTCGAACGCCCTAGCAGCGTTGAACCTCGTTTGCAGAAGGATGTCACGAATGGCAGTGACGGCGCTTGGAGTCATATCTAAGCACCAGAAGCCTTGGTCGTGAAATCGGTCTCAAGGTCAGACGCTTTGCCAACCTCTGTTCCACCGCAGGAGCAGGAATCTACAAACACGTCAGTACTTATCTCCAAAACGCCTTGACATGTATCGACATACCGGCCGCCCTCTTGCCGCACGCGCAAGTACTGCCCATAGGCTTAGCATTCTCTTGGCCGGAGCGAGAACAAGTGCACGCGCCGGCTACGCGTTGACCTGTCGTACACCTCAGTCAATGCTCATGCAATCGCAATGATCTGGTCCTCGTTATCATTGATGCATTGATATTTACCGCAGGAGCACCTAGCGCCGCCAACCTTGTTCTCCGTCTGAGCCTTCTCGCAATTGCAGTGCAGAGCAGCCTGCTTGCCGCACGAACACGTTGCCTCCTTAGCACAGATGCAGCCGCCCTCGCGACCACAGCAGGTAGCTGGGACTGCAGCAGTGGGAGCAGACATAACGATCTCGTTGGTAGGGATTGATGGTTGGTCGACCGGCTGAATGCTGATTTTGGAGTGTGATGTTTGTTTTTCGTGTCTGAAAGATGAAAGGCTGCTGGGATCAGAAGTTATCAGTACCACACCTTCCATCAGATATATCTATCAGATTTCCATCACGAGCGGCGTAAGCAGCTTTCACGGTTGCGTTGATTGGCCGACCAGGCACCGAAGCAGGGTCCACCATTCTTTCTCTGACGCCTCGCCGCGTGACATTCTGGCAGCCTAGAACGTGGGAGGGGTAAGCAGACATCAGTAGTGACTGTGATGTGAACGGAAGGGAGTTCTTTGCTTCTGGTCTACCTTTGAAGTTGTATTGTAAAACACCTTGATGTTTCCCCGGCGGGGCCTCGGGCTTTCTATGCAAATGTATATATATATTTACAACAAGGCCTGTCACGTGAGTCGCAGCTTTAGCTCACTTGGGAGAGCGCCAGACTGAAGTCAACTTTGGTCAAGCACTACTCTGTGTGCGGTATCTGGAGGTACTGTGGTACGTACTTAGATACGCAGATCTCCTATTACCACATTACGGCTATCTAACCCGTGACTACAGTTCGATCCACAGAAGCTGCAACAAGATCTTGTAAGAGATTCTTTTGTTCTCCGTGTCGATATATGCATGGGTTGAGACAGAAGTTCCATACCATTGCTTTTGGTCGTAGACAGCTTTGAATAACGGGCATTTGTCGACGGATTGATTGATCAACGCGATCCATGCGCGACTCCATAACGAACATTACTCTTCACTCCTTCATTATTGCATCTCATGATCTGTCTTCCAATGACTACTGCGATCATCCCTCGGCATGGAGCAGCCGCTGCTTTTACGAAAAATGTAGTCGAAAGTTCGGTCCGCGGAAGCGATATTCTGGGAGCAAGACTCGCCATGAAAGCAGTCACACAGGGACATTGAAGCGTCTGTAACAAGCAATGCCGGGCTCGACATCTCCCATATGCATCATGCTATCCAGTATGAACGCTCCCAACCCAGCCAATGCGATTCGCTGCATCGCCAATGCAATGCTACCCAACAACGAGGATCAGTACTGCAGCCTCTTGACAGGACTCCCTCTTCCTTCAATCTGCCCATATCCTCCACTAGGCTGTGGCTCGTATCCTTGACCGTACCAAGGGGTGCCAGAGTGTTCGCCATATGGCCCGCTGAAAGCCCGAGTCGGCGTCGGCGGCACTGGTGGCGGCTGCTGGTAGAATGCCTGCGGAAGTATCTGCTCCGTCCGCCTGAACAATGTAAAGGAGAAGTTTGCGGCGAAGAATGCACCCACGACGAGAATGAAGGTGAAGATCATTGCTTTGATCGAAATGCCCTCCACAAAAGATGTGTAGATCTCCGCCCAGACCATCCCGGACACTTTCGCACGGCCGATCTTGTGAGGGTCGCGGTTCATGCATTTGCTCCAGTTGTCGCAGACGGTGGTCATTGCGGGAACCCGGGTGTCAGGCTCGCAGCGGTTGTCTGTGTATTGCTTGGCGCAGGCGGCCATCTCGACCATGATATCTGCCATGGCCTCGTTTGCCTTCTTGTCGATATCGCCTTGGATGGCGGAGTAGAAGCAGTAGATTACGTAGGCAATGGCGAACAGGATGAAGACGTTGAAGGCAAGTTGGGCGTACCAGCTCAGGATGTGAGGCACCGTAGGGTGTTTGCCTATGAAGGTGAAGAGGCTGGAGATCCAGTGTTCTTTCCTCCCGTCCCCCTCCACCTCGCGCCCATGTTGTCCGCTCGTCTTCCGCGGCGAGCTGAGAGCTGCGAGTTCGCTGTCTTCTCGCTCAGAGTCCGACACACTATGCCTCCTCTGACGACTGACTTGTCGGTCGATCTCGCGCTTTCGTCGCTTCTGTATCCGCCTCTCCATATTCTCCGCGCGATCTGATCGCGGTATTTCTCCCCGTCCAGGACTGTGGAACTTTGCCTTCACTCGATCAACCCAGCTGTCTCTCTTCGGCATGTCCGGCCGATCTTTCATGGGACTTGAGCGCTCTGCACCAGGCAGGGTAGGCGCCGAAGCAGGATCGGTCCTGCTCAATGCGGTGCGCAAGTTCATGGTATCCGGCGTCGCATCCGAATCGTCCTGCCTTCCTGGGCTCTTGGGTGTTTCGCCTGCAGAGGAATCGTCGTAGTCGATGTTGCTCGGCTTGCGCGGGGTGCTGTACAGCGAATTGAACGCCGGTGGATTTGGAGGAAGCGGTTTCGACGGTGATGATTGACGGCTGGCGTATGCTTTGGTGGGCGAGTCAAAAGCGCTGTGACTCCCTGGGGTAGACGCGGTGAATATAGAGCCTCCAGCCTTGTCATGCGCAGCAGACTCACTCTTCTTAGACGAGGCTGGGAATCGCTGCGCGTTCTGGCTAAGCAGCGCGAATGGCGAGCGACTGTCCATGGGCCCTGTACCGTTCTGGAACTCGAAGTCCATCGGCGTCTCGTGGTTGCGCCGCGACATCTCGCTCTATGTTGATAATGCGCGAGTATCCGAAAAGGCAGAGTGCAGCCAGACAATCAAGATCCAGGATTCGGAAACAGAGAGCGCTCGGCTGTTGCTACGTCAACAAGTGGTAAACTTTTTTGGCTCTCCAGCTTTCTCTGGTGTTTTGGTCTAATTTCTTCAATCTTCTCACAGACCTGATATCGCAAGACGCGGAATGAGGAGAGATGCAGGCGGGAAGGAGCCATCGTCTTATACAATTCTCACGGCTGACAACACATTGACGCGCTTCACTTCGGCTTGCACATGAATCCGGAATTCACTTGCTTGCTCGACGAGCTACCTCAGCTAGGCAAAGTCACAAGGCTCGAGCTGACAATCCCTTTGTCAGTAACCTGCCAGCATCCTTTCACATTTTCACATCCCCAGTCTCACACAGCAATCAGCACTTCCACCGACATCAATAATGGTATCTTCCCTGGCCTGGCACGCCGCCTGTGGCGCTCAGGTACCAAATGATGTAACCAAACCCTTCACTATCACCGCGTACCCGAAAACAGATATATGGCGTCGCTCAGAGCAAGATGACACCCTCAACGCCCCCACAACTACACCAAGATTCGGCCGACCTTATTTAAGAAGATATCTATTGAGAAGATATCCATCACCTGCTCAGCGGCCTGGAAAACACAATACGATCAGGGTGGCATTATTATTAAATTCACCGGCACAACCCGCTAGATCAAAGCTGGCGTAGAGTTTTTCCAAGGCCAGCTTGTTCTGGGCGTCGTAGGCAACGACTGCTTCTCAGACTGGTCTCTTGCGCCGATGGCGAATGGACACACGGAGGCGACTTTTGAGGTAGTGAGAGAGGGCGTCACGCTTTGGATCTATGCAGTGGGGGAGATAGGGGAGAGGATGCCGTTGCGAGAGATGAAATGGGCGTTCCTTGATGTTCTGGGAGAGGGTAAGATCGAGGGAGAGATAGAGGCTGCGAAGCCTACGCGTGACGAGGGCGATGGCAAAGTCGGTGTCAAAGTTTCATTCAGAGACTTCAACCTGGACGTGGGTGTTTGAGATTCTGGTTGTCTATTTGTGCATGCATGGCACTTCAGCTTCCTACCCCTTCCCGCGCCTAGGTGCTCTAGTCGCGCAGAGACAAATATCCGTCCGCTCCGATTCAGGACGGATCTCTGCTTTTGTCCAACCAGATCCATCACGATCACTGCCTTCAAGGCTGAAGGACATCCTCGCTCTGCTGCATAGTCCACCACTGCCGGTCCAATCGATCTGGATAAAAGCAAAACTATCAACAGCAGCCACAGCTCCAGGAGTGAGGAAACCTTTGATTGCTTGCCGCGCAGTGAGCGAGCTTTTGCGCGGTCTACGGGCTTCTTCCAGGCGGCAATACAATGCCTGCTTGCCTCATATGTCATCGGCGTGGTATCAGATGTGGCCACACTATTTCCTAGCAGATCAAACAGATTGCCAAACATATTTGGCAAATTAGGGCCAGTCACTTACCATTCAACATCCAGCTCCTGGACGGCGTGCGCAAGCGGATTGTGAGAATTCCTGGGATATAGCAAGCTACGCTTTGTGCGATATGGTGTGTAATGATCGGTATCTGGCCAGGTGAGCAGGAGCTTGCTCAATAAGAGTACCGCTGAGAGCGGCCAGACCACACCGGCGGTGGTATCGCGGTCCATCGTAGCGACTTCCTCGAGCAGCCCGCCTGCGTGGTCATACCAAGGACAAAGATGCTGGACTGCGTCACAGAGTGCTCATTGTCCTGGTATGAATGGCTGCATGTATGGAGCAACCATTATGCGAGCTCAAAGTGAGATGGCAGCAGGTTCATTGTCTTGTAAAGGAACTCTTTGACGATGCACAAGTGCACAGGTTTCCAATATCATCGGCAGATCGATTGTCCGGCTAGGAGCGCGTGATCACACATCAAGTGTGAGAAGTGGACCCTGTATTTCTCGCTAGCTATTGTCCGGTCGAACTCAAAAACAACATCAGCCGTTGGCATCACAAAAATTCCAGAAGCGATTCCAACCTGAGAGGCATTCTGCAGCGGACGGCGTGGGCTGCCCGTCACATGATGGTGTAGAGAATTGATGTGTTGCCCATGGAGTCACGCCATAGCAAGCTTCCGAATATCCATAAAGCTGGGCACGGTCCATAGGTTCTTCTGCCACATCTACGCGCACCTCGTTCGTCTCCTTCGAGATCAAGGCATATTCAGACGTATGTCCAGAGGTACTTCCCCTCAAGCGATCGCACAAGATGACGACAACGTGTTGATAAAGCAGCCTTGGATCTGGTTGACTTGGTTTCCCGGTGCTTCCAAGATCGAGTACTTGTAGGATCGACCTGGTGCGCATTGGCCCGGACAATGCAGTACAAGCTCTTGGAAATCTTCATAGCCTACGGCACAGTGTGGCATGCTTTCGCAAATGCTGCTTCCGCGCTGGCTTTTGGTCGAATCTTGCCGCTTTGCTGGGAGCCAGGCCCGCTTGGTCCGTCAGCTCATTCAAACAGCATTACACTCGGAATTCACCGGTACGATGGAAGATTTGCACAGTACTATCGGCGATCAAAATCATCCTCAAACAACAGCACGCTGATGTTGCAAGATCGTGTGCTTGTGCAACGGATCCAGGCCAGCAAGCTTGCCCCACCCGATTAACGCCCGAGCTTCACAGAAATAGTGAAGAAGGCTTCTAGATCGCCAAGTGAATTTGTGCTGCATGCAGTCAGTGCCACAGGCCCGCGTGAATAACGTATGGTCGCCGAAAGTCCAGAGCGAGCTGGCTTAAAGTGGTCTCTCGGTTGTGTGACATGTCGATCGTCAGTAGCTCCAAGCTCCACATTCGCGTGTGCGGTGAGCTGACGATAACCTGGATCCCACATGATCCCGGCCCGGTGCATACAATCTGGGGCCACTGGTCTTCCGAGGCGTGCAACGCAATATCTGGCATCCAGCCCGCAGTGTTGGGACTTGTGAGAGGATTTGTGTGCCTTGTCTTTATTCATGCTACGCGTGTCGGTTCACAAGAAAGACACCAGCAACTCGACAACAGCCACGAGTGCAGGGATGGTCCTCATTCACATGCTTGCCGCCGCCTCCCGCCCCCAGAATCTCCACAGATACCCCAGTGCACAGGCATTTGCGTGAGGGCTAACGTGAGACCGACCAATCTGGTCGCACCTCCACCTCTCGCAGGTACGTATTTACTTCGCCTTAACAACAATGTTTCACAGTCTTCGCGGGGTAATCTACGCACCGCGTGACTTCTCCAGGGGAGATGGATATGATTGCGGCCCCCTCCTCAAAAGCGTTCGATCTCCTTTCATGCCTCGTCGTCGATCCCATACCGTCTACATAACAACTCTACACTCTTCAGCCCCTGAGCACTACATCGACATTGCAAATCGACGAGCATCGCCTCTGGCATTGCCATAGAACGAGCACATCATTCAAGATTATATTGTGACAATGCTCACAACCAAGGCTTTGTATCAAGGCGCTGCCATTTACGGCACCACGACTGCTTTCTGTGCTGCGTGGGTTTGCTTCGCTCTGCCGGTCCAGCACGGCAAGGTTGGGCCCTTCAACTACCACAGGATCGCGAAGCGTGCCGCTCGTCTGCCATGGCGCCGTCTTCCGAAGGCGATCTAGACGCTCGAGCGTACTGTGGGTCATATCAAACTTATCTTCAATCCACAATTGCTAACAAGACACTAAAGCGGTGAACGTGAGCATGGCACTTGATGTCGCTGAGATGCAAGCTCTACAAGTAGACCATGAGACATCACTACAATCTCCTAGACCCTCACCCACTACGGGGCAGGGACATGAAGCGATCAAAAGAAATCCCAACACAACGAGCCACGACGACATTGGTCTCTCGTTCTGGTTACCAACACAATCATGCACGCGTCTGTGTCAGTCCACCGACCACGCATCACGATCGATAATGACCATCTGTTGGGTTCCCGGCATGGAGCACGGATGGACTGCTTTGGATGTAAATTTACACTCGACATACAACGAAATCAAGGCTAAGTCCGTGGGAGAGTGTACCGCACGCCAACGCCACGTATGCAATGCATTGCGCCCAATTGATGCAGCGTAAAGATATTACTCTCGTTGTCTAGCACGTTGACATCGTCCCGACTTGTTTGCGCATGGTGCTTTGAGGTAAATGACTCTCGACTGCTAGCAAATGGCTCAGTGATATAGTCGGCGCAGGGTCTGCGTATGCTGAAGTACATTACCAAAATAATTTCGCCGAACTCTGCGCGCCACATGGAGAACGTGGCGCTTATCATTGACTCATCTTTGAATGAGTCAAGGATTGAGATTGCTCTCAAGAAGCATCGCACAAGCACGCTGTTCACGACAGCTTATATTTTGCATTCGAAAGCACTGAACGGACGGATGGGGAAGATGACAACGGAGCGCGAGCACTGGTGCCAACGTGGCTGCAGCAGCTGTCACTTAATGAGCCGCAGATGGAGACCAATTCGCAGCGACACCACTGCCCTGGAACCAAATGCGCTCCACGTCACTAAAAGATGCGACGGATACAGCAGCAATTGGACATCAGCCCGCCAATATTGAGACACACATGAGACCACTACACAATAAGAGATCAGCAGATATAGCAGCAGCAGCGCCGTGCACGACATCTGGCATTGCGCATTCACAGACTTGCTCTCGTGTTGCTGATGAATATTGAGCATCACTTGGATCGGGCGGACCGCTTTTGCTTTCGGCAAACGTGCTCTCGATTGCGAAGCCTACAATGTAGACAGAAATGTTCACAAGCTGCCCGGCTGGGAATGTATGGCCTCCGCGAAAGAATCAGAAGGTATCCCAGGGCATCTCACTGCGCAGTATTGCAGCTGCGTGCCAATAGTCGATTCTCGCCCGCCCACGGACTGCCTATCGAAATACTGCTGAAATTTGGGGATCACCTGTAGAATCTTGTAGATCGATTCTGCTTCCGGCAGACGTTTTCCAGATTTCGACGCTTGCGGTATTGCTTGTCGTATAAGCCAAGCCTTGAAAGAAGGTTTTTAACATTGGTACCCTCCTACTTCAGGACGAGCTCGACTGGAAGTTAGATGCAGCGCGCGTCGCAAAGAGGCACCAGCAGGACTGCAAAAGCTCTTTGGATGCCGTACGCGGTCAGCAAAGAGCTCACGCCAAAGTAGCCGATCCTTCCCTGCCATATTGGAAACCTCGACGCAAGTTTCACATGAGCAGGACCGACTGGAAGCCGGTAGGTTGCAAGAAGCAGTTCACGACGCTCAGAAGCGCCTTGACAGCGCTGTCGCAAGACACAGCTTCGCAGCCAAGCAAGTCGGTGGAGCAAGAAAGGAATTGCGCCAAGCACAAGCTGAGACAAGTGCTGCGAATCAAAGACTTGCCGAGACATGCTCTTGCATTACGGCCCAGACTCGCATTCTGATTTGCAAGACAAGCACAGGCGTGAGAGGACCACTCCACGTCCAAAGCCTGACAAAGGCAATGCAGATCCCATTGCAGTCTTCCACAAGCAGTGGAAAGCTTCTTTTGAGCACTTCGAAACCATGGACAGCTTCCCAGATCCTCCGATCGGGCTCATCCGATGTCGAAGTCCTGCCTGTAAAGTGGATCGAAGAGCTCTTGTAAGTTGCCCGTGTAACATCGAAGCTGCTTTCACAGGTCTCTTATTAGAAGAGCTGAAGCGATGCCGGATCGCATGGCATCCTGACAAGCTTGCCAAAGCAATCGCTGTACCCAATTGCGCAGGTCAAGGCGAGTGAAGTTTTCATTGTTGTGGATAGATTGTACCAGGCGAGGAAGTAGTCGGTCGCTTCTCGACTCGGGAATCCTGGTAAAATACCTTATCTTAGACTCCGTCGATGTCTCGGACAAATGGCACGAGTATTCGCACTGGAATGAGCGTCAACAGCTTCTTGCTAACTTAAGCATCAGCATGGGACGAGGGTAAGTTTCTTCACATTTGGCCGAGTCTAAAGTGACCACTTTATCTAAGACAAAACAAAGAAAAGGCGCCCTGGAAAGCAGACATTGCATTAGCGACTGATTGATGGGTCAGCCGGTGGTGTCGGTCGCCGTGCCTTCCATTCCAGGTTGCGACCTGGAGATCAATGGAAGGCGCTAACAAGTCGCGCCAGCTTTTGGGATGATCAAGTTGAGACTGCGTTAGATTATCTACTTACCAGTAGTCTCAGCCAAGCTACACGTACTACTCATATGAGCCTAGATAAGCACCTCAACTCTCGCCCCTTCTACAGATCCGTCCTAGATACCCATATCACCAACAACCACCCACCACTCAATCCTACCCTTTAATCCCACCACTCAAATCCACCACCATGTACCGCTATCTCCCCGGCCTCTTCCTTCTCCTGATCATCCAGACCACCTCTGTCCTCGCCTTCACCTGGAGCAACGAAGAAATCCCCCAGTTCTATGGCAGATGCCGCTGCGTCGACAGAAGCCATAAACCCGTCGACGCGGCTACACAAACCGTCTGCTCCCAAAAATATCATTACACCGCGGTGCTTGATGTGATCGAGCCAGGAGTCTCTGGGGAGGCTGACCCTGGAGAAAAGTGGTGCGAAGTCAGGAAAACACGAAAATTCACTTTTATGGTGTTTGCAGCATCATGTAGAGACAGCAGGTGGAATAATGCGAGTACGGCAGAGTGTTGGGATGTAATTATGCTCAGGTGGGCTCGGCCTGATGAGCTTAAGAAATGAGCAGGAATCGAATGCGTATATATATCATGGGGAAAACCGCTGACCGGCAACGATTAATTCTTCCGACTTTCTCGTTGGACTTAAGTTGTGGAAGGATGCAACACGCGGCTGTGGCGCTCTGAGAAGGAAGGGAGATCATCATCAAGCGAGCTCGCTGGCTCGTATACACGACTCGCCAGCAAGCCAAACAATGCTTCGTAAAGCGAACGGTGACTTTGCGTCACGCACTGCGCTTTACTCGCACTGCACTCGGGCTGAACAGGAGGGACCGTCTTGAACCATCCGCAGACCCATTGACTGACCGGGGCCTTGGACTGATTCGGGTGATCGAGCACAACCCGTGAGTGATGATGGCTGTCAATTGCCTGGCAGAACGTCAGCTGTTGATGGACTTAGAGTAGATCTGGCTTGCGAAAATGATGAGGTGGGACATTCGACTGAGCTCCTCCGTCCACGTATCTCGAAATTGCATTAACAATGCCATTCACAACCGTCATTCATCGCGAGCATCCGCTTCATAAGTCCTAGGCCTAGACACGCCGAGCGTTGTATCCCAGGCGTAGTGACAGTCCCAGATCTGGGTAGCCGCAAGTTACTGTTAACGACCATTATGGAATCTCTTCGTCCTCCTCGCTCCCACTACTCCGCCTTCTTAGCTCCGGACTTTGCTGCAGCTCCACACTGTCTCGATAGCCTCCAACAGGAGCTAGCGGCGCGTCAGGCTCGTCTCTAAAATCCTCCTGCTCACCTAACGGCACTGCTGGCTCAGCACCGGCCATCCTTGCCGCATGGGCCTCCTTGTCTTCTTCTCGTCGCCCGATAATGACGGAGCCGGCGACAAGGAGAGATGCGCCTAGCCACCATAGTGCTGCGTAAACCGTCAGTAACATTGTGCGATGAGGCGTTTGCAGTGAGGTGAGATAGATCTATACCAGGCAATGATTCACCAAAGATCGCGGCCCCGAGGAGTGCAGTGACCATGAAGTTTGCACTCGTGTTGATCACGCTCACGCGGACTGTACTCGTTGCCAGCGTCAATGCTCGGGTGAATAAGCCCCACATCACTGCGTTGAAGGCGAGATTCATGAGGAAGAAAAACTAAGACTCGTGATTAGCATATGGTGCCCTATCGGTATCCAATTCATGCCGGTTGATTGTAAGCCGTACTCCTCTAACGAGCAGCTCCACGAACCGACTTGGCTCACTGAGCCCGAGAAGGTGTGAGATCCCGGTCGCCCAATTAGTCGTAAGCGAAGTCGTCGTCAATTTTGCGAAAACCCCATTGAGTGCGGCACAAGCGCCTGAGGCAATGGCATAAAGCAGCCATTGGGGCGCGTTGGAGGACGGCATGACGGTACAGGGAAGGGTCAGAATTGGGGGTGAAGATGGATTGAGGTTCAGGGTCCTGGCGCGTTCGGAAGGCGTGTTGGATGAATATTAATGCCTTTCGCAGAGGATCATCCAGAACATCTCACTTAAGGTTCTCTCGAGATTTGCATCCTGCTCAGCTTTCGGGTTGGCATGCATATACGTCTTTGCTCCACGACTTGCCGTCAAGAAACATTGCTTGAACACAGGCTGCTCTATCTATAAGTACAATAGTCTTGGCGGGAAAGCCTGCAAGCCGCTACTGTCGTCAAGTGCAGAGCCCGCTGATCGCCATATCATCTGTGCATCGTGTCGTCTGGAAGCCTGCCTTCCAGGCCGCTTTTCTTTCCGCTACCGTTGTTGGGTATCACAAATCATCACGCCTCATGCCTATAACCAGTCTCTCAACGCCGTCGCTATGCCCGCCCGTGTTTTTGCCACTTCTTTACAGACTATTCACTGCCTGTGACAGCCTCGCAATGCAGCTTCCGGTCTCAGGACCTCTAGTTCCTGCCACCAGTCGCCTCCGCCGCCTTGTCCTTGCTCTGACACGCCACAATCTTGACTCTCTCGGCCTCCACCTGATTCTGGCCCTCAAGCTTAAACTTGACGTCCTTGATAATGAAGGTCCAGACTTCATCGCAGAAGCGGTATGTGTCGAGGTGGCCCTATTGGTTTCCGCGTTAGCCATGATACTCTACTGTGAATGACTGCCAGCCTGAGGGCACGATCTCGCATACCTTGAACTGCAGCCTGGACTTAACTTTGTCACCCAGCACTCTTGCAATTTCCTTGTCGAAATGCTGCATGATTTTCATCGCTAATTGAGGCTCGATACGGCGGCTGCTGATCAGATCATCGAGAGTGTCCGCGAGCGCGAGACCGATGCTATGGATCGTGGCATTAGCAAGGAGCGGGACCATGCCGTTCGACAGGCAGCAGAAGTGGGCCATACGATGTGCCTCTGTACAGCTCGTATGGCTCTCCATCGTCCTTCTTCTGAGTCGCCATGTCCTCAGTGACGGAGACGACGATGTGCCTGGTGGATGCGGCAGATCTGTTAGTCAGTGTAAGTAAGCGGGTTGGTGAAAGAGCGTCAGGTATGTGTACCTAGCATGCGGGCAAATGGCTGAGTCAGGTGCGGCACGGGTCTATCCGTGATCAAGCTCGCGACAGACATCACCGTGACGGTCGCTGGGTATTTCACTCTTTCGTCTCCATTTAAACATCATGGGCGGTCTCGTGTATGGCAGCTACGGCGCTGGCACTGCTCTCACGGCCATTGGGCTATGTATGGCTTTCAAGAGCATGTGAAAATGAGGCGATCAGGCTAACGGCGGCGGACAGATATGCTCTTCCAGGGCGAAGGAGAGGCATTCAATGTATGGTCCACACCTTAGCAAGAGAATGAGGCAGTGGATGTGGTGGAAGCTGATGGTATTACTTATATCAGGTCGGCGACTTCCTCGGATCCATCTCCCCATACGCTTGGGCATCACTAGGCATCGGCCTTTGCATATCACTCTCAGTCGTGGGAGCAGCATGGTACGACTCGAAAGCATGGCAATGACAGCAAGCAAGCAGCAATTGAACGTTTTGCAGGGGCATCTTTATTACTGGCACTTCCATCCTCGGCGGCGGTGTCAAAGCACCTCGCATTCGAACCAAGAACTTGATCTCTATCATCTTCTGCGAAGTTGTCGCCATCTACGGCGTCATTATGTCCATCGTATTCTCTTCTCAGCTTTCTGCTGTATCTTCTGATGCGATCATCAGCGGAAACAACTACTTCACTGGGTACGCCCTGTTCTGGAGCGGTGTTTTGGTGGGCATGTGCAATCTAGTTTGTGGTGTTAGCGTCGGAATCAACGGGAGCAGTGCTGCGCTGGCAGATGCGGCGGACCCTAGCCTGTGAGTATATGAGCTTGCCTGGTGTAGTCCTGGCGGAGCGCTTGCTAATTCCGATGGCGTAGCTTCGTGAAGATCTTGGTCATCGAAATCTTCTCTTCCGTCCTTGGACTCTTTGGTCTTATCATCGGCCTGCTGCTCAGCGGACAGGCGGGTGGCTTCCAATAGTGGATCTGGATGTAAGTTTAAGTTCCATTGCGGATGCCTGGTTGATTCTCTGATGGCAGCACTGGGCCACACATTATCAGGCGTTCTGTTTCTAGCGTGGGAGCTCGGAAGCCAAAGGAATGAATTTGTGTATTCTATGTGTGCTGTCAGGTGCTCTAAGTAGGCAGCATGCCATCACCCTTGCGTCACAAGCTCTGCTGACAAGATACGACTTGCTCCTGTTGGTTTTTTTCTCTTTGAAAGGAGACTTTGCACGCGAGTCCATGCAAGTAGCGACTCACTAGGGTTACGGCACTGACGCTGAGGGAGCGCTAGAGTTATAGCCCAGCTAATCATTTGGGCACGAAAGAAAACAATTTGATCTCAATGCTCGCCCTTGGAGGGGCGTTGGCATACTCCGGATCCACAAACGCACTGTGAGCGACGCACCTCCCTCCCGCCTCGACCGCATCAGTGTCCGTATCAGTCTGTGAGAACACCACTGGCTCCGACGGCGTCTGATGACTCAGGTAAAACCATCTGTGTTCATCATGGTGCCGGATCAACCCCATATAAGTCCACCACTTCATGCCAGGCTTCTGCAGAATGAGCTTCCGGGAGATCCAGTCACGCTTGAAGCTGCAGGACTTCCAGTCCAAGACCGCGAACGGATCGCGCGTGATTGTCTGCAGTGGACGCCAGACGTTGATTGCGATGAAGCGATAGTTGGCGAGCAAGTCGTCCCTTTCTTCCTTGTCGGGGACGAACTCGCCCAGCGTTTGGAGCGCGCCTGGCACGATAAGGTCGGAGTGCGTCTCAAATGCAGGGCTTTGGTTGCTGTGGAGCGTTTTGGCGTCGGTGGCTTTGCTGCGGATGCGCGTGCAGTAAATCAAGATTTTGGTGGCTCCTGTCCTGAATGCACACATTAGCGCCGGACACGGTGATGTCTAGACGGAGTGCACTCACATCTTTCTGACCAATTGCTCCGTAGCTGGCACCAGGACTCTCTCAATTTCCTCCTCGGTCGTTGCATTGCTCAGCTCAGGCACCTCGTGGTGCACATACTGGAAGCCATTTTCGAACAAGGTATATTCATCCGCGCGGCTGCGAATGTCGTGGATTTTGACGGGGAATGGCTTGTTGGCTTTAGTGTGTTCCTTCATTAACTCCGCAGCTCTGGGTCCGGTGAAGTCGCACGTAATGGCGTTGCCTGGGACTGGTTTGGACCAGTAAAGCAGCTCAGTGTCGACATCCCTCGTCAATGCCGGTCCAATCATGGTGCCTATCCTACCTGCACGGGTGAATAGAAGCTTGAGAGGCGTACGGCACTTGGCTATGTTTGTTCCTAGACAACACTGACAGCACGATGCCTGGTATATGGGGGATTTGTATCACGCAGGCGTGGACTGATATTTATACTCACCTTTCAAGTCACGTTGTCACGGGTTGCTTCGGTACAGATGCAGCACTGTGAATGCGTCAAGAGCAAGTTGTGCAGAGCAACGTTCCACTCGCGCTTCTAGACCTTGTCTTGACGTTCTCATAGAGCATATGGCGTGGTGAGCAGGGCCCATCGAGGACGCGGTCTAGACCTTAAGGTGTCCTCAACCTCTTTACGAAGCAGTGTGCAAACGACTGACTGTAAACAGACCTCAGATATAATCGGCGCCGGTGTGTCGCACCTGATTGGACTTGGCGACATACAAGGAGCCAGCGATGTTGTTCTGGCCTTTTCAAGACGAGCAATGACACAAAAAATTCACGAACGTCGATCTAGACCTCTGGTGTCTCACAAGAGCGATAGAAACATTCAGCCTTAGCAATGTAGTTGGAAATGAGGGTACCCCTGAACGTCGATTAATCGTATTTCGACATCCGAGTCCTTTTTCCTTCTCCCAACTTCCTAAGTCTTTCGTAAGCCGACCAGACGGGATATTTCACGTTTGAGGCTAAGCAAAGTCAAAACAAACACGACAGGGATGTAGTCATCTTGTGGCTGGACCACGAAACCTCACTCGGAACCTCTGCTTAGTGCCCCAAGCCATAATGCCTCGCAGGCTCGTACAACTTCGTTCGTAATAGAATTCAATAATCCTGTCTGAAAATAGGATGTGACGAGCTGGTCATAGCAATACGAATAGAGGCGCGCGATGTGCCCAGCGGCACAAATGATAATGACGACGCCTGGCACAGCACAATTCGTCAAGATCGGCGTGGAGATACCATGGGCACACAGGGCGGAGGACCCAGTGTCGAGCCATCTTTATCATTCGAAAGACTAAGATCTTGGCACAATCCTTTCGCGTTCTGGCCTGCTGAGACGCCGTAGCTAGAGTACCATATCTGTATTCCTGGTCCAGGACCATGGGCCATGGGTCGATGGTCTACGACCTTCTAACTGTCTGACCCTGCAAATTGCATAGAGTCCTCTACAGCACTGGAATCAGATACGCCGTCACCTCTACATTTCCTGTCTCGACCACCGTTTGACACGCCAAGTCCTCTCTGTATACGAGATCTGTATTGCAGGTTTCGGGGCTATGTCTGGAGCATAGCATGTGATTGTGGGTGTCAACCTTCGGTTACTATACGATCCATGGCTTTGCTGCTACTCACTGTCTCGGCCACGTTCTTCGCCAGCACTCGACTCAGATCTCACCAGCAACAGCAGCTGAGTATAAGCACAAGCAGTGAGAGTCACATCGTGCTGGCCTGCACGGCATTGACAGTCGACGTCCATCCTTAGCCATAGGGCTACAACTGCTGCGATGGGAAAGGCTGCAAGCTGTGCGTGCCGCCGGGCGTTCCAAATTGCCAGAGGGTCGGTCTTCACAAACAACACGTAAGAACCATCGCTCGAATTTGTGGCCCACTGCAGCTAATCAGTATAGCTAACACGAAGCCGTGAGGTTGGATGCAAGTGACCACGTAAACTGGTTCAAACATGTGGAAGCAGAGGAGGGCTGATGACAGTGGCGGTGGAGCTGGGGCAACCCGCGTTGTCAGTGCCAAAATTTAGGTCGGAGGAGAGGAGTGCCCTTTCGCGACAGAGGAGTGCCCTTTAATAAGACGACAGAACCCAGCCTGGAAAGTGACAGAGTCAGGACCACCAATGTTGGTAGATGGCCTAGATTCTTTCTCCTCGCTCTCCGCTTCCAGCTACTGCCACCAGTTCAGATTCCGGTAAGTTCCAAGAGGACAAGAAGACAATGCATGTGTCACACTGTGACACAAGCCCGTCCAGTGCAAGAGTTGAACATGAAGTCACTACCTAGGGTCGGTATTCTCTGACACTCGCGGTGTACGATGAGACTCCAGAGAGGATGTTGCCCTGCCTCGAATGGCCGCTGATACATACACGGAACAATTGAGGGAAAGCTGATGGTAGCGGCAGTCGAGTCGAACGCACCCTGACGTTGGATACCAGCGTAGGCGAATGAACTTGATACCCGGGAGGCTTGCAGCGATCCCGGTCAAAGCCGATGGTCGATATGGAGCAGATCACCTGTGATGTTGGGATCTGTGCCACTGCGCTTACACGACTATGCTTGGTCAGCGACCAGTCAAGCCGTTCAATAGTTACTCAACGTCTGTCATAATGCCTCACAAACATCCGCCGGCATCTTGATACGCATCTTTGAGCAGCCTCATCCATCATGCCCTCTCACTGAAGGTGTCAACCTCGCACTTCCGCTTTCTTCCTCTTAATGGGCGACGTTGTTGATCCCAAGTCCTCGCGAATTATTTGACTACTGTGCGACTGGGTAGACGCAGAAAGTATGGTCTGATAGCCCTACCTTGGATAACGAAATCTGTTAGAAAGAGCTCCGCGAGATGGCTCGCCTGTGAAGCAATCGGCTTTGGTTGGGCCCTTGCAATCTGTCCATGACGAGTTCGAGCCTCGCGGGACTCGCCGGGTCATTCTTGCCGTTCCCTGATCAGAGTATTCTCGATCATGCTGAACTGATACTCTCGCAAGTCAGCCAAACTGCCTACTTCGCTGAGGCTGAGCATTCGCGCGTGGGCAAGGACCAGGCAACTAAAATGGCAATAGTAAGTGCAGAGAAATGTCTGGGCATATACTTGCTTGCTGACGGTGAGCAGGAATCCAACATGAGCGTTTTCCGGTTCATATATCTACCTCCAGAGCTGCGACTGCGCATCTACGAGGTCGCCGTGACGAGCACAGACAAGATCCAAATTTCCAGCTGCTGCAATACGGACGAGCAGCGTCCCGTCCGCTCTGCCATTACGCAAGCTTGTCGTGAAGTCTGTGCGAAGGCACTCCAGCTGTAGCACATGCGCATCTCTTTTGAGGCACGCTGTTGTCGCCACGAGGGTACAGTGGACGATCTCGAGCTGATGCGCCGGCTGAAAGCTCTCAGCCATGAGCATCGTCGCCATCTGAGCCTCGAAATCTACGGTATGTATCTGATATAGGAGGAGCGAGGTAAATGCATGGAGAACGATCGCGCTGCCCGAGACGACTTGGCCACACTTGGCGCGCGCGTCGAGGCGATTGAGCACGGGCGGCACATGGTCACCTTTGCGGCAACAGAGTCCCAGTAGGGGCGTTTCGCGATACTTGGGCAGGCGGCGCTGGTATCGTTTCGATCATGATAATGGTCGTCGAGGTGGTGTCTGCTAGGCTGAAGTGGAGAGGAGATGTTGGTGCAAGACGAATCCTGTACAGGTCAACATCCTGGTCGGATGGCTACGTCACACGCGTAACATGCGGCTCAGCAGGTATATATTCGTGCCAATGTACTTGATGCCAAAAATCAGTTTATGGTTTCTGGTCGCCACGCATATCACTCGATCGAAAGTTGCTTCCGCGAACTCAAGTGGTGTTTCCTCAAAAATTAACAATTGATTAAGTGACCACCATGACTTCACAGATGAGAGATGCGCTCAAGGGTTCGGGAGGTGCGTCAGACGACTCAGACATCCCTCTCTTTTTTCCCAGTTGCGTGGAAAGTAGAGTCCTAATCGTCAAGTTCCAGGTGGCCTTCAAGAGATCAGCGGCGCCGTCGGAGATACTCTGGGTAATGCCATGCAGCCCAAGACTGGAAGCCAAAAGAAAGCAGATCAGGCATCCACTGATCTCGGCGAAATGTCCAACACCGGCAGTGAGCTATACTGCTGGCGCAGGATGTGACGATTGGTTGACCATAAGTTGCAGAAACAACGACTCCAGGCACATCCGTCAGCGCCAAGGACCAGGTCGCCAACATGTCAGGTGGGAGCGCAGACCATCTGAACCTGGGTAGCAAATAAGAAGAGCCAGCTTCCAATGAGGTCCACGAATTGTACAATAACACAGCATAATCAAGTTCTGAGGCGTTGAAGCCTATCTATGTTTCCACTCTGCCTTCTCCTTCTTCGCAAAGGCATTCATGCCGATCTTCTGATCCTCACTGCCGAACAGCCCGTGAAACAGCCTGCGCTCATATTCAACGCCTTCCCTGACACCGAGATCCTGGCTCTTGTTCACCACCTCTTTGGCAGCCTTGACCGCTATCTTACTGTAGCTTGCAATTGCCTCCGCAGTAGCCAGCGCCCCATCTACGCACTCCTCTGGCGTTGAAAAGACCCTGGCCGCCAAGCCCCAGTCATAAGCATCCTGTCCGCTGAAATTTTTGCCAGTGAGGATCAGCTCCATAGCTCTGCTCTTCCCGATGGCTCTTGTCAAGCGTTGCGAGCCGCCTGCGCCAGGAATTATTCCAAGCTTGATTTCTGGCTGGCCGAAATTCGCTTTCTGACTCGCGTACAGGATGTCGGCCATCATTGCCAACTCGCAGCCACCGCCCAGAGCATGGCCGTTCACAGCAGATATTACCGGCTTCTTGATACTGTTGGGCAGCTCAGACCACACCTCGATAAAGTCATCGCCGTACGCCTCTGCGAAGCTCTTGGTGCTCATCTCTTTGATATCTGCACCAGCGGCGAATGCCTTGTGGGAGCCAGTCAGGACTATGGCTCCTATTGACTGGTCCTTGTCGAACGTCAGGAGGCAGTCATTGAGCTCGTGAATGAGGGGCGTGAAGAGGGCATTGAGAGCCTTTGGGCGATGGAGCTCGACTTCCCAGATATCAGCCTATTGAGTTAGGGAGAAAACATGTCTTATCTGTCTTACTGAGTCCTACACCTGTCCTAGGTGTGGAAACTTTGATGCACTCGTAGCCATTTCCTGTGGAATAGCATGCCCTCAGTGGAGTCATGAACCTTCCGAATTGGACGGCACATGGCCTCACTCGGCGTGCCAACATCTTGTAGAGAATCGCCTCTTTCGCACTGCTACGGGTGGAAGGTGTCCTACCTGACCATCTTCACAAGTATCTGGAAGCTCTAATTTAGCCTCGGCTTTTGTCTCTGCTAGACTCCCACGCCCACGCGGCGTCTTCCCTCCACGGGTACATCCGTTATGTGTTGGGCGGCGCATATCGACACGTTGGTTGAAGACCAAACCTCTCACTTTACCTCCTTACACCCGCATCACGTCGACATCTCATCTATTTACGGAACCGAGCTGCTTGCGACACCGCAATCATGGACGCACCAGAACCAGACACGCCTTTCGCAGCGGTGTCAGCGCAAACAACACGATTCCAGAGAGTACGTGGCCGTCAGAATTTGTCGCAAAGTCATTGCTCGCGAAGCCCATAGTGGAACTGTTGCTGACATGTTTGTGCAGCTATACCAAAGCTATCTGGACAAATCGACGCCATTCGTCACCTACAGATGGGCTGGGACTGGTGCACTTTTCGTGCTTTTCGCGCTGCGGATAGTCTTTGCTCAGGGATGGTATATTGGTATATGGAAAGCCTCCGCGCAGGCCAGGGTTCCTAAGCTGATGCAGAGCAGTCGCGTATTCTCTCGGCATTTACCTCCTCAATCTCTTCCTCGCCTTCATCTCACCGAAATTCGACCCTTCGCTCGAGCAAGATACGGATATGGAGGACGGAGTACCTTCCGGCCAGGACTCGTCTTTACCAACAAAGAATGACCAGGAGTTTAAGCCGTTTGTGCGCAGATTACCTGAGTTCAAATTCTGGTACGCGGCAACAAGAGCAGTTACGTTGGCATTTGCCTGCAGTTGGAGCGAGATATTCAACCTGCCAGTATTCTGGCCGGTCTTGGTGGTGTACTGGTTGATCTTAGTGTTCTTGACAATGAGGAGGCAGATACAGGCTATGATCAAGTATAGGTGAGTCTATGTGTGGGTTGCATTTGAATCGTGAAATCCTAATGGAGCAAGCAGGTACGTGCCGTGGGATTTTGGCAAGACGAAGTACAACGCGAAATAAGGCGGCCAGCAGTCAATTGCACTCTGCAGAACGGCGTGTACCATCAGGTGGCATTCAGAATGAGCATGAGCGAGCATCATATCCTATAATCCAGGACAAGCATCCAATGACCATCCATTGCTTCCGAACTGCAAATACCGGCGCCCACAACACCTGCCCTGCCGTTTCTGCAATGTGCTCGACACGTTCAGCTCTGGCCGCATGAAGGCACTCTTTGCTCTCCCTTTTCAGCTGTGGCTTTCACAGCCAACAATGTTGCTCAAGCCGCTCACAGACACGCAGCTTCCACCGAACGCGTCATTCAATCAATCGCGTCAACAGAAGCGACAATTTGGCGGACGGAAGCCGTGCTGCCAAGATCCTCTTCGCGAGTAGCTCGCAGGCCATTGCTTCTATTCTCACTGGACGCATTCGGCTCTCCTTAGCCAGTTTCGTACCAAGCATCATGACAGCCAGATTTGAAGAGGCCAATGCTTCGATCGTGTCGCGTGACGCGTCGGTGCTGCCGCATGCCGTACAGGCTACAGCCATTGAATCCTGAAAGGTAAGTGTCGGGATCCGCGCGACAGCGCCTTGCCTGTGGCATCTGCGGGACAGTTCAACTTGTTGGGGACAAATTCGTGCAGCAGTAACCCGCCCTCTGTTAAGGCGGTCTGTCATTCCACTGCCGTAAACACTAAGCCAAAAGTCGATACATCGCGATTGATTTCAACGTCCAAATGAGTCTGCTGCAATGCCCGGAGTCACACCTCGCGTCACCTTGCGCCGAAAAGCAGACCATAATCTGGCATACCAAGATCTCGCACATCCATATTCACCGACAGAAAGTGAAGTCAACTCGTGTCAGATTCGTCGCTCCGTGATTGGTTGGCTTCAAGACATTGGCTCCACGAGCTACAAAGCTCAGGGATCTACTAGCCTTACGACCCTGCATTTCACAACTGGACACTTTTATGTTTGGGAGAGCTTTTGACGGTACTGCGGTATCGCTGCTGTCGCTATACGGGAGCCTCGTGGCGAGCATGTGGGTGCGCTGATTGGCTCAGATGCGATCTGCCTTTTCGTTGAGGCTCTCAAGATGATTGACGCCTCGCCTGCATTATTGTTGTATTTCAAAAAGCACTGCGGGGCTTGCCCGACCGTGGGGTTTGTCTTAGTCGAATGCTACCTGTACGCAGCCGCGAGCCACTACCGATGGTAACGCCCAAGATTCTACCGAGCTACGCAGGCTACGTAGCTAGAGGCTTGAGATGCCTTTCTTGTACCTCGATTGAAGGGAGGACCCGGGAAGGTTAAGTCGCTCCCCTTGATTTTGCTTGCTTGTTCCTGCTTCTGTTTACCTCGTCCCCAAATTTTTCTCTCCTCCTCTCCTCCCATATATTGTCCTGCTGCCAGGCCATTCTTACATCTCAATATTAGCTGAGCACGCGAGCTCAGCGGTCAACGACAATCATGTCCTCGACAATACAGCAGCAGCTGAGCAATCCTTATTTCCAGGTTAGCTATGCCTCTGCTGCTTTGGCTGTTCTATTAGTTGCCTGGTTTGTTCTCTCGTACACGGATCTATCGACCATTGGCAAGCTTAAGCCATACCTGCAATTTGCCTACTCCTGCTTCTTTAAGCCGCACACTGGAGATGGCACCGGCAGCCAGCAAGACGCATTGGAAAGCTTCTACAAGTCTCAGGCTTCGATCTACGATGCCACACGAACAAGGCTATTGCAGGGCAGAGAGGACATGCTGGCACTTGTGGCCGCTCAGGTCAAGCTGAGACAACGGATGGGTCAAATCGGCAAGAAGCCAATCTGGGTCGACATTGGAGGTGGTACAGGCTGGAATATTGAGCAGATGGCAACTCAGCTTGATGTGCCCACTTTCTTCCACGCAGTCTATCTAGTTGACTACAGCAGCTCTCTTTGCGAGATCGCTCGCCAGCGATTCAAGCGTCTCGGCTGGAACAATGTCCATGTGATCTGCGAGGATGCCAGGATCTTCCGCTTAAGCGATTACGAAGCTGGTTTGGACGACAAGCAGCGTGATTTTAGCATTGGCAAATCGGCTAGCTACGAGGACCAGCGCGACATTGTGGGCGCCGACGTCTTGACCATGTCCTACAGCTTGAGCATGATTCCCGAATTTCATCCTGCAATCGATAGTGTGGCCAACTTGCTTGCGCCCAATGGCATTGTCGGTGTCGTCGACTTCTACGTCCAGAACCAGATCGAATTCGCTGGCCGGAGCTACATTGGTGGTGCGATCGACAGGCATTGCATGTGGATCTCGCGTGTCTTCTGGAGGACCTGGTTTGAATTGGATCGTGTAAACTTGGAATCTGCCCGCAGGGACTACATCGAGTACAAGTTTGGCACGATCCTCAGCACCAACCGCCGCTGCCATCTTCTTGGTTTCCGCATTCCATACTATATCTTTGTTGGCTGCACCCAGCAGACGAGCCGCATGATCGAGCATGTGGCGCAAGAAAACGCCGCGGTCACTGAGTCGCCATTCATCTCGGCACTGGATCTTCATAGCCAGACTAGGAACCTCAGGAGCCGCCGCAGCTCGTCTGCTGAGCGAAGGAGCAAGGCTTTCGATCAGGCAGTCGTCAACCTGTCTGCTTCTCTGCCACTTCCTGCCGCCTACTACCAGAACAACAAGACGCGTGTGTATTACGATGACTCCTTGCAAAAGCACCGTCAATTCAACGACGAATACATCTACGCCTTCACATGGGAAGACAGCCGAACCGACGCTCGGCTTCTAAAGATTACTGGCGACGACGTGATTTTGGCAATTACTTCCGCCGGCGACAACATCCTCTCCTACGCAGTCGAGCGGCCGAAGCGCATCCATGCTGTTGACTTGAACCCTGCCCAAAACCACCTGCTCGAGCTGAAGGTGGCAGCATACCGTGGTCTTGAATACCAAGACTTCTGGAAACTTTTCGGTGAGGGCAAACACGCGAATTTTCACTCTTTGCTCCTTGAGCGACTGTCTCCACACCTCAGCAGTCAGGCGTTCGACTACTGGCTCCACGTTGGCGACGCAACCTTCAATCCCCGGGGTAAAGGCCTGTACTTCACTGGCGGCTCTCGCCACGCTCTCCAGCTTGTCACCTGGCTGGGCTCTCTGCTCGGTGTACGCAAAGACATGGAGCGTCTTTGCAAAACTTCAACTCTAGCCGAGCAGCGCGAGCTGTGGCACACGCGTGTAAGACGCGTGTTCCTTTCTCAGCTCCTGGCCTATTTTGTCATCGGTTCGGAGCGATTCCTGTGGAAAGCTTTGGGTGTGCCTGGCGAGCAAAGAGCGATGATCGAGGACGACTACAAGAGGCAGGCCGGTGACAGGTCCGCAGACGTCAAGATCGAGACAGCCAGCGCCGAGAAGCCTAGCGGCGCCGAGGGCGAGAACAACCACATAGGCTCCGTGAAGAGCGGGCAGGCGATCTGGAACTATGGCGTTCAGACGCTGGATCCAATTGCAAATGACACCTTGTTGAGCGAGGATAACCATTACTACCTGCTCTGCTTGCTGGGTTGGTTCCAAGCGACCTTTGAACTTTTGGGGACCACAGCTGACAGATGACTTTCAGGAAATTACACTCACCGGTGCCACCCAACTTACCTCCAGCCCAAGTCTCATCTCAAGCTTTCCGCACCCGGCGCCCTTGACAACCTCCGTATTCACACCGACGAGCTGGCTGAAGTGTTCGCGCGAATGCAGCCCGAGGCTTTGACCATCGCCGTGCTGATGGACAGTATGGACTGGTTTGACCCAGCAGGCCCCGAATGCAAAGCTCAAGTCATTGCGGTCAACCGGGCTCTGAAGATCGGAGGCCGCGTGCTTATTCGATCTGCGGGTCTGAATCCGTGGTACATCCAGACGTTCGAGTCGTACGGATTCAGTCCGAAGAGAGTCGCAGCTAGGATACCGCCAGGTACGTGCACGGACAGGGTCAATATGTATGCCAGCACGTGGATATGTACGAAGACGAGTCCTTTGCAAGAGTCGTGAGTGAAGTGATGATCCATCGGAGAGGAGGTGTGGTCGATCGCTGGTCCCGACACGATGGCATTGGGACAGCAACAAGACGCGCCAGTGGCTGGCTTCCGCCCACGGGCCGGGCCCGAGGAGAACCGGACGGTGCGAGAGGGCTCCGAATGCCTTTCAAGGCTCATGCGTGAGTTGAGAAATAGCAACACAAGTGCAGATGGCCAGTAGCACGCCAGGATAGGTGCTAGTGGGTTTTGATGTTGGCTTTTGGAGGATCCCTGTGGCATTTGAGATGATAGAATCCTTCCAAGATACCACATATGCGTTGAGAAAAAGTTCCATAGACATGATAACAAGAGGAGGCCGCGGCGTCTGATCGCAGATTTCACTGCCTCTTGCATATATTCTTCTCTGGTTCTGATCATTGCTCCGCGTGTGACCATACCCTCAGTGTGATTCCACAATGTGCCGGTCTCTGCTACCGTCACTCCTGCCTTGCACCTCTACTCCCGTAATCTCTCCTCCTCGAGCTCCCTCTCAGCATTCCTGTAATACTTCGCGGTATCAACACCGTGTTGACCATGGTTCACAAAATTGAACCATGGCATAACATGCAGGAAGACACCCGAAAACCTGCTCTGCCTGCTCGCTACACCCTGCATGTACTCCGTCATGGTGCTTACTCCATACAACGGCTCACCCCTCTTCACCTTGTCCGTCATTTCCCGCATGTCCAGTTCGACCTCTCGCCTGTTCTCCGTGAAGCCGTAGAAGCGGTTTATGCTGCGCGAATAGAATAGGTAGAACCCTGAGCAGAGGCCTAGTCCCCAGGACAGGCGCATTATGGACGGCATCCCGGACTGGCCAGGCCCGATTTCGGAGGGTGAGATGCGCTCGAAGAAGCGAATGCCCAAGGGGATGACTGTGGAGAAGATGCCGCCGTGAACGTAGTCAGAGGGGCGGGCGTAGGAGATCACGCGCTTGAAGTGGGGGTCGGAGTCGATAAGCTGAGTGAGCAGTGTCAGTACGCTGTCGATTTGCAGGTAGTGGGTGACTTTTGCTGGCATACTGGGTAGGGTTGGTTCAAGTCGCGGGCTGGGACTGGGCGTCTGCCCGTGACGCCCATCTCTGGGTAGTCTTCCCTGACATTCTTGACGGCGGGTGGCGGTGTCTCGGTAGCCATTGTGAGCAATGAGGTGCGCCAATGGCTCGGTGGAGTATTCGCCAGGTCGGTGGTGACTGGGAGGTGGTGAGCTATGCAGAGAGGCTCGGGCACAGGAGCGGACAGGGAAGGTTTGCCGAGTGCTACTGGAACTTTTGAAACATTCGTCAACGCGAGTCAAGCTTCAAGTTCGGTGTCAAGACTCCGGGAGCGCGAGGATGGAGAGGAGATAGTCGCGCATACACCATGTCTCGTCCGACTGTTGCTGACTTGACCGGCGATCATGAGTTGGCATTGCTCGCGCGACAGCACTGGCTGCTCAAACCGCTTCAGAAAGTCCTGCCCGAGACGCTCAAGCAGATCTGGGATGCGGTGCAGGAAGATGCAGGTGCGCCCTTCTGTCTACTTCTGCTGGAACAATTGCAAGCGCTGGAACGGTATCTCTGGCCTGCATACGACGATGAAGCTTCAGATCAACACGTTATCCTCCTGGCCTATCTCTGCAACGTTAAGCGACAGGAACATCTCCCAGTCTGGACTCTGTTTGCGGATCGGCCGGACGAGTTCAGCAGCTTCTTCCAGCGGGTCACGCGACTGAGCATCGACGCTGCGACTGACACTCGGACTAAGACGCATTTGCTCTCCTTTCTGGTGGAAGCATTCCAGAGTCTCGACAACGGACTGGTGAGAAAAGAGTGCGCGCCGTTGGTGGGGATTGGAATATGGCAACATCTGCATTCGAACGAGGCAAGAGAAATGGCACTGGCAAGACATGCGCAATTGCAGAAAGCTTGGAAGAGTTCGCAGAAGAAGTTGCAAGGCCTGGATCAGGTTGGACAAAGTCGGGTGAAATTCGAGAGGAGTTGGCTATTCACAGCAATCATGGAGTTTCTGGACAAGCTCTACCAGATATCGGCAGCGATAAGGCAAGACGCCTTGAGGTATTGCGAGAGGTTCTTAGAGCTGCTATGCGATCTACAGAGTCAATTACCAACGAGGAGATATGTAAATGCGCTGTTGAAAGACGTCAATGTCCTCTCTGCCGCCAAGCTTTCGCCGCTATATCAAGATGGAGACGATTCGGCATTGTTGAGAGAGATGCTCGGGCTGCTGGAGCATTACACCTGTTTCCCGATCGATGACCAGAATGGCAAGCAGCTCAGTCGGACTGAGTATGATGCGGCGCACAATGCAAGCATTGCGAAGTTGCAGTGTGTCGCACTGAAACAGCAGCCGGAGAAGCTCAAGATCCTGGTCCTGGCAAATTACGGGAGTCTGGCGCAGAAAGAGGAATTGCTAGGGCATTTGAAAGCCTTGAACGATGTGGAACTCCTAGATCTTTGCAGGGCTGTTGGGCTCAGAACGAGCTATCCAAGGGTCTGCCAGATCGTTGTAGATCGAGCATTCCTGGACGAAGTGATTGCTGCGAACATTGAAGCCAGGCCGTACTTCTCTGACAGCGTCCAAGACACTGCCATCCTCCCGACCGAACGCTCACTTTATGATGCGCAGATCCTGCGCCCTGACGATTGGGACGGATCACGACCTCTGCCGATACCCAAGCTGAACCTGCAATACTTGACTCTTGGCGACTTTTTGTGGAGAGCTTACACCTTATACAGGAGCGAGGCATTTTATAGCATTCGCAAGCATCTGGAAGACACCGTCAAGCGTCTGCAACTAAGAACACAAGGCGCGCAGACGAGGTTTGACGGCTTCTCGCGGTTGGCGATACCAAGTGGCAAGCCAGCCGTTGTCGAGATCGTGCCGGCCAGGGTGGGCGAGGAAGTGCCTGCCGAAGTCAGGGTTGAAATCATCCTGGATGTCTCGAGATTGCAGCCCGGATTGAGAAAGGAATGGGACAGTCTTCGAGCGGATGACGTTGTATTTTTGGTGGCAGCACAGCCAGCCGAAACAGAACGAGGGCTCACAGACGGCAATGCCGTCCACGTCCAGGCTGCAGCTGAGAAAGCTGGGATTAAGGCTGTAAGGTCTGCGCAGGTCATCAGCGTCTTGGACGAGAACGGCCGAACACTCAGAGTCGATCAGGATGGGCATGACCACATTGACGGGCTAGCACGGCCACGGCAGAGGCGCTTGTTGCTCAAGCTTGACGCTATCTCGTTCCAAGCTGACAAGGAGCGCATTAATGCTGGCGAGGGCGACCTACTTGACAGCATAAACGTGATCATCCGTCGGCGATCGCGCGAGAACAACTTCAAGCCCGTGCTTGACACTTTAAGGCAGCTCGTTCAATGCGAGCATGTTCCGGTGCCCAGGTGGCTACAGGACGTCTTCCTTGGCTATGGCGATCCGGCATCGGCATCTTTCAAGCGGCTGCCCAACAGACTGAAATCGATTGATTACAGAGACACGTTCGTAGACTGGCAACACCTCATTGAGGCTTTGCCAAGTAGAACGGTCGAGCCTGACCCAAGGGCAGATGCGAGCTTCCCGCCGCCTTACGTGTTGGAGTCACTCGAGAATGCTGCAGCCGCAGCACTACCCTCAAAGCCGAACAAAAAGCGAAAGCGCGAGCAGCCCGACGGTGATGCCGTTCCACCGACAGAGGCTGTACGAGTGTCCACATACAAGCCGCCAAATGCAGGTCCATACATCACTGATGCTCCGAGAACCAACCAGGTGCGCTTTACGGATAAACAGATTGAAGCGATCACATCTGGCACCCAACCTGGGCTGACAGTCGTTGTTGGCCCGCCTGGCACTGGGAAGACGGACGTGACAACACAAATGATCTCAAACATCTACCATAACTTCCCGCTTCAGCGAACTCTGCTTGTTGCGCACAGCAATCAAGCGCTCAACCAGCTATTCCAAAAGATCACAAGACTGGACATTGATGAGCGGCACTTGTTGCGCCTAGGTCATGGAGAAGAGGAATTAGAGACTGAAGCCTCGTTTAGCAAAGCTGGACGCGTTGAGTCGTTCCTTGAGCGTGGTGGCCAGTATCTTGCGGAAGTCCAGCGCCTTGCAGCAAGCATTGATGCACCAGGTGCGCATGGCAGCAGCTGCGAGACGGCGGAGTACTTTGAGCAGGTATGGATACAGCCGAGATGGAAGAGGTATTGGGACGAAGTCAGAGCTGGTGCCGATGTCATGGCCGCCTTCCCTTTCGCGGCATACTTTGCCAATGCAGCTCAGCCTCTTTTCCCGTCTCACGCCGGCAAGGAGCGGCAAATCGATATCGCGAAGGGCTGCGAAAGGCACTTGCGCCGACTGTTCGACGAGCTGGCAGAAATCCGGCCATTCGAGATTCTTCGCAACCAGCGAGACAAGTCGAACTATTTGCTGGTCAAAAAGGCAAGAATCATCGCCATGACGTCCACGCACGCTGCGATTCGGAGACAAGAAATCGCTAACTTGGGCTTCAAATACGACAATGTCATCATGGAAGAAGCTGCACAAGTGAATGAAGCAGAAAGCTTCATTCCCCTCGTCCTACAGGACCCGAGCAAGTCCTCCACCTCGAGCGATCATAGCCTGCAGCGGATCGTCCTGGTAGGTGACCACCTGCAGAACTCTCCAGTGATTCAAAATGCGGCGTTCAGATCATATGCAAACCTGGAGCAGTCCCTCTTCCAACGACTGATACGGCTGGGTGTCCCGCACATCAACCTCGATGCGCAAGGAAGGTCGCGGCCGTCCATCGCTGCTCTCTACAAGTGGCGATATCCATCTCTCACGAATCTGCCATTCACATCTATGGCACCCGAGTTTGTGCAAGCCAATGCCGGATTTCGATATGAGTACCAGTTCGTCAACGCGCCAGATTACAAAGGCATAGGCGAGACGGAGCCGTCACCACACTTCATTCAGAATTTGGGTGAGGCAGAATACGCAGTCGCGTTGTACCAGTACATGCGACTACTTGGCTATCCGGCGGAAAAGATTACTATTCTCACTGCGTATGCTGGACAAAAGGCACTGATACGAGACGTCTTGACGCATCGATGCAAGAACAACAGATTGTTTGGCATGCCAGGTTGGGTGGGCACAGTAGACAAGTACCAGGGCGAGCAAAATGACTACGTGATCTTGTCCCTGGTCCGCACGAAGACTCCAGGGTACTTACGAGACGTCCGCCGCCTCACTGTTGCGCTCTCACGTGCTCGCTTTGGCCTCTACATCCTGGGTCGGAAAGAAGTCTTTGAATCCTCGTTGGAGCTCCGCGAGGCATTTGCGCTGCTGTTTGAGCGGCCTAACAAGTTGGTGCTTACTATCGGCGAGATGTTCACGACCTCGAGGTTGGTGGAGGAGAAGGTGGAAGGAACGGAAATCGAGGGCGTGGAGCACTTGGGTCAGTATGTGTATGAGATGACGCAGGCGAAAGTCAAGGCGTTGAGGGAAGGTGGCGGCGTACTCCCTCCGGCTGCGAGAGCTGGCAGAGTGGCGCAAGATGGCGAGAGCGATGATGAGGATGCCAAGGATGAGATAGTGGAGGATGAGGAACAGGGTGATGATGACTAGGTGAACCCAATCGCCTTGTATACTTGTACAGAATCCGGCCGATGAATGACCCAAGGCACGTGTACTGCAACGTGTAATCATTCGTCTTCAATCTTTCTGTAGTCCTTCATGTGTTCGCTGCTAAATACAGCTCAATGATGCTCAATGTTGCCCTCGTCGCAGCTATGACGGCAGGACGTGGGGATCGGTTTCAGCACCTGCGCCTACAATTTGACTGCGGTAGCTGCTACCTATCCCGCTGCCAATAATGAGGTCACCGCCGACCTCCTGCTGTCTGTGGGAAGCCTCCTGCAGGGATCGACCACTGTGATACTATCATCAGGACATTCACGCTGTTCTGCGCTCTGCCGATTCCAAAGACGACGGAGGCCAGTCCAACATGATCAATCTCCCAGCTACCATAGTCTTGTTGAGGAGGCGGATCTGGCGCCCGACTCGCCCGCATAGATCAAAATTGGCCGGCCTCACATGGTTGGCCGAGCACGATATTATTCAAGGTGCGAGCTTGGAGCAGGCAAGACCGCCGTTGTCGTTGCGGCACAAGAATTTCCAGACGGGCCGACGCGTTTCAGCATGAAAACGCGACCAGTACGCGCTTTGAAGGTTTGACCAGGTGGATAATGTGGTGGTGAATAGGACGGTTCTCGTGAGGAGTGAAGGACATCCTCTGCTCAAGGACTTCCAGGTTGGCACGCCATTTGAACATGTCGTGTAAACACGCGACACATAGGCGTTGGCTCTCATTGTCACCGAACAATCAAGGGACTTCCCCACCGTCGCGGGGTCGTACCGCCACGGTCAAGACAATAGAATGTGACCGCGCCCGATCCCGAGGTCTTCGCCGGGAATGTTTCAGATGCCCATGATCCTAGCGGATTGGTGAGGTTTGATGTCAGCACCATCCCGGTCGGATCGGACCCGCACGTGGGAGTCGACATGGAGTGTGATTCATGATGCATGTGGAAATGGATTAAAGTACGCTTTCGCCTCAGCTACGATCAGAGTGTGACCTCGATGAAGTCTCTACACCGTATCTTGAGGCCGCCTCAGAAACCGACGTCCCGGTTCACGGGGTCCGATCGGGACTGCACGTCATGCTAGTACTTCTAGACAACGTTAAGGACGCCGGTGGAGCTGGCGATGCTGGGCATGCTGAAACGTCTCGAAATGATGACTACGCTCGCGAACATGTCTTGATCGGAACTGCTATGACGGCATACCATTATGCCACGTATGCGCGAACACCAGTCTTCTAGAGCGGTGCGGCTGCGCAAATTGAAACGCCAAGAAGCTCGTGAACCGGTCTTCGCAGCCCCGAAGTAGCCCTTCGCCACGCGATTCATATACAGTGAGTGGCCTTCGGGCGTCCACACGACACAGATAGAAGGAGTGGCGTTCTCCAGGTCCTACTGCAATTTCTCGGAGACCCTGCGCGTGGGCGGCGTGGCGGCGGAGTATGGAGTGGTGCTTCTTTTCTCGGCGCCTCTCCTATCTCCTAGCGGCTTAGGCCAATAACACATTACACAGGCTGCCAAAGCCGAAGCCGACCAAGTCTTCTATCACAACCGCGAAGATGCAGATGCCTGACAAGCGGTTCCGGCCACGAGTCATGGAGGGTCGACGAACGGATTTCGCTGCGCACACTACCATAGGAAAGGTGCTCAGGTAGGTATGCTTGATCAAGCTGCAACATCGATGCAGGGTTCCTCTCGAATGTCTTTGACAGGTGAGACCGTTTCCCGCGTGATCAAACGAGCTTGACTCGCGCAAACGAGAAGCCACCACAGCCATGCACCCGGAGGCGCCGGACGAACAAGAGGCGCCACCTTGTCTCCATGAGTCGCTTTCTGCAACGGCTTGTCAATCTCCCTTTCTGGAAGCATCGGCTAGACTTCCGGAGGCCGAATCGGCTGCTATTCCATTGTACTTTGTGTGGAGGAGAACACCATCGACATGGGCAGAGTGTGGGCGTTTATGAGTGGTCTCGCGATCAAACGTGACGGTCTGAGTTCATGGCGGAATTCGGCCGATCGAGAGACAGGCTTAAGGGTGGGCATTGGAAGGGTGTTTCCAGGAGCACATGGATCGCATGCAGCGATCATGTCCCTCCCTTACGCCCGACAGGGGCAGAGCCGCAGAGATAGGGCGGAAGCTTGTCTGAATCAGGGTTTCCATGGCTGGCTTGCGTCTGCGCTTGTGCAGGTACGGCAGCTGTGAAACGGATAATGCAGCAGCGGAGATGGGCCACAGGCTGCAGCGAATAGCACTACGCTGCTCAGCACATTGTTCACTGCCCGAGATCCAATGGGTTTGCGTGAAGAGCTTCGAGCGTGGTGTGTGCTGTGTGCTCCTTTCAACTTTGTGCAGAACTGAGAAATGCCGCGTGAAGGGGAAAAAAAAAGTGGTCTGCTCCGAAACAGGCGCTAAGTTTTCTCAGCTCCTGGTTTTGGAAAGTGCAGCACGGCTCTCCTGAAGCTGAAGCTGAAGCTCTTAGCTGCGCCCCAGTCCAAGTCTAAGTCCGCGCCCCGATATTTGTGTGTACAGACCACCGATACCTCATCACGCGTCGTGCTCACCACCACCACCGACGTTCCACTCGTTTGCAGCGGCGGGCACCGACCAACGACGGCATCATTGGCTTGGAGCTTGATGACGGTACAACTTACCTGCAGCGCTGGAAAGCACGAGTTGAAGAGCCGCGTGTTTGTGACACGGCCGGATTCCCATTCCAGCCCATCCAATTGCCCTCGGGTGATCGCTTGACCTGCACCCAACCGCCCCTACTCCGAACCGTCGATCACGTCTCGCAAACGCAGCGCCCGACCTACCACCCTTTCTTCTGCTCCGGCTGTACCTCGTGCACGAACATCCCGAACCCGGCGCACACATTGGCGATGCTTCGTCGGGACACTGCACCAGTTGCACAGAGCACAGGAGAGTTGTGAGAGGGCCGGCACACGTTTGCGCTGCCGCGCATCTTCCTTCGCCTAGTCTGAGGCCGTGGAGGGGCTTGACGCGAAGTCGTGACGGTGCATGCGTGGTGAAGGGCGAGCATACCGTCTAGACGCCGACACTCTGCGCATTCACACGGTACGTTCAATGCTCCAACATCGCGAGCGTCAACAGGCAATGCCAGGCACCGCGCCATCACATGGCAAATGGACGAATACTGATCTTTTCAAAGTCACAATGAACAAGCTACTGAACAAGAAGAAATCTCCTGAGCCGCTCCAGCGAGATGGCAATCTCTCATCGATGAGCGCGAGCGCAACCGTCGATCTCAAGAAGAGTGCGACTAGTAGATGGAAGCGAAGCAAAAAGCATGCGGAGGCGAAGCCTGAGCTGAACATCCAGGCTGCCCTGCCTGCGACTGACAACTTCCGCACTAGCTTGCTAATGTCAGGCCTGTCCGCACGCTTCAGCATGTTGCGCGAACAGGATGACCCATCCTCTTTGATAGGCAAAGCTTGTGATGACAGTGTCATCCAGCCAAGAAGGAGATCCCGGCTCAATTTTGAGTTTAGCGGCAATGACCTGAATGACATTGCGGAGGTCCAATCTATCCACAGCTCTATCAGACCACCTTTCGCTTTCGGCCGCAAGGACTCCATGGGGGGCTCTGAAGACGGCTATGCGAGCGAGAACGATCAGTCAGTCAACGGCAGTGTGATGACTCGGGCCCGCCCGGGCGAAGGTAACATTTTGTTCGGGGGAAGACAGAAGGTCTACAAAATCCCCACGAGCGGTACCTCATCATCGACTGGTCTTGGAAGAGCAGTGTACGAGGACGACATCGGCATGTCCGCTTTCCAGCGATACAGGAAGGAGCGACTCGCCCAAGACGGCCGGGCTTCTGAAGAGGAAGACCCTGTCTTTGACTTCGGGCTAGAACACCTGGACCATACTGAAGCAGGTGCGCAAGAAGAAGGCAGCACGTCGAGACCCAATGATTCGGCAAATAATCTGTCGCATTCGCCGTCACTGTCGTCTTACGACAAGAAGCGGTCCACTACATCCTCTACGGCTCGTTCGGAAGCGCGGCTTTCCACCGCTGCTACCTCTGTAGCTTCACAGCCGCTGGTCAACGCTTCATCCCCGTCTACTGCAAACCATCCTTCGCCCACCACGTCTGCGAGTTCTTCGCTGCCGCTCAAGCGCTCGGACATGAAGAGCCGAAGGCTGTATGAGCAAGGTCTGAATCAGGACATTTACGAGCAGCAAGCGTCCGCAATCACCCGGCTGAACTCAATACACCGCAATCGCAGTGTCAATGGTGCGCCTAAATTGCACGGCACTAGGAGTGCTCACAATCTGCGAGAGCGGCCGAATCAGCCAGTGTATGCTTTGCGCACACAAAGTCCTGAAGTTGGCGCACCGCCTATGGCTTCATTCGGGGCCTTGAAGAAAGGGTCCGGCATTGCGAGCCCGATGACTAGCGTGCCAACTTCGCCCGTCAGTCCTCCACGCGACTACGATGAGCTCGATATCCTCACGCAAGCACTAGAGCCAGGCGACAGGGGCAAAGCGACCGCAATGGGTGCGTTTAACAAACCATCCCAGCAGTTCGATGAAAAGCAGTATCTGGAACGTCAGCAACAGCTGCAGCGCTCACAATCGAAGACTGGTATGCGCAAAGATTCTGCGCCATCACTGGTGCAGCAACGGCTTGGTCGTATTGAACAAGCGGATCGCAACCGGAGCACGTCAGATGCATCTGCTCGGTCAGGGTCCCACTCCCAGCCCGACGGAAAGTCTTCTATGCCCAGACGTGGAGATTCTCTGCGTCGGCCCAAGCAGGCAAACAAAGCATACAACGTCTTTCAGAACGCTGCTAACACACTCGCCTCGCCTTCGCAGTCCTCTCCGTCAAGCGAGAAATCTCCAATTCCGCAGATGCCTCCATTGCCCCAAGTACAACCCCAATATGATACGCATCGTACCTTCTTTGGCAACATTAGCGCCAGTGACAGCGAGGACGACGATGAAAAAGAGCAGTCTATAACCCAGTCAGACTATGGATCTCAAGGGCAAGCGAATAGATGGCAACCGACACCACTGCCGTCAGTTTCTGAGCACCCAGCGTTCAGGCACCAGACATTGGATCAAGACAAGGAAGGAGAGGAGGAAGAGGAGCAAATGGAGCATTTGCAACCGTCTCCTGTGAAGCACATCCCGTCTTCACAATCCTCTCAGATAGATGCAGAAGAAGCTGTGACCAAGCAGGTGGCCGTGGCATCCTTAGACTCACCGACTCTTGGACCGAGCAAGACCGAACCATTGAACGGCATGGTGCATCACTTGCGCCAGAAGAGCAATCAGTCGTCTGTGTACGCAAACGACGACGACGTGGGCGGCGATGTTGAAATCCCGAAGATGCCAGACCTGCCCTGGCACAGAGGCTCTCGCCGTGTGGCAGGCGCAGGCAGTGAGCCCGAGTCTTCTGTCATGTCCTCATATACTGCGTCAAATCCGTGGGATCTGGACGAGATTGATAATGCATACAATGACATAGCAAGCAATGACCCTGTTAGCCCAGTCGACGATAATCAACAACCCTCGCGTTTGGGACCCAGGGCACCATCTCGAACAGCGGCGCGTCAGGATTTCCACGCGGAGCATTCCCGCGAGATCATGGATGGCGTAGACAATACTCCTTGGCAGCGCGAGCTGCGCAAGCAACAACACTCCCGTGACGCAAGCACTGCCACGCAGCAAGAGCGTGATGCCTTTGCGAACGAATTAGCTGCTCGCCGCAATGCCATTCAGGAGAACATGAGGAGTATGGTGGAGCGTGATACGCACAGCCGGGGTGTTAGTCCTGCTTCTGGCGCTAGCGGCGCACGCAAGGCCTTTGGCATGTTGAAATCGAAGCCTAGCAGAGAGTCGGTCGTCAACAAGGATCCGGCAGGTCCGATCAAAGGAATGAGAATACCCGGGATCGGCGCAAGCGCGAGTAGCGCTACGTTGAATTCGCAGTACGAAAGAGGCGCCTTCAGTTTCGATCAAGCCAGAGCACAAGAGATCTCTTTATCCAGGCCGCCTCCGACGTCCCGCGGGTTGCACTCCAGCGACTGGCAACGTTCGCGACCTCGCGGGGACAGTGAAGTCAGCAGGACCGAGCAGCCCATCGGGCCCTCCCCCACCTCGTCGTCCGCGAGCAGAGACCGTACAAGGTCCAACTCCGCTGCGACAAGTGGGCGTTCTCAGAGCCGAAATCGACCCTACCGTGACGATCTTGAGAGGGCAATGGTCGAAGGCGTCGGATCCAGCGCAGCCGCTCAGCCTGATATCTCGCCAATCCCAGCGAAGGAGTTGACACCGAAGTCATCGCCAGAGTTGAATCAGGCTTCATTTGAGCAGTCGCGCGTGCGGAGCAATAGTCGTGCCCCGGCGATGAATGGCTACTTCGACCACAAGAACTGGCATCCGGTTCAGACCGGCCGCTTAGCACCGAATGGCACACCTCAGCACCTGTACGGCTCGGCGAGCAGCTCAGCTCGCGTATCGCCTGCCGTATCGCCGATGTTCCAGAGTCCAACTCCGCCGCTCTCTGGCTCCAGCACACCCCAGGGCGACAAGCTCAAGCAAAGCATGGAACTCATTCAGCCTAGGCAAGGTATGCTTCGTAAGAAGACCATCTCCAAGCATGACATCTCGGAGCCAACTTTGATATCGGCAACCTCAAACGTCGACACAGTCAATTTGCCCGAAGGCGCGTCGCTAAAGAACGGCATGGACGAGGCACCGCCACTTCCACCTCTCAACCCAAAACGTCGCGCTACGGGAGCACGCAAGATCTTTGGTCTGGCCCGCAATGGTATCAGTGATGACGCTGTTGCTTACAGCAACGGGGGCAACCCGAGCAAGAGCAGCGACTATGGTCGGTCGAAGACTCCAGATCCATGGATGACTCAGCGCGTACCGGAACCTGACTTCGACATGGCCTCGCCACCGCGCGATCATCGCAGGCCGAGCGAGGGGCATGTCCTGTCGAAGCAGAGCTTTGAGAACCACAGCACGCCTGTGCTACAACAGTCCGGGTACACTCGTGGCACCGCCTCGCCAGAGCGCTACGAGAGGAGTCCGTTCCAACAGCAGCATGCTCGTATGGACGGTGGCATGTTTTGAGCGAGGGAAGCTCAGCGAATCCGCGCAATGCATAGCAGCACACACTCATCGCGTCGGTGAGCACTCTTATACACAGCATTTTTGTAGCGCAAGCGTCCGCTGAGCTTTTGTAACAATACGTACACGAGCGCTAGGGATCATGTTATAGTAACGGCTGGAGAGTGTCCGCGGCAAAGAGGACGAAGCCGCGGCGTTTGTGCGATGCTATGTTAATTTTGTGGAGCAGTTCATGCAGAGATGCGAGAGATACCATTGATACCTTACGTAGCGAAGCATAGTGCGTATTGAGCTCAAATCAGATGAACGTACATTGTTCAATCTCGTATGTCCTCGACATCATCCTCATCCAGCGTCTTGAGGTAGCCAGCATTACAACCGACGAGCGATGTTGAGATGTGAGGAAGACTTGTTGGGACGTGCCTTCCACCTGCATCTCATGCCCGCGCCACCACAAACTCCAAAGATCGCACCGGTCTAGACGATACGTGCGGACACATTGCAAACTCTCAACGAAACCCAAAATATTCTACAGCTCATCCCTCCCAGCCTTTGCCGCCCCCGACGCCTCACAGACCGCCGGCGTCCCGACTTCCATCCTGTATACACACTTCTCCTCCTCCATAATCTTCCACACCTCGTTCTGCTCCGCGCAGCCGAGAACCACCATGGTGCTCCTGTTGGGCCCGTTCCAGCAATGCTGGCCGTTCTCGTGCTTCATCGCGATCCGCTCGCCTGATCCCAGACCCTTGCCATCTGCGCTGATGTCTTCATCCACGACGACTTTTTCGAGACGAATGTAATTGCCCATGTTGGTGTGCCCGCCTCCCTTCTTGGGCTTCTGAGTCGTCTTCGCGAGGAAGCAGACCTCGTAGGTGTACTCTCCCGAGTCTGTGGAGACGCATTGGCCTTTCAGGGCGCGGAAGACGTCGTCGGGGCCGAAGTCTTTGGTTAGGTCTTCTTGATGCTCGGTGAGGGATTTCTTCTGCTTGTCGAGGACTTCCTGGGCCGTCTCGACGGCTTTGCGGGCGTCGGTTACGGTTTTGGATTCGCTGCTTGGGCCGGAGTTGTCGGCGAGGATGCCGGCTTCGATGAGGCTGACGCGGAGGTCGCGGAGCTTTTGATCGAGCCAGGAGCGGAGGGAAGCGGGGAGGTAGTTCTCGAACGCGTATAGGACGTCTGTGTCGCTGCTCGCGTCGTCGCCTTGGTAGTCGTCCCAGTTGATGCCGTTTTCCTGGTCGTCTTTGGTGATGGCATCTAGATCTCGGTCGTGAGCTGCATCCGGCTCAGGTCCCTTGTCACGCGCCGCATAGTCCTCCCAGGCTCGGACAGCGCGCTTGACACCTTCGTCGTTGAAGTTGGGGTTGTACTCTTCCTTGAAAGTCGAGAGGATCGCCTCCAACTCCTGCAGACGGCTCTTGCTGGAGTCACGCTCGCCACGCACACGCACCAAGGCGTCTCTCAGCTCGCTGATCCTGTTCTTGGCCAGCTCTGACAGCTGTCCAAGCTTTCCTGCCTTCGCGACACCGCCGCTCTTGACCACCTTGCCCTTCTCTCTCCGCTCCACCTCAGCCAAATCGCTCTGAAGCTGCTTGACCTTGATCTCGCTGCCTTCGATTTCCGTGCCCAGACTCTGTATCCTGTCCTGCACCTCCTTCCGCAACCTTGCCGCCTCTGCCACTAAGTCCTTCCTCTTCTTCGCCGCATTGCTCAAGCTCTTCTGCCTGGCCTCGTCCTTCTTCTTCCACTCCTTCCCGATATCAGCACACTTGTCTGTGCATTTCACACCGCCCACGCTTTCCCACTCCTCGCTCCCATCACAACATACATCGTAATCGCACACCCCATCGTTGACCGACGTGAACGGCACATATGTCGGTATGTGGCCCTTGTTCTTACAGTAGAACCCTGGCAGAGCAAGCGTTGTATTCACACCTCCGGTGTTGGGGTGATCGGCAGGCGTGTGCGGTGACAGCGGGGAGAGATGGGCGCATGCAGCGGTGCCGGGCTCATCAGAGCCGTCAGGGCAGTCGCAGTAGTCGTCGTTCACCCGCGCGGCGGTGAAGCTGAGGGAAGGATGGGATATGCATGTGAATGTCGTGGAGTCTTTGTAGAACTTTGCGACTACCGACAAATATCAGCAATGAAATCAACACGTTATGCGTGGGCTGTGAAGTAGTACATTCTGGACCTACGCCTCGAGGTCTTCCGCCCTCTGAGCCCGCAGCGAATACGGGAGCCACGTTTGCGAGGCCCAGCAACGCAATCACGCCCTTCATCCTCGCTATCACAACATTGACCGTCGGTTGAAAGTCCCCGGGGTCGATCGTCTAATGCTACAGCTTTCACATGTGATGCAGCGATCGTTTCTCCGCTGCCCCGAGTGTGGGGCTGAGAACACATCAAATGCGTTATAGGTACGGTAGGATTGGACCCGATTGCTACCAAAGTTACATGATCTGACAGCATTGTACCATGGTCCCAGTTTCTCTCCAACTTCTCGTCGGGTTGAGGCCTCCATTCGTCGTTCCCGCTCCACAAATGAAACATCAACTACACCAGACAATCGAGCTCACACCCTGCCAGGCGTCTTCGGCAGTCCCACATGTGCATCGACTTCAAGATGACCCGGCTTCTCCTTCTGCGATAGCTTGTGATCATGCTGACTCACGTAGTGGTCAGGCAAGTTCGCATTCTTATCTTCTCTTGCTTGAAGGTATCTTCGGTAGCCGCAAGCCAACAGTCAGCTCTGGATTTCGAACAATGATCTTATCTGAAAGCTTGAGCTCACCGAAGTCGCAGGTCCTCAGCAGCCTTGTAAGGATCAATCTCGATGTCTCCCGCTCTCAATCGACGCTCCGTGTACTCGATGTCCTCTCTGACCGCCCGCATGTGGAATTTGTATTGCAATGCCCGGTTCGGTAAGCCTTGCTTCTGTATCAAGCTCAGCAGCCCAGTTATCACGCCAGTGACGGCTCCTAACACGGCGATGGAGATATGGTGGTCGTTTGGGATGGCGCCCAAAATGATGAGCGCGGCGGCGATCGTGAGCTGGGCCAAATAGAACAAATAGACGTACCAGAGGGTCACATTGTAAAGGCGTCTTGAACGATTCTCGTCTTTGACTACGGTCCAGTAAAGCGAGCTCTCGCGCTTCTTCTCAAGGACTGAGAGCCCGAAAAGGTTGGGCACTGTACAGAAACGAGAAGGACGTGTTCGGGAGCGAGCCTTCTGCGCTTCGACATCTGTCGATACGCGCCGCACCTTCTCTGGCGTCGGCGGCATTGGCTTCAATGCACTGATTATGGCCATGTGGTCTCCTGGATCCGACCAGACCACCTGTCCGCGTCAAGACAAGCTCATTAAGACACTGGAATCATAGACTTACCATGCCCATCAGCCGGTGGAATGTCGCCGCTCTGTGCAAGGCTGTTTGATTGATCACCTGAGGGTCCAGCGCGGCTGATAATTGTGCTACGTTGGTATTCATGCTCAATTGTTTGGCCTCCGGTCTCGTTCTTTTCTTCTCGTTGTCGGGCTGCATGATGCCTTCGGCCATCGTGACTGCACGATTTTGTCGTCCTTTATATGCAGTGCAGGATGCTGCATCCATGTCTTTGGCAGATTGAAACGCCAATGCAGGAAATGGGTCTGGCGCGCTGCTGGCGATGTGGTATTGCTCCTCCATTGCAAATTCTTCGCGAGCTCTGTCGCTTCGTCCACCATAAGCATGGCAAATATACCTCACTATGTTAATCCGGTCAAGCTGACAGCGTCCATGGGAATGTCTTGTCCTTCGTCTTGCTCCTACCTCGTAAGTATTTCCGGTCATTCTGACATACCGCAGAGTCATAACTCTATCATGCACAGTGGAGGGAGGACATCCGGCGAGGTGGCGAGGCATCCGCCTCCATCATGAGAACGCACAGCCCATGTCGCCACGTCACTGATGAGGTAGAGCGGTGACAGCTGCCACAAAAAAGAAATGGTCGACTCCACGAGAGGAATCCATGTGCAGCCCACCGTATGGTCCGAGAGTACTTTCGCTAGACGACCGCCGCCGCGTTGGTCGCCCAGTCCGTGTGCGCAGACTCAATATTCATCGGCTGGCGCATTCAGATGCAATGCAACCCAGGAAGGAGTCTGCTGTGAAGCTGGAGTGTTACAGTCATGGGCCGGTGTGGCGGCTACGTGCCTTTGTGCGATTCGAAAACCTGGCGGCCATGAGGGCGGAGTCTGTCAACCGACAATCGACACTCAGGCGCAGCATGCTTTATACATGTACATGTACCTAGTCATGTCAATGTTCGATAGAGAATCCTCGGAAAGCCATCAATAATGATCGCCCCCACCTGCATAGGGCTATGATTGACCCCTCGACATCCATGACATATTCAGCCCGTCCTCCACTATGATTCGGTCTTGACAGGTCGCAACTGGCTTCTATGCATGATCTCCCGAGCCTGCCGTACCGCATTGTTCGCGACTCGCCGGTCGACCACATGCAGCGCTGTCCGCCGTCCCTCAATGCCCACCTCGTTGTCCGGAGTGCACAGCGACAGCCACGGCAATACCCCGACGATAACACAATACCCCATCCCGCCTGCGCTCCCAGATCTATGCGCAAAGGTGCATGAGAAGGTCGAGGCCTTCCTGAGAAGTAGTCCAGACGACGAAAGGCTGCGCAGCGTCCAGGCGCAGAGTAAGGTCAGTCTTGGGATATTGGAAACGGCGCTGGATCGATACAGGTAGGCGGACACACGTGACCGGTACGGCGCATGCCAGGCTGACGGTGAACCCCAAAGTCTCAATGAACTTTCTCTGTCCTATAACGGTGGCAAGGACTGTCTGGTCTTGCTCATCCTTTACTTGAGCGCACTGCATCAGCACGCCGTCAAGGCAGAGCTCAAAAGCAAGAGCAACAATGCCTCCAATCACTCTCTTCCGCCTGGCCTCCCGCAGACACTTCCTTCTGTGTATATCATCTCTCGCGACCCATTCCAGGAGGTGACAGACTTTGTCGACGACAGCGTCAAGACATACCACCTGGATCTCGCTCGCTATGCGAAGCCCATGAGAGAAGCTTTTACAGATTACTTAAACGACCACAAGCACGTCAAAGCCATCTTCGTCGGCACGAGACGAACAGATCCTCATGGTGCGGATCTCCAACATTTTGACCCGACAGACCGAGGCTGGCCGCCATTCATGCGCATACATCCAGTAATCGACTGGCATTACGCTGAGATCTGGACATTCATCAGGCATCTGGACATCCCGTATTGCAGTCTATATGACTTGGGATACACGAGTCTGGGTGGCACTTCGGATACGCACCCCAATCCCGCGCTGAAGGAACGTGCGGCGGAGGCAGATGCTGCGCATTTCCGGCCTGCTTATGAGTTGGTCGAAGATGACGAGGAAAGGCTTGGACGGGATCGATAGGCGATGATCGTGTATGTGATGGAACGAAAGGTATGATATACAGGCTTTTGAATATACCCTACCGATCTCTGGCCTGCCTGCCAGTGTGATCGTGACCCATGTTATCTGGGCCACTGCAATCAACTCACATCCATTTCGACAACGTCCATGTGCCTCAGAGTATCTCGACAGCAGCTGGTCAACATGCATCGACCATCCCTTTGGGAGGCGTGCCATGTCATTGTCGCGTGAAGATCAGATCCAGGTCATATCTTCCGTCAAGTCTGATATGCCGCTGCGCGATGTTCAGCTCTGATCCACGCATGACAGTCGGCTCTTTCCCCATTTGAACTGGCCGGCACGACCTCGGCTCTCCTTCTTTGGCTCCGCAGTATCCGCAATCTCTGACCCATACATTGGGACTTCGATCGACTCATCCCTGACCGAGACACCAGGTCGGCCCAGCAAATATCGGAAGCTGTCGAGATCCTGCTGCGCCAGTCCTCCGTCGGTCGACGAGTAAATGTTGAAGGGATAACGTCCGCTGCTGATGGCTGCAGCTTCCTGGAAGTCACTGGTGAGGTGGAGTTCTTAGAGATGGTTTCGAACCTCGATTGGCATGTGGATGAGGAAGCCGAAGGCGATGTCTGGTCGACGGCGCCAGAGGTGGTTGAGGCACAGTAGATGTTTTGGAACTTGCAGTAGATCGTGCGGCAGGTGAGGACCGGTGCGTTCGCTCTTGGGACCTTTCCAAACGGGCAACGAGGATTGGGTCAAAGGATTGGCTCACGGTGGGTTTTGCAGCCAGTGATTAGTGTCTGACAAAAGTGTCACGGAGACTGGCCTCAGGCCATGCCTTTGAAGCGGACCTGGACAGCACACTCGGTAGCTCGCCGAATTTATCGGCAAAGACAAGCTCGTAGCTCGCGTTTGGAACTCAGTTGGGAGAGCCAGCAACCGGCAAGCCATGCCGGAAGCCATGTCTGTTATGTGTTGGGTGCGAGCAGGGTTCGGATTCTGGCTGTCTACGGTGATGAAAATGGGGATCAAGTTCCAAATCCTCAATTCGAAAACTTCAGTATCTGAGTCAGTCCGAAACATACGTGACCTTCGACAACAAGACCTTGACGGCATCCCTGAAAGTGTCTGAATGGGAGTGGAAAGACGCCTTGTCGACATGGGACCTTCGAGTCAAGAGCAAAGGCATCATGTCCGGTACGAACGACACGGCCAGCGACGGCGCCGACAACACCTTAGCAAAGCGCATCGATGTCGATAAACAGATTTCAGTCCCAGTCGCCCAAACCTTCAACAAGAATACCTTCAGCCAGAACGTCTCTGGGATCACCGCCTCGCTCGATGGTCAGAATTGTGCCACGACCGGCATGTTGGACTTCGACTTCCAACTCAGCAAAGGACTCACCAGCGACTTCCCTGGCAGCGCGACCTTGACTCCCAGCAGCCTCGGCGCCATGACCGAGCTGGCGCTGACACTGTCCGGAGACTTGACCGCGCCATTGCCTGCCAGTGCTCAACTGCTCTCCGTGCCCGCGGGGTCCAGTCTCCACCTCTTCGGCATCATCGATATCGGCCCGACACTCGACGTCGACGTGATGGCCGCTCTCAACAGTGTCACGGCCGCGACCAGCTGTCTTTCGGAGCAGCCTTGGCCATCCCGGACTCCGCTACGGCAAAGGTCGACTTCAGCGATTCAAGCAACAACCAGTCCTCCGGCTTCACGCCGACCTTCACGCCCATTGGCCCCGAAATCGATGCGTCTGTTGCTGTCTCTGCTGTCGCGGGTCCCACCATCAATCTTGAGCTGGACCTCATGGCGCTAGGGGTCGGCGCCGGCGCTGGACTGTCCTTGCCGGTGCCACAATTCACGTTGAATCTGGAGGCTGAGGCGAACACCGCGGGTGGCGTGTGTTCAGACGACAGCGCGCAGCTGGGCGTGGAGTTCGATGTCAATGTGGACGCTGACTTGGATGTCTTCGCGGGCTTGGGTGCTGCTTCGGCTTTGCCTAATAAGGTCGCTATCACGAGCACTTCGACGCCATTGTTCTCGACCTGCTTGACTGTTGGTGGGACTGCGACGACTAACACTGGTAGTGCTGCGACGGCTACTGCTACGGATATCGATGCTCCTCGGCCTTGAACGCTGCTTTCACGGGTGTATTCGTGGTGTCTGGACGCGAGTTGGTAAGGCAAGGCAGTATGCCGCTGTGGCATACCAGTCTTGCGTGCACAGGTCGGGAGGCATTGTCATGGTTTCGCGTGTCCAGCATGAGAGTAATTGTCGGTCACTACTTGACTTGTTGGAGGATCTTGTCGTGGCCTTTGAAAGGTCGGCAGAGATCTGGGACTCAGTCATTACCAAGGATCGCAATACCTTCTCACGGCTTTTAGAGCCCAACAACGATTGTGACTTGCTTGCTTTACACATCACGATACTAATAGACATTATTTAGTCCTGATGTTCGTCGACACCTACGTCTGTTAGGCCTCAGGTTCCGCTCTCGTGAGCATGACTTGTCGCCAACTCACCGACAACCCACAGCAAAATTTCATCTGGTTGACCGCCCCACACCATGACCTCCGCTGTTCCACCCGACGCTCCTCAGGTCCCTGCGTCGGTCGAGAGATCTGCCACATGACCTTCCCCTGCACATCCCAGAGTTTATTAGCAGCTACCATCGGGCAAAGGTGTCGACACTTGGAGAACTTGCGAGTCCCAGCTTCTTCACCTGTTCTGGACATCGCTTGGACGCGGGCTTTGGAGGCGGTGACATAGTCGTGTGCCTCTGCTGCGACCGTGTCTATCATCTCGAAGGCGAGTTTGGCCTGTACGAGAGCCCTCGAAAGGTCCTTGCACTGATTTCGAAATCGTTGCAGCTCTTCTGCGGGGAATACGAGACTCTTGCTGCACATCTCATTCGACAGGAGACAGGAGATCATTGGCTTCGGCGGACATGGGTTCCGTTGATCTAGCAATGGGTCTGGACGGTTGTTCCGTAGCACGCCTTCTACACACTGGAATCCAGCCAGGGTATTTGACCACTCACGCAGACAATCGACATCGGACCAAAGACAAAGTGAGTGCAGGATCTGCACAGGTGATCGATTGCAGAAAAAGGCAATAAATACAGCCGATAGAGAGTCAGATGCGGTCCGGGTGTCACAGCAAAGAAGAGCAAGCATGGATGAGAAAAGTTCACAATTCAACATTCTTCCAATAACCTGGTCATCATCGCTGAATCATCTGGCGACGTCGCGACAGACATTTCACTAGTTATCTGGGAAGGTCATCACTTCAATTCGCGCATGATCGGCCCACGTTGCACATTACCATCGCACGAGTGTGATGGATTTTCAGCTCGCCTCACCTGCTCCTGACAGCTCCTATGGAAGCCGCGAACAACGGATCGACCATCTTATGATCTTCCTCTAGGCCCGAGACGTCGTTCCGCAGCGTCCCATGTTTACCGAAGAAGTCCATGACAATGCTTCTCAGTTCGGGGTCGTCTCTGGACTCCCCCAGCAACACCCGGCTGGAGATTTCGTCGATTGTGATATTGTCGGGTGTCTCGATCGGCAAATGTACGACGCTCCGCAGGTCGTTATGTATAGAGTTGTGCGTGCCGGATGACCATTTCGCCCGTCCGACGTCTGTGTCTCGGATGCCAGAAATCTCGTCGAAGACGCCGCATTCTTCGCTATACAACATTGCATTGAGCGAGGCACAACTCCGTTCCACGCTCAGAACCGGCTGCTCAGGCCAGGATTCCGACCCGTGGCAATGGTAAGTTCCTATGCCGTTGGCGACCGCCGCGAGTTGACCACCTGTCGATCTGAGAAGAAGGTCTCGGTATAGTTGTAGTTCATGGTCCAATTCTGGGCAGCCATGATTCGTCTGTAGTCTGGCCTTCCAACTACTTTGGCAATCGCGGCACTTCCGCCATTCGCATAATACACGCTAATCGTACGTGGGGGCGCGCGTTTCGAGGCTGAGAAAAGGAGCTTTGTAGTGGGTTGATCCTAAGTCGACATAGATCGATCGTAGCAGGACTGACCACCTTCCAGCCGTCCCCATCACATTCGTATTCTTTGCAATACTCCTTCGAGTCAGCCCTTCCCGTCACACTCATCCCCCAAAACAGTCTTGATCCCATCACATCACCGCGCTCCGCACCCACTACGGCACCGCCACACAATCATCACCCTGACATCTCCCCGACTTCAGATAATCCTACGCATATTCCCCGTCAGCAGACAGAATCCGCATCCACAAGAGCCACAAGGCCAGGCCAGTCGCCCGCTCTTTCTCTCGTGATCGAAAAGACACTGTGATACGTACGGCAGGTTCCAGCGGACAAGGCGAGCCATCCACATACAGCTTACACCAGCCCCCGACATCCTGAGCTGAAGCGGTGTTGCCAGCACGGGTGGCCAGGAGCGCCGTGAGGGCTGTGAGGAAGATGGAAAGCGCGTGCATGTTTTATCTTCGGACTTGTGTTGGGGAGTTGTTGTAGTAGGAGTTGTGACAAAGCTTCATCTCTGTGGGTAGCGATACTCTTCATTTCTACGTCCCGTTGAACCCGAAGCCAAGCATATCCAAGACGAGACATGCGCGTCCGCGTGGCAGTGCATTGTGGATCTCGTGCGTTCGACATGCTACCACAGCCAAGACCGTACGGCTCAACTTCGCTCTTATTAGAGGGGCTTGCACGTGGGGAAAGCTCGAGTGCGGCGACTGGTTGCATGGTGCAAGGAGCGCATGTTGCATATGGGTTATGAGAAAGCTTGCGTGCGTGAACTTTTCTGCATCGTGAGAAGCGCCGATTATAGCTTGTCCTGATCTAGAAGGCCCAGCAGGGCAGAAGAGATCGACGAGTCGGAGCTCCGATGGGCATGCATCGGACTTGATCTCGTCTATACGGAACTCGCATGGCTTTTCTGCACATCCACGCCCTACCCGACTCAGCCGTACCAGGCTTCAGCAAATCTCCGCAGAACAATCCTGGAAAACACATCCCATTCGTCCAGACGATTGCATGTCGGCCCGCTGCTCCTGCTCACGACGGAAGTCTGCTCTCTTCCCACGCGGCGAGAAAATCGCCACAGAATCCTGCAGCGATGCTATTTGCTTCCAGGATGCCACTGTTCTGCTCCATCGAAGTATGTCTGCCACGCTTGGCAACCCTCTTCGCGCACTGTGCCAATAGATAGGCACGCATTCGAGCATCTCCTCTTCGCGCTGACGGCAGACTGCGGGTCCGCTTGGGGCTGTGGTCTTCGAAAGGGCGTCGTTGCTAGCCTGCTCATCTCCGCATCCGCTACACACAGGCAGAGATTGGCTTGGAGTAGTCATCAGGCCGTCTGTCACATGGTCGGCGACCTCGAACATCATCCCGCTGGCATGGTAAAACGTGCCAGGTCGCCCCGCGTGGCCTGTCTGAGCCTCAATTATGCCCTGGGCCATATGAATGTCAATTTTAGAGGGGTTAGGAGCGCCACGCGTGATGGCAAAGCACACATGAGCCCCGATACCGCAGCATGTACCCTCACTTCCCCAACACTTCCTCCCTGCTCACGCCCAGCTCCTGCCCGACGTTCCTCACTACCTCCTTCAGCGCCATACACGTCGGGCTATCGGGATACGCATCCATGAAGCTCTCCCCGTAATCACACGCCATGCCAATTCGACTGTCCAACGGCACGGCACCCAAGAACGGGATCACCGTCTCTTTCGCCAAGCGCCTCCCACCACCGGTACTCGCGCGGAAGATGTCACTCGTGTGCGTGCACTTGGGACACACAAAGCCACTCATATTCTCCACCAGCCCCAGTATCCGAATGCCCGCCTTGTGACAAAAATCAATCTCCTTCCTCACATCCAGTAGACTGACTTCTTGAGGCGTCGTGACCAACACCGCCCCGTCCACTCCACTCTCCTTCAGATACGAATTCACCGACAAATGCTCGTCCGACGTCCCCGGCGGCGTATCGACCACGAGATAATCCATCTCCCCCCACTCGACATCCTTCAGAAACTGCTTAATCAGTCCATTCTTCTTGGGCCCCCTCCAAATCACCGCATCGTCCCGATTCGGCAACATGAACTGCACACTCATCACGCCCAGATTGTCCGCGACCCACACGGGCTCCCAGCCGGTACTCGTCACGTGGATCGTCTCGTTCTCCACGCCCATCATCTTCGGGATGCTCGGGCCGCAGATGTCGGTGTCCATGATGCCGACCACGTTGGCGTCATGGGAGGCGAAGGCGTGGGCGAGCATGGTGGTCACGGTACTCTTGCCCACGCCGCCCTTGCCGGAGAGCACGAGGATTTTGTGTTTGATGCCGGAGAGGCGGGCGGTGATGAGGGGGATGTCCGGATCGGGGCCTTTGGGCGCGGAGGCGCAGATGGCTTGGTTGGGGCAGCCGGCGCAGGCGTCTGCTTTGCCGGCTTGGTCGCCTTCCGGGCCCGGACAGTGTTCGGGTTCGGGGGCGATGAGGGCGGGGGACTTTTTGGGGGTGGCGGTGAGGGCGTCGTCAACAGGGTGGAGGGGTTCTTCGAGGGAGGGCGCCATTGTTGCAGTCGTGCGAGATGTGCGGTGTGTACATGTAGAGGAAGAGACATGTTTCTGGCTGAATAATCCACAATTCCAGCCCCACCAATGACGCACGCATAACCCGCTGTCACATGCAATGTTCCATCCACTATTATTGTATACATGTAGCATAAACATCCACCCCCACATGGCCGGCCATGCTCTCGCGCGCCCTTCTCCGCCCCACCAGGCATCTCTCCACCCCCCCGACTAAGCACCCCCTCCTCCACCGCCGCTCCAAGTCCTACCTCGCCCCGCCCTTCCTCCTCGACGACTACATCCCCCGTTACCACCTCCTCACTCCGCTGCAAGAAGCCAAGAAACGCAGCCAGGCCTACGCTCATCTCTCCAACTGCAATCTCTGTCCGCGTCTCTGCTCCGTGAATCGCTTCAAGAAGCGCGGGACCTGCCTCATCGGCGCCGACGTGGTTGTCAACACGATCGCTCCTCATTTCGGGGAGGAACCATGTCTGCAAGGCCATAATGGCAGTGGCAGTGTGTTCTTTTCTGGATGTAATCTACGATGCGTCTTCTGTCAGAACCACGATATCGCCCACCAGAAGAATGGGATGGAGATGACGCCTGAGGAGTTGGGCGAGTGGTATGTCAAGTTGCAGGAGGTCGGCAAGGTGCATAATATTAACCTCGTCACGCCCGAGCATGTCGTTCCGCAGGTCGTACTCTCTATTCTTCATGCAAAACAGCTGGGCTTGAGGCTACCAATAGTGTACAACACTTCCTCCTTCGACAGCCTGGCGTCCATCGAATTAATGGACGGCCTTTGTGATATTTATTTAGCGGACTTCAAAGTCTGGAGCCCAGAAACCTCCAAACGCCTCCTCAAGGCCGACGACTACGCCTCCGTCGCCATGGAAAGCATCAAAGCCATGCACGCCCAAGTCGGCGACCTCTGTTTCACTCCGGATGGCCTCGCCAAAAAGGGCGTCCTGCTCCGCCATCTCGTCATGCCCGGCCGTGAAGAAGAAGGCACGCACATCGTCCGATGGCTCGCTGAGAACATTTCCAGAGATCTCTACATTCACATTATGGAGCAGTATTTTCCCCGAGCTCACGTGGGAAAGTCTCGGCGGACTACTGGTGCGGGCAGGGCGAAGGACGTGGTGGATGGCGTGGTGGAGCCTGGCGGGGTGGCGGCGGATGGCGAGGTGGAGAGGGAGGTGAGGTATAAAGAAATCAACCGAGCGGTGAGCGCGGACGAGGTGGAGAGTGTGAAGAGGGCGGGTGAGGAGGCGGGGCTGTGGAGGTTCGTCGAGGCCGCGAAGCATGGTGGATTCAATATATGAAGGAAGTCATGCTTTGTGTGAGCTTGATGACCAGACTGTCACCGGATCATCCATTCTTGTGCTTGCCAAGCGAGCAGGCCGTCATTGCGAACGGTGCACCAATACTCGCGATGAGTCAGACGGTAGCAAGCATCAGCAGACCAGCGCTCGTCCGCATTTCGTGGAGAACGACAGACGTTCGTCCGGGACTCGCAACAGCCGGGCTACAGCTCCATTGCACACCCACCCACCTGTCCGACGAGAACCCCTAAGCCGGCCCGTCCACTATTACCAGCACCAGCGAACCCAACAGCCACCCCGCAAAGCTCCCACTAGCCAGCAGGTCCATACATGACAGAGCGCATGCCCACGCGCAAAGGCTACAGTCGACCATAACTAAGGCGAACTTGCCAAGCTGAAGGGCAAACTTCACACCGCTGCAGCGACGGGGCTCTGACGTAGCCGGTAAGATGAAGAATCGGGAGGACGCTATCGGGACTGAGCAGGGCCGCGCATCAAGAGGACTTCCGCCCGCCCGCCCACTGGTCCTGAACCAGACAACTACCGACGCAACGCCGTCCGGGATGCCTTCGACATTCTTGGATGCGAATGTATGCGCTCTTGGCCGCTTCGCGCAAGACTTCGAGAGGCGCCGCGTCTTCTATGCGGAGGATGCGGGGTAAAAGTATAGGAGATGCGGAGGGTGTGGAGGGGGCGGAATTGGAAGGTGTGGGCGTTGGCTGGAATTGGAGGGGTTGAGGAAGGGCGCGTGTAAGCGTGGGTGCGCGGTGAGGGGGAAGTTTAAGTTGGAGGAGGGGGCTTTTTGTCGGGGCGGATGGGATCCCTTTTTTGGAGTGGTGGAAGGTGGTTGGAGGAGGTTGGGAGTGGGAGGAGAGGATGGCAGTTCACGGGGGCAAGGAGGAGTGATGGAGGCTGGTACATCGTTCATGTTTTCGGTCATTCTGTCAGTCGAGCAACCAGTCAAGCGGCACATCCAAAACTTGAGAGACCGAATCTCATTACATCCCACGGCTGCAATCAAACAAGCACTGGATCGTGCCGTCAGATGAGCGCTCAACCCCAACCCGCTCTCAAGCGTTCCATGGCTCCACCAAACCATGACACGTGAATTTCCCCCGCCCCGAAAACCACATCCCAACCCCCCCTCCCACCAAACATCCCCCGATCCCCCCCGCACCCCCCTCCCTCCCTCCTTCTCCCTCTCCCTTACCCACTCTCTCCACCTCCACACGCCACACCGCAATGTACCGTTTCCCCCCCTCCCCCCTCCGGGGCGCCAGCATGCCGTAACCCCCCATAACGACCCGCGGGCCGGCCTTCCGTCGTAGAAGGGGGCGGGGCGAGGTCGTAACGAAATTCGAGAAAAGAGGTAAAAGAAGAAAAAAAAAAGAGACGTCAAAGAGCGCGGCGCCTGTACGTAAGCGCCACTGAGCTCGGAGTTGCGGAGGCGTCGGCCCGAGGGAGTAGTAGTGTAGCTATCGGTGGCGGATCCTCGTTGCAGCATTACGGGTGGTTGTTGGGAGTATAGAGTACAGGCGGGGAGCCGGTGTTGCAGCTCTCCGCCCGTGCCTCTGGCCGAGTTTGAGTCGCCGTCGGGTTTTCGTGCAGGATCTAGCGCGTGTGAGTCTTGTTCGTTCCTGGATTCGGAGGGGTCGAGAAGCGCTGCTTTGTGCGGGAGGAAGGGGCTTTGTTATGCTTGTGCTGGTGTTCATGTCGTCAGGGGGTTTCGGTGATGGTGTTATTGCTGGTGCTCAAGCGGACGCGGGTGTCATGGCGCGGGGGGGGGGGGGGGGGGGGGGGTG